>VDFB02000015.1:400211480-400528929 GCA_007258455.2 Sequoia sempervirens
AGAAAACAAGATTGTAATTGATTGTTAAATTCAAATCATATTCCAGTTATTAAGAGAACAAGACAATCAAACAAGTTGCTAAACAGATTTGTTACAATCTGATCAGACAAATAAACAAGCCCCTAATCTGATTTGTTATGAACAAGATCAGATGAACGTCTTCTTAAAAGTGATGCAAATCGATATACTAAGGCGTCTTTTTGAAAAACTAAACAAAAGTCAACGACTTAACCAAAAGACGTGTCTAAGAGAAATATGTTTAAAAGTTAATACAGATTGATTTCTAAAAGGACGTGTTTTGTTCTTTGCTGAAGAGATGCGATTTTATTCTTAAGAAAGAACGATTTATTTTAAAGATGATTTTATGATAAAAGGCACAGATTAATGAAAGGGTGTGATTGATCAAAAGGCAGATTTAAAGGATGCTATTTATTCATGAAGAGAAGCGATTCATGAATGAATTGGGGCGATTCATTTTAAAGTTGAAACTTTAGATTAAATTAATGAAGAGGTACATTTATATTTGAAGAAGCATCATTTAATAAGTGGTGTGATTAAAGAAGAGCTGCAATCCTTTGAAGAGTTACATCCTTTGATATAAGTATGTCTCTTGAGAAGTGTTGATGTATTTTTCGTGACCGCACCAACACAGAATAAAGTTGCCAACGGCTACCCTATTTTCTCTTGATCAAAGTATCCAGCATGCTAAGATTGCGAGAGAGTTCGTGCGTTCAACTCCAAGGTTCCTTCTAGGCGGTGGATAGGCTCAATTGGCTCGATGTGATTTACTGGTATTTCAAGGGGACTTACGCAATTGTTCAGCAGCGGACAACAGACAACAGATTAAAGGGTTTCACGTGGTTCAAATGATTTGGTAGGTAAGTGCAAGTTTCCTAACACTAACAAAAAATGAACTGAATTTAAATGAGTGCAGGGATAAGAGATGCTATAATTCTACTCTAAGGTGTGGGACATAGCGATCAATTCTCGCAGACTTCAACCGAACTTTGCTGTGCCTCGCTTTGGACAGCTTCCACAAAACCGGTGCAATCTTCAGAGGAGTAATCAAAGGTATTCAAATCACGATTCAGCATGAAGACACCATCACAACGATGCATGCCAACATATAAACCATAATCAAAGTTAAGTTCACAATGTTCCAGTTGACCACGCAAGGCGAACCCACCGTCAGCGAGCCCGCTAGTGGTATGGATAAGCGAAGTTTTGTTCAAATTAAGCACCACATTCCACAATTACTAACTACTTGCATGAAATGAAATCTACTTTACTTTAAGATACTTCAAGATTCTAAGTGAATTGGAAGGACGAAGAAGCCTCGCTAGCTACTCACAACAAAAGAAGAGATCACTATCAATGAAAACTCTTTTTATTGAGAGAGTGTTCACAACAACTTCTTACAAAGTATTCAAATGGAAGACTTTCCTTCCTTTTCAATCTAAGCTAAACCATCGAACTATGCTACCTTCTATTCTATCAATCTCCCTCCATTCCTTCTTTTTTATTCTAATAATGTACAAATGAGGGGGGGTGCCCCTTTTATAGTTGGCCAAATCCAATGGACGACTCAGATTCAATTACAATGAAGGGCTCAGACCGAGCCACATAAACCTTAACCCTAAAAACCGCCACCAAGAGGAGTGGGGTAATGAATGAGCAATTAATGTCCACCACCCTTTTAGAAGTTTCTTGTCCATAGATGCGTTCGCATTGCAAATTGGATGAGTTTGATCATCATGGAGTCAACTTCTTCCTTATTCTTGAGGGCATTTTAGTGCTTGAGGATGATCTTCTTCTTAGCTGTCACTCTTCAACTCTTCAATGCCTGAGCCTTTCATTTTTTTCCTTCATTCTGAACTTGAAAGATTTTCTTGTCTTGGATTCAATCATTCCCGCTTGCCATTCACCTGACTGCGTTGGGTGCATATTGGGTCTTTGAGGAGAAATTCCAACACTTAGCCATTTCTAATAAAACCTCCCTTCATGGTTTGGACGCAAGTGAGATCTCGTGGAGGAGCTCGAAAAACATAACTTTATCTCCTTTCAAGGTTGTAACATCATCTTGGATTACTTGCTTCATTGCTTCAAGTCATCGTGCTCTGGCCTCGACGTTCATCTTGCAAAACAGACAAAAGGAAGAGCATCAAAATATAAATCCACCTTACTCACCTGATATCCATGTTTTGATCTCCAATGTCCGATTTGTTGTACCCAAAATAATTTTTTTGGCATTCTATATAAATTGAGCTAAATCTTGTTAAAATGCCGTTAAAAGTCTGTTTTAGGTCAAACCAAACATAGGGTCTTTGTGGGTTTCTGTCAAGGAACACGTGCAAAATTCTAAAAATTTGAAAATCAGGGTTTTATGCCCCTATTTTCAGGGAAACCCCCGAAAATAGGACCTTCCTAGAAATGATTGAAAATGATTTTGATAGGATTAAAAGGCTTCACGATCACATTGGTCAAGTTAGAATCATCAAAAGGCACGTTTTACTCTGGTGGGTCTATTTCTATTTTTCAGGAACAAAGTTAGGAGCTCCGCAGCCATTAATGGCAGATTGGCCAGTACCAGGTGTTGAAAGCTAAGCTTCAAAAGCTTCAACGACGCAACCATGGCGAAAAAGATCTAAAATGATGCTGTTTGATGAAGGAGATTCCTGAAACCCAAAAAGGTCAAAATTTGACTAACTTTGGAAATGTTACGAAGGAGAGACAAGTTCGCAATGCTGAAAAGAGCCTTTTTCAAGCAGGGGTGCCCATGATCTTTAAAGGTCAAATGCAGTTTGTTGAATCATTCAAGGAAGTCATCCTCGGCGTTTGCTTGTTGGCTCGACAACGAAACAAACAACTAGATCATCTGATGAGCTGATCATAAGCAGTTGTTGATGAAGCGAAAAGAGGCAGTTGAAGAAATATCAGGAAACGACTGTCGAAGGTGAAGATCAAAGAAAAAAGAGCCTTTTCAAAAGAAAGGCCCCCTTCTTTCTGGACCTCTGGATGCTGACAAATAACCAAAGGCCTCCCAGGACAATCTTCTCAGCCTAGGTAAATCTCAACAACGCAACTGTGAGCACATGCATCTGACGAAGCAATCAACGAGTAATCAAGATCAAACCAGGGCACATTTCATAAAAAGATAACTAAGCAGAAGAGCAAAAGTGCCCTTTTCAATGAGGGGCGCCCTTGAATAAAGGGACCGTCAATTTGAGTTTTCCAACTCCAGTCATCTTTGGCGAAATGGAGCTGGCTACCTGACGAGATATCAAACGAGATCATTTGATTCTTCGATCAATGAGAAATCCAGATCAAAGCACGAGAGGTCAATTCAAAAGGCTGAAAAAACGAAGATTGAAAATTCACCAAGGCAAAAGCAAAAGCGCCCTTTCTTTTGAGGCCTTGTACTCAACTTACACAACAGATACCCTAGGAAAACCCTCCTACTTGAGGGAGAAAAACCCAACAAATAATCTCTTATATATATATATCATATAAAAGTGCAGAATTTTGCATACAAAGTCTGGCCTTACACAAGGCTGAATAAATACAATGAATGGTAACACCTCTCCTTGATGCGAATCACAAATGAATACACTTCTTCAATAATTTGGTCTGTTGCTAAAAGATGATGATCTGTTGCTTGGAGAAATGGCGAACTGCTGAAAGTGCGAACTTGAGTGAAAATGAATTGGATTAACTTGTGATCAAATGGGAGGACTCTATCCTCCTTATATACCAATCCAAGAGACCTCTCTCCTAGGTCGGCTACTTGAAAGAATAAATATCAAAAAATATGTAGGCCGACCTACCTTTAATTAGAATAAATTAAGGAGAAAATATCTCTTGAAGCTACCAAACACTAACAAAAGTAACCTCCAAGCAGCTGGAAACCCTAATTCTGTCTCTGACTAGCCTATGGGCATCCAGGAATAGGCTAACAGTCACTGGAAAGTGTAGTGCTAAAAATGGGGACATTACAATGCAAGAGGCAACTGCAAGTCTAACCTCTTCATCCTGATGTTGCAAGAGTTCTGGCTTAACCAAAGAACTTACCAAAGGTCTCATAGCTTTATACATTGCTTGAGAGGGTGACTGTCCAACCTTACACAAACAACTTTCAGCCTCTTCTAAAATTTTACAAAGAGATGCTTTAACCTACGGTAAGAATTTCAATTTTTCACCAACAAACTTCAAAACTATGATGACCTTCTGTTCTTTGTTCCATAATTCCAAGCTTTTTCCCATATAAATCTGATGTTGCTTTAATGATTCCAATAAAGCTTCCATTGAATTGCTAGTTGTAGCCATGGAACCCAACTGAAATTTCAGATCTGCAATTGATTAGCTGAAACAAAATCCAATCTACCCAACAGGTTGGTAGAAATCTTAGCTCTAATACCACTATAAAGACCCTTGGAAATTTGGCCTTTAATTTTTTGTTTTGCCTTCTTAGGAATTTCGTCAAACACTTTCCTTGCAAACTCTTAAACTGCTGAATGTTGTTTCTTTTTGTATTTTCAATGCATATGATGATGTCATAAATATAAAGACTCTAATGCAATGTTCTAATGATTGAAAAAGGATAGGAATACAATGCAATATTAATTCTGATTTTCTAGTTGCAATAATATGGTTGAAATTCAAGCAAATACTCAACTACAGCAAGATGACATTACTACAAACAGTTGTCATGCAACTTTCAGAACTTTTTATTTTGCAGCTGTAACTGATTACAATATCTTCCCAATTTGAATGCACTATTTGCTTTTCAAGAGATGACTTAATCAATGACAAAGCCAACTCAATTTACAATGCAATATGACAAGTTCGACTCAAGCTAACAAGGCAGCATTTCAATGCAATTTCTGGTTATATTTTGTTAGTGTTTTTGTAGCTGTGGGAGGTATTTCCCTAAGAATTATTACTCAAGGCAAGTCGGCCTTTCAATCATAAAACAAATATTATATTTTCCTAGGTCGGCTCAAGAGGAGAGCTTGCCTAGTCTTGTATATAATGGAGAGAGAGTCTCCACATTATGCAATTCATTCATTCTATCTCAATTCAATTGCCTAGCACTTTAGGAGCAGATTCACATTTAAGAAGAAGAGTTTTATTCTTTGTGACTAAGAATTTCACACTATCTTCTAGTGCTAGTCTATTGTATGATATTCAGCCTTTCTAGGGCTTGATTCTGAGTGTTACTTCTGCACTATTATTTCTGATTTATAAGTGAATAAATTGCTGCTGGGTTTTTCCCTTGTGTAGAAGGGTTTTCCCAGGATAAATTGTTGTGTTGTCTACTCTGTGGTGTTTTTCTTTTGCTTATTGTTCATTTCTGATCTGAAAATTAACATGGTATCAGAGCAAGGTTCAGGAATATCCGATCAGATTTTACTAAGCATTTTTCATTGAATATAATTCCCATTCGGAGCAGATCTGAAGCAGACTTTAGATGCAGCTCTAAAGTGAATGTTCGAGCAAATTGAAGAGTGAATTATTGCAAACCTAAGGGCAGACCTTGATGGCGAATTATTGCAGACCTAAGGGCAAACTTTGAAGGTGAATTTGTGCAGATCTAAAAATCAGATATTTGGAGGAGCAAATCTACAGCAAAAACCTAGGGTACTCAAAAAAAGAAGATGGTGATGGGTGTCAAGGTAGAAGATAGGCTTGATGGAGCTTCAAACTTCAACTCTTGGAAACCTAGGGTACTCATTGCCTTAGAGGAGAATGATCTTCTAGAATTCGTAGAAAATGACATGCCTGAGCCGTCTGAAGACTCAAAGAAAGTCTAGTGGAAGAAAAATGGTACGAAGGTTAGAAAGATCATGATAGACTCTGTGATGGATCACCTAGTATCGATCATCTCCAAGATGAAGACAACTAAAGAAATGTTTGATACTCTAAAAGGACTGTATGAGATCAACAATACTAGCAGAACCCTTGCTCTGAGACAACAACTTCATCATTTAAAATGGCTAAAGAAGATTCAGTCATTTCATTCTTTATGAAGATTTCTGATTTGAGAGATCAGTTGAGCACTATTGGGGATATAATTGCAGACAGAGATGTTGTTATGTTGGCACTAAATGGTCTTCCCCAATCTTGGGAACCTTTTATTCAGAGCATTAGCTGGAGATCCAAGTTGCCCAAGTTTGATCACCTTCGAGTTGATTGTATTCAAGAAGAAACCAGATTGGCAACAAGAGGAAATGGGCGAAACTCTTATAATGAAGAAAATCAAGTTCTTACTGCACATGCTACTAGAGAAAGAGGCAAAGGAAGAGAAGGAAAAAGAGCCACCTTCAAGACAAATCAAGGCAGAAAAATAGATTTTGTTCAAGAATCGAAAAGGAAGGATCTTTCTCATATTCAATGTTACAAGTGTGACAAGTATGGACACTATGCTCGGGACTGTAAATTAAAGTTATTGCAACATGTTTCTATTGCAGAAATTGATGTAGAGACATCTCAAAAGGAGTCAAGTCATTCTAAAGTTGATTCAGAAGGATTCCTATTCATCTCTGCTCTTTCAAGTAATGTACAATCTGATAGTGATACTTGGTTGATAGATAGTTGTGCGTCATGTCACATTACAGGCTACAGAGAGCATCTTACAGACTTAGTAGAGAAAGAGTCTAATTTACAGGTTATAATTGGAGATGATGCTAGTTATGTCGTAAAGGGAGTTGGGGCCGCTTCCTTCCAGCTAGACTCGGGTATCCCTCTTCAATTGAGTGATGTATTATTCGTACCTGGGATCAAAAGGAACCTTGTCTCCATTTCAACCTTGGAGGACAAAGGGTACAAGGTTGCCTTCTTTGAAGGAAAGGTTCTTGCATGGCTACTAAACTCCAGCATAAATTCAGCTCATGTGATTGGCATTCGTCAAGAGAACCTATACAAATTGTCATTATGACCAATTACTTAGAAGAGGAGGAAACCTTCAGGAGATCTAAAGGATACTTCATGGAGGTGGAAATGACATTCAGAGGGAGTCTGACAAACCAACAGAGGCTACAAAGGATGTGGAAATTAGCACCCTCACTGAGAGGGAGTCATAGCATCATTAAGATTGTTGTAGTGTATATTTCTCTGAGACGGAGAAATATGAGGTGAAAGCCCTTGTAACGTATATTTTTCTGAGACGGAGAAATATGAGGTGAAAGCCCTTGTAGTGTATATTTCTCTGAGACGGAGAAATATGAGGTGAAAGCCCTTGTAACATATATTTCTTTGAGGCGGAGAAATATGAGGTGAAAGCCCTTGTAGTGTATATTTCTCTGAGACTAAGAAATATGAGGTGAAAGCCCTTGTAGTGTATATTTCTTTTGAGATTGAGAAATATGAGCTGAAAGCCCTTGTACAGATCACATCTTTGAGACTGAGTTGTGTTTTCCACAATTGGGTGTAGCCATTGTGGACGTCATGTTGAGAGAATCTATGACCAGATATTTGAAAATACCTCCCTAGCTAAGAGGGAGTGTTAGTGTTTTTGTAACTACGGGAGGTATTTCCCTAAGAATTATTACTCAAGGCAAGTCGACCTTTCAATCATAAAACAAATATTATATTTTCCTAGGTCGGCTCAAGAGGAGAGCTCGCCTAGTCTTGTATATAATGGAGAGAGAGTCTCCACATTATGCAATTCATTCATTCTATCTCAATTCGATTGCCTATCACTTCAGGAGTAGATTTGCACTCAAGGAGTAGATTCGCATTCAAGAAGAAGAGTTTTATTCTTTGTGACTAAGAATTTCGCACTATTTTCTAGTGCTGGTCTATTGTATTATATTCGGACTTTCTAGGGCTTGATTCTGAGTGCTACTTTTGCACTATTATTTCTGATTTATAAGTGAATAAATTGCTGCTGGGTTTTTCCCTTGTGTAGAAGGGTTTTCCCATAATAAATTGTTGTGTTGTCAAATCTGTGTTGTTTTTCTTTTGCTTATTGTTCATTTCTGATTTGGAAATCAACATATTTGACATAAGATGTGAAGCTACAGATTGTTGTGTAAACAGAGACTACACAAGGCAATGCAAATATAAAGAGGAACCTGATTGCTGCAAATAGAGTGCTAAGAAAATTGTTTGATGGATGCTAATCTTCAATTTCAGCTATCATGAATCCAACCTCCAAAGGCGCCACTGTTCCCTAGCAATGAATGCAAATATCAAATGATATTTGATGAAATCGAACTCTTCTTGGCTACGCCCAGTATGCAACCACGAATTCCCAGCTATGGTCGAGCAAGTGCAAACACAGAATAGGGGCGACTCTTCTCCAAAACATGCTGACTAAAAATGCTATCACCAACTCCCAGCAAATAGAATCAAACTCTTCTAGATATATATATTGGCTGCGTACCTGAATATCCTCCACAAATTGAAATAATAAAGTATCTAGAGGCTGCGCCCAGACTTATCGAATTCTTAAGAATTCTCTAATATTCCAATTGTTGTCTTTATCGATGACTGCAATCTTCAGTTTGCCCTCTTCTCCTCCCTGACAGGTCACGATGGACTTCCATATAGATTGGTGGCGGAATTTTGTCTTCTTGCAAATATGATATCGACTTCTGCTTCAATGTTTTTACTAAGGACGACTTCTTTCATACATAGCGATCATCCCATAAAAAAACGATTTATAATATAGTGGAAGAATTCTTGTCTTCTAGTGTAGTGATTCTTTGTCTTTATCTTCCCAAACAACTTTTAAATAAAATCGAACTCCTCAATGAATGAAAATATCTCCCAATCTGTAATAATCGAACTACTCTAGGACTGAAGGTGATATCAAAATTTGTAAATTGTTTCTTCAAATTCGAATTAACAAATGTTCACCAAATTTTGGTTAGAGACCATTAAAATTTGGAATGAAACCAACAAGTAAACCTCCTCAAACGAAGTGATGATTGCAACAATACCTCATCTATTGCAAACCTGCAAATCCTCCAATAATTGCAATAATAAACCAACTATTGCAATTAAACAACAACTCCTATCAGAAGGGCAATAATACCTCAGCTATTGCACCTGCCAAAATTCTCCAATGAAGCACCTATAGAAACCCTGGATGTATTCCTCAACAGTTCCAGCTAGGGTTGATCTTTCACAACCAAACCTGGTATCATAGAGTTTTCAAACCCTTGGACAAGCAAAGCATTCAAGCTTCTTACCAAACTGGTAATGAGAATATAGTCCAAGACATAAGCATGCTCAAATGCTAGGCCAACGGCTCCTTATAAAGATTTCACCAAGACTTCCAAGAAGCTTCTAGAAATATTATTATTTTATTCCCTTAAGTGACTTTATGATTTATTATATTATTTTAAGTCACTTTATTAAATAAATTAAATTAAAATATAAAGTTATCTTATAATTTTAATTTATTGAAATAACTTTATAAATAATTAATTGAATACTTACTCCCTTATTTCTCCTATTTATGATTCATAGCATAATTAATTGTTCATTTGTATTGTTATATCCACTACACTATTTGACATATATATATATTGAGGTTTTATCTCCATTCTTCCCAATTGTTAGTTACTCATATATATATATATGAGTAACTAACAATTGGGAAGAATGGAGATAAAACCTCAATAGGGTGCTCGGAGTCTTTCCTACTTCTAAGCCCAAGGGCGGATAGGCAACCCCCTTGTCTACTTAGCAAGAAATCTCTCCCTCCTCTTGTACTTCCACCTCTTCTTCCCATTAACGATTATAGATGCATTAGTAATTTATGGTTAGATTGATAACGTAATATGAATTACAACCTATGCAACTAGGTTACTGTTATAGCCACAGAATGCAGATGTAATAATTGGGTGCGCAGATAATTTATTTCCATTGGCCTGCTATCATTCACAGTTATGAGACTGAGTATATATGTTCTTCGATGCTGATTGCTTAAAGAGAAAATAGATTAGTTCAAACTTCAATTGAATAATTACTAATAAGGATTAATAATTGCTGCAACTATCATTATTGCATAATTGTATACATACATATATATATATATATATATATATTTCTAATTGATTTCAATCTAATAATCCATTATCTGAACTTATTTATATATATATGTATATGTAATTATATTAAATTTGCTTCCCTTATTATTGGTTTATCCTTATATATCTCTCCTTGGACTGTCTTCTTCTTTATTTCTTGAATCTTCTACATGAATAGATTTTCTGATCTATCCAACTTATTCCATTCCTTTCTCCCAATCTGTTCATACACAATCCATGAATAACTCTGCTACCTCTCTGAATACAGATCCATATTTATTTACTCTATTTTATAGCTGTTCTAAAACTCAGAATCTAATTCCTTCCTGGATCCCTATCCTTCTCTTCTTTTTCTGCTTATATACCTTATCGTACCTCTTTTTGAATAGAGGTGACCCTTATGGAATGTGGTGGCTTTTCAAAGGTCATCTCTTTTCCTACTTAATCACTGTTTTTAGAAACTCAATCGCTACTTTTTGATTAAGACTTTTCTGTCCTAAGTATGGAGCGCTGATCTTGCTGCTAACAATAATCACTGCTATTTAATCTTTATTTGCTGCCTTCTATCCTTCCATGAGGTAATCGTTGCTCTCTAGACTTTATTGAATTGCTGCCTTTTGGAATTAATAATAGTTACAGTATGATCACTGCATTTTTCCTCCTTAATAACCTGCCTTAAATATATATATATAGCCCGCACGGGTAGTGGAGTTGGCTTGGGCCGTGGGTTTGCTCCCCACCGGTTCCGAGTTCGACTTCGAGGCTCGAGCTTACCCGATGCATGTGGTTTGCGGGCTATTGCGTGCATCCCTAGGGGACTTGTCTCGCCTCAACTTGCCTTGTAAAGGAAACATGCTGGGCTGTGTCGCGGGGACACCCCTAGGTTACCAAAATAAAATTATATATATATATATATATATATATATATATATATTTAATATTTATAATATTATATTATATTGTTATTTATTTTATTTATTTATGTGTATCTCAACACTTTATACTTTAGTATTGTAATTTTGGGGGCATGACAAAGGGAAATTTAAAGTGTTTTCCTTTAATGTATTACAAAAAATACATAATAGAAAGATTACCAAGATATTCGTTGAACTTAATGAAATAAGGAGTGAAAGCATCCTCATATAAGATTACAAAAGAATTATCAAATATGGATAAGGACAACTAAACTAATAAAAAAATATAAAAACAAACTAAAGTCGAAACAACTTTATTAAAGCCTAAGCTAAAAGTTAATTGACCATTACAATATAATAATACTTTAATACCCTCCCTTAATGTTCAATCTACTAACCACGCCAAGCTTATCACAAAATTTTACAAATTTGTTAGGAGTCAAAGTCTTAGTAAGAATGTCTACTGTTTGATCCTCAATTGGACGATGTTGCAACATAACAAATCGATCTTCTACAAGTTGTCTAATGAAATGACAACATAGTTTGACATGCTTGGTACACTTGTGGAAGATTGGATTCTTGGAAAGTTTGAGCACCCTCTGATTCTCATACAACAAGGGTGTAGGCTCAAGTTGTGACATTTTCATGTTAGATAGCATCCTTCTAAGCCAAATTGCCTCACATGCTACTTTTACTACTTTATATTTTGCTTCAGTTGAGGAAAGAGCTATTGCATGTTGCTTCTTGTTGGTCCATGTGATTGCACTTGTTTCAAGGCTGAAAACATATCTAGAAGTGGATTTTCTGTCATCTACAAAACTTGTCCAATTTGAAATTGTATACTCACACACCATAGGGTTTTTGCATTCTATTGTATAGAATGCCAAAGTCAAGTGTCCCTTTCACATATCTCAACACCTTTTTTGTTGTAGACTTGTAGTCCAATGTTCTATCTTTAGTGTTGTCATGAATGTGGAAATGAAACTCATAGCATAGCTTAAATCAGGCCTAGTGGCTGTAAGATATATTAGGATCCACATTAGTTGCTTGTAAGTAAAATGTTCCCTTAGGGTTTCAAGACTGACTTGTGACTTTTAATTTAAAATCTGTTTTGTTTTTTTTTTGTTTTTTCGTGTTGCTGTGTGGCAACGCCGACAATTTCAAGAATTGATATAAAACAATAACTAAAGGTAAAATGCGTAAATAAATGAAAACCCAGTAGTCTTTATTTATTCAAAACATAATAAGACAATACCCATAAGCCAAAATGATATAGTTTGGAACCTGGGTTTTTATATGACAGTCACGACAATCACAACAATCGGATGCAAGGACGCCATGTTTGTTTTTGTTCAAATTTCATTGTGGTTCTTGATGCTGGATGCTGAGTGATGTAGGGTGCCTCCACTCAAGGAATCTGCAACCTCAAAGGCTAGGCGTTTGGTACCCTGTCTCACATGTGCTTTTTCCTCTTTGCTTGGTACTGCTCTAGCTCCCACGTGCAAAAAAAATGATGTGTTTTTGCTGCTTGAAAACCATGTTTTCTTGTGCATATATGGATGCCTTGACTGTGAGATTGATCCCTGCCAAACAAAAGCTCAAACCCTCTGTTGGTGTCTCCAGAATGGTACAACCTCTAATGCAAAACTAGTGTGACTTTTGTATTATTCAGATTATTCAGATCTGCTGTTGTAAATTGAAAAATCTCAAAGTAAATGCTAAGTAAATCATTGAATGCTCAGATTGATGGTCTCTATGTGAAGCCATCCATACTAGAACCCATAAACGGTCTCTCACGCCTGTAGATCCTATTCTAATCGAGGGTTTTCATCCTTAGATCAGCTTAAAACTCCATACCTACAACCTTGTGCTCAGTTTTTGTCTTTGAATGTTAAACTTGGATAAATGAAAACAAGCAACTTTTCTCTCCTTATGCTTTTCCCAAAAGCTACGCCCAAGGTTAGGGTTTGCTTTTTGACAAATGAAATATAAATATCTTCTTACTTGAAATCCCATGCTAGTTGCATAAGCATAATAATCTAATATTTAATCTTTTGTCTCCAAGCGCCCTTTTCACTTAAAATATAATAAAGTGACTTAAAGGTATTTCTTTTAATAAAGTCACTTTATTACTTTATAATATTAAATCACTAAGTCACTTTAATAATAGAATATTAATAAAGAAAAGTGACTTAATAACTCAATAACTCTTGGCCACGGACTAGCAATGATCTCCCGAGAGTGTCCTGTAACCATACCAACTATAGGTGTGTCGTCACTGACCTTGATATTACTTACTATAAATAGTAAGTAGCAAATAACAAGTCCTGAATCCCCTCAGAAAGGCCCTCTAAAAATCCTGTTAGCCTACGAGAACCGTAGTAATAGGCTAACCCTATCTCCTTGAACCACTGGTTAGAAAGGGGACATTGCAGTAAGCTAACTCATTAACCATCCTAGAGTTAGTTTTGGTTGAAAGGTTTAGCCCTTTCTCCATAGGTGTAGACGGGATTTTGTAATTTGTCATTTTGAATTTATCAAGAAAACTCTTGCATATTTGGATTGCGAAACAAAAATGCTGCCAACTCTTTGCCAATTTCTACAACTAAGCAGTAATGTAGGAGGCCTATATTATGTCAAAAGCTTTATTAATATCATATTTAATCTATTCAATAACACTTGCCTCCCTACTTGTAATAAGCTATCATTGACATATATGATGAGTAGAATGAGATAATTACTTATGCTTTTGGCATATAGATTGGAATCTGAAGGACTCTACTAGAATCATTGGTTAATTTAACCAAATAATTGCCAAGATTTATGTACCATGCCTTAGGTGCCTATTTCAAGGCATATAGAGCTTTCTTTAGTCAACAAACAAGATGCTTATTTCTTGTAACCTAAAAACCTTGTGGTTGAGACATGTAGACTTATTCCTCCAAATCTCCATTGCAAGGCACTCTTCACATCTATTTATCCAAACTAAGTTGGCATGGCTAGGACTAATTAGATGGTGCTCATCTTTGTTGTAGGAGCAGTGGCCTCCTTGTAGCCAATGCCCTCTCTCTGTGAGAACCCTTTTGCAACCAATTGAGCTTTGTACTTGTCTAATGTACCATTTTCCTTATACTTGACTTTGTACACCCATTTCTAGCCAATGATTGTCTTCCTTGGTGGAAGATTGGAGAGATCTCAAGTCTTATTTTTCATAAAACTCTCATGTTCAGTTGCCATGGCCTTTTGCCATTCAAGTTTTCCTTTTGCCTCTTCAAATACTTGTGGCTTATAAACTCCCTGAATGTTGGTCATTAGAGGAAAGTTAACCATGTTCTTCTTGCTCTTGTGATGATCGCCCCTTGATCATTTCACTTACTTGAACATTGCCAATGGAGCTTTCCTACCACTTTGGTCTCTTCTTAGGATTTGTAACATCCAAATTAATGTTGTCACCACGACTTGGGCTACTTGTACCTATATCATTTGAATCCTAATTGAGGTTATCATCAATGGAATCTAGGTCTATTACCAACCTAGGAGGCTTTACACAATTTGAATACCTCCCTTCAAGTGGAGCTACTTGAAGTTGAATACTCAAATCCTTAGCCTCGATAGATTGTTCTTTAGTAATCTTGAACTTTGGAGAAGTGCGGAAAGGTCCAACTTTTTCATCAATGACAATATTTCTATTGAAATTCAAGAGGTCAATTCAGTCTGTAAACCTTATGATTGCCACTGTACTCTATAAGCATTAGTTTTTTACTCACATGATCTAAATTGGTTATCTTTTCATTTGGAATCCAAGCATATGCAATGGAACCAAAGACCTTAAGATGACTTATTTTAGGTTTCATCCCAAACCATGCTTCCTCTAGGGTCATTTGTTTCGTTGTCTGTGTTGGAGATCCATTTAGCAAATATGCTGCTATATATATTGTCTTAGCCCAAAACCTCTTGGGAACATTCTTCTTCTCCATCATACATCTAGCCATCTCCATTATAGTATAGTTTTGTCTCTCAACCACTTTATTGTGTTGTGGAGTGTAGGATGTAGTATGTTGCCTTTTTATGTCATGTTTAATACAAAAATTATTGAATTTTATTGAACAAAGTTATCCTCCGTTATCAGATCTAAGGATGGTTACGACACAACTTGACTCTTTTTCTATTAATGCTTTGAACTTTTGGAATTCATTAAACACGTCTAATTTTAATTTCACAAGATACAACCACATTTTCCTATTAAAATCATCAACAAAGAGAAGAAAATACTTAGCACCAATGACAAATGTTGTGTTCATTGGTCCACAAACATTTGCATGAATCAACTATAAGATTCTCTCGGCTCTCCAAACTTGTCTGTCATCAAAACGAGTTTTGTGCCACTTCCTTGTTTGGCAATTTCTACGAACACCTTGTATTTGTTGCCGGATGTCTTGAAGTCCATCTATAAAATTCTCTGGGGCCAATTGAGAGAGATAGGATACATTGAGTTGCTCCCATATTGTTGATGCCAAAGTGTATTAATGTCAGATGCACTCTTGGTTTTCAATGCTTGTTCCTTAACCTATCTAGTGTCGACTAGTGTATAGTTGATGATCTTCTATACCAAGAGCAATAGTCTTGTTGGTCTCCTTGTCCATTATACGACATTTGTATTTAATGAAAATGAAATCTAGATTAGGACTATGTTGTATAATCTAACTTACTAAGAGTAGATTAAGCTCCATTCTTGGTGCATAACACGTTGAGAAAAAATAACTTTTTCCCTCTAGAGGATATTTGCACATTCTCTCTACTGACAATCATGTATTCACCACCATCGAAGATCACTAAATCAAAGCAAGTAGTATACTTTGTGAACCAATCTGGCCTATTGATGAAGTGAAGTGATGCTCTTGAATCTATGTACCATGTAGATAACTTGGAGTGATCTATTGATCTTGTGGCCATGAATGCAAAGAAGGTTGACTCCAAATGCTTTGCGATATGGGCTTTTTGCTGAGATTATCCTTGGTTGGATTTTTAGTCAACCGATCTTCTTTTGTAGTGTATTTCATATGATCCATCTTACCAAAATAATGACATGTGATGTTTTTTAGATTCTTTGATGCATCTTCGTAGTTACCTTGTCTATTCTTCTGGGACCATTTGCCTTTGCCCTTGTCTTTGGCTACAAATGCTTATTCAACACTTTCTATCTCACTGCTACTACTAAATTGCCTCTACCATCTATCTTGCTATAAGAGCTTATTGCACAACTCTTCAAACTTTAGGTCAACATCTGTAGAGGTGATATTGAGAGACTCAATAAAATGTTCATATGCATGTGGTAAGATTTTTAACATGTCCTCTTCCATCTTCCAATCAATTGTTGACAAGTGATTTTTTATGTCCTTGATCTTGAGTAAATGCTCTTGCAAGGATATGCTTATCTATTGTAATTGAAAATAGCTTTTTCTTCAAAATGAAGGCTTTTCCCTTGTCTAAAGTCTCATGTAGTGTAATGTCCCTTACCCGACCTTGCCCTAGAATTCGCTTGTTGGTTAGGTTTAGGGTTTCTTCTTTTCAAAGGAACGCTTTTCCTAATGAAGTAATCTTGGATTGAAATCTGCATTCACCATGTTAACAACATTTCCACATATACATATGTCTATTAGCATTAATATTTAGATATCCAAAATATAAACACAATCATAAATGCAATTAAGAAGACATATGAGGAGTGGCATGGGTAGATACGCTTGAAGCTATCCATCTAAGCCCAAGAGCACAAGCGTTCGACCAACGGCAGGTACTTCCGACCAAGACTATTCCACCCTTGGAGTGGCGTGCTTAGTGGAAACACTTGTACTTGCTTTCTCTACCTTTGCCATCACCTCGAAAGACACTTAACTTATTGGGGACAGTCAGGGGAGTGTACAAGTGGCCCGGGCCTACCACCCCTCCATGGCCACGATGGATCTTGAGTGGGACCCCCACCCCTCCATGTCCCACCCATGCCTTGGGATTGGGCGGACTATGAGTGGACTTTCCACCCCTCCAGGGCCCATCCCTGCCTTGGGTTCCGGGGGCGGACTTGAGTGGGGTTCTTAGGCACCACTTTCCTCACACCTTTCCTCCCAATAAACGTACAAACACGGAGAAGACAATCTTTTAGCAATCAAATACATTTGCATTTATTACTGATTCTTTAAGTCAACATCAACATCATTATCATCTTGATAATACTAAAGAAAGCATTACACCAATAATTAGATTAGCAATATTTGTTTCTTATATTCAAAATATGCTAAATATTATTGCTAAGTGAGTACATCACCTGATCTGCTGTGTCTTCCCATGACGCTTTATTCCTTAATTGCCTTCCTTCAATCTTACATTTGATTGATCATAGGATAAAAACATATATAAATAAATATCTATTCATTTTTATATTAAGATCGTAATTACTTATAAGGCTCAATAATTGCTGCAAGCATCATTATTGCATAATCAAATATAAAACATATATACATGTATGTATATGTATAAACATTATTAATTATTTCTAAACTTAGAATACTCACCCTTGCATGAGCATGCATATCATCTCTCTCTCTCTCTCTCTCTCTCTCTCTATATATATATATATATATATAGACAATCATATTATACCCACTTACAATGACTATGAGAATAATCAATATTACCAGCAATATACATAATTATATTCCATGCTCAGACATACACGATCTGCAGAAATTAGGAGATATCTTTTCTGAATGGTTCACTGATTCGTTAGAATATATTCATATACTCCCCCTTGGCCATAGTCATCGCTGCATATCTTAATAACTACTGCTGTCTTATTGTGATTTCGTCCTATCTGTATTTTGTCCTCTTCCCCCTATATTCTTCATGTTTTATATCCTCCCTTTTAAAGTGAAGAGAGGCATCTCTTCTAAAAAGAGATGACCTCTTGAATGGTTAGGATTCCCCTTGATATTAATTGTTCCCATCGCTGCCCTGTTTTTAAGTCTTTAATTGCTGCTTTATGGTAATTTTTAGGAATCACTGCTTTAGTTAATGCATATTAACAATGGTGATTATATTTTGTTTTGTATTATTTATATTTATTATTTAATGTTTATTACTTTATATTTTATTTGTTTTATGTTTCTTAATATATTTGTTATTATTATTATATATATACTTTAGTATTTATATATTATGATTAATGATATTTAAATTGTCAATATTATATTATATATAATTATAATGCTATCTACAAGATATTCAAAGCCATAGCGCTTTGCTCCAAAACACTCCGCAACTCTTGCAACCCCTGCGTGCACCGAAGTGGAATATTGCGAATTTTCATCTGAGACGGGCCAAGGTTTGGTGGTTTCCATGGGGGACTCGCCTGATTTTTCTTTCCCTAAGGCGGACTTTGGGGCTCCTCATGCCGTGTGTGTGCCCTCGCGGGATGGAAAATCCGGTTCCCTATTGGCTTCACAGAGCTCGATGGATGTTGATCCGCATCTGGATGTTGGTGGTAAGCACACAGCGATTTTCCATTCTCCCTCAACTGCGTCTGGCACTCCGAATAAGGGTCTGGGTTGTGTGTCGGGGGGTGGCTCAAAGGTAAGTTTTGCGGCTGCCCTGGCTAGGCGCCCTCCTCAGCAAAACGTTCTCCATGCGGTGGCAAGTAACCCTAGATCGAGGGTGTCTGGAGCATCTTCTTCCATGCATAAATCCGATACCTCATATTCTTGTGGCGGCGATCCCGTGAGCCCTCCCTTTGTTGTGCGACACTTGGCCTCTACTCCAGAAATTTGCCTTGATGATTTGGCCTGCGACAGAGAAGAATTTTTGATGGAACATGCTCTTATTTGTCGATTTACGAAGGTTTGGCCTAAACTCTACGACCTTCATTCTTGGATTGATGCAAATTGGAAAGATTATCTCCAAGATGAAATTAGCATATACCCATGTGCGAAGGGGTTCTTCATTTTAGAATTTGAATCTGTGGATGACAAAGAAATGGTGCTCAACTCCGGCTCGTGGTTTTTCCATGACAATTTTTTATGCATGAAACCTTGGTTCCCCTCATTTGATCCACGTATAGAGACCTTTTCAACATCATTTTCTATGGATTCGTTTGCCCTACCTCCCATTGCAGTTCTGGGAAATTGGCTGCCTAAAGGCAATTGGCAATGGACTTGGGAAATATCAGGGCCTCTCAAAGGAGACAATCAATTATGAGAATTCGACATTTGCTCGCTTATGTGTTGAGATGGATGTTTCAAAAGGACTTCCGGCCGATATTTATCTCAAAGTTGGAAAGAGACGTTGGTGTCAGCAAATAGATTATGAAAAGATAGCATTCAGATGCAAACTTTTCTTTGCCACAGACCATGGTACCGCTCAGTGCAGGCGAAAACGTGTTGGGGTGCAAGCTAATGATGCTCCTATTCACAAGCCCTCTTGGTGGGAAGGGGCTGAATCTTGCCATTACTCAATTTCTCCTCCTTCAAAGACTGCAACTCCTTCCAATCCCGCTTTTCAAAGCTCAGCTCTTGGCCCGCCTCCCAACCTGGTGGCTACTAGCACGACAGATCCTCCCCTTCCGTTGGTGGATGACAACACTTCATCTTCCCCTCCTGTGATCGTTTCGCAAGATAAATGCTTTGATGCTTGCACTGTCAATGTTGGCATGTCTTCTCCACAACTCACACAGTCGGGCCTCCTTGATAAGGTTGAGGTTTCCACTCTTTCGCATACTGCCACCTATAACGATGTTGCGAAGAATGGACGTGTGTGTATTGATCCGCCTTCAGCCCCCAGGACAGAACAGGATTGGACTGAAGTTAGATGGAAGAGATCTCTTCCCTCGATCCGAATGGCATTAAGGTCTACAAGGAAATAGTTTTAAGGTTTATCATGCTTTGGGTTTGATCTGCCCATTTCTTGGTCCTTTTGTGTTGCACCCTGTTATCAGGGCATGCATTTATGCTCTTTCTGGATTCGTATTTTATGGGAGCTGTCCCCTTGACAGCACTTACCTATTAAAAAATAAAAAATAAAAAAAAAAATTATAATGTTATCTTGCAATAATTATAATTGTAATAATATTAAATTGCTGATATGAATCTTATTTATTTACTCTGTTTATTTATTTGATTTCAATGTTTTATATTGTAATGTTGCAATTTTGGAGGACATGACATGTAGCTCTCATAGATGTTTCCAAATTTCAGTTGAAGTTGTCCTTGTTTGGACTTTAGGAAACATTTAATCTGTAACAGGTAGTTTAATCAACATGATTGCTTTTTTTTCATGTTCATCAAACCTGTCTTGGTCTTTACTCACAATTGCAAGCCAAGTATCTTTACTAAGGGAAATTTTTTTGAGCCATTTGTACATGAAAATTGTCAACATATGTTGCTTACATGTGTTGTAATTTTTTACTAGAAAACCTTTGGTTGCCTTCCAACATGATGTTGGGTAAAGAGGCCATTTTTCCTCAAAGAAATAAGGTCTTCTTATTGCAATAAAACCCTTTATAGCAAAATACCTTGCAAACCCTAGTTTGAAAATTTGCAAATCCTTTCCACAAATTTTGCCCTACTTGCAGAATATTGAAACCCCGTGCCCTAGATGTGGGTATAAAAACCAGTAAAGAAAAACTTTATAAAATTTGTGTAAAATACTTGAAAAATTCAGCCAAAACCCTAGCCATCAAAGTAAACCACGCTACAAAATTTGTCAAACCCTAGTCATGTATTTCTGAAAATGGGCCTGAAAAACCTTGATTTGGTAGAAAAAGATAGTGTGGTTTTGAGCGGAGACCCTTGAAAAAATCTGCCAAAATCTCAAAAAAAAAAATTCATAAAACCTTGGTGTGGTTTTCTAATATTTAATAAAAAATACTTTTGTGATTTCGTGGAAAACTGGAGTAATTTATATAAAACAAAAGGCATGTGATTTACATGCAGAAATCTGATGGGAGTTTATTCATAAACCCTTGCAGTTTTTACCAGAAAATAATCCCACAATTTTTTCAAAAAGGAGGTGCAATTTTCACCTCAAACAAACTTGCGATTTTGCCTAAAAAATCCTTGTAGGATTTTATGGAAGAAATTGTCAGAACTCTTTCACCAAGAAAATCTGTGATTTTCAAAACACAAAAGAATGCAATTTTTTCGCCCTTGATGTGATTCTTTACAGATCTGTATGTATGGAGCATTTTGGCTCTTTCTATTGCTATGGGTGATTCCTCAATTCATCATTGTAGGCAGCAGTCCCTAGGTCTTCACACTTTGTAATGTCCTCTTTTGGTAAATTCCTAATTTTAGGCTTGCAAAACAATAGTAATCACTAAAAACTGATATTAGTAATAACAAGTATCAACTTTACAATAATTTTCAAATTCATACATAAAACATTATAATATTGAGATCAATACATCATAGCTTAAACCTTCTAATATTTAGATCCATAGTTCATACTCATAGTATCATTAATATTTGAATCCAAAATACTTTAATATCATTAATAATTATTTCAAGGCATATTCCTGTAGTCAACCATACTAGGAATTCATTAGAAATGCTTGCAAAGCACAATCTCAAGGGTGGTTGCCCTTGTATTGCGAGAGCATGGAAGGATTTTAGATCCATTCCATCCCTTAGTCTGCCTTGGAGGTTGGCCATCCTCCTCGATCAAGCCCAAGAGCACGAAAGTGGATTTCTGGTCCATTTTGCCTCTTGGCCCACGAGCATGGCAGAACCTTCAATTCATTCATCTTGGGGTAGTGTGCTTGATAAGATACATGAAGGCTGTCCTCTTCAACCAAGCCCTAAAGCACGGAAGTGGATTTTGGGTCCATTTAGTCTCCCGTCCCGTGAGTATGGCAGAACCTCCAGTTCATCCATCTTGGGGTGGCATGCTTGATATAAAGAATTTCTAATCCTTCAGCTCTTGTGACTCAGAAGGTTGAATGGCCTCTCTATTTGCAAGACACTTTATAAATTCAAAATGGATTACTAAAGGAATTTGACATTTGCTATATTAATTGCTAATAAAACATCATTATGAAAATACAATGGATTAACTTACAAGTAGCTGTAATAACTTGATTTCTGCAATAAAATATATATAAGCTATTCCTAATTTATATTCTAAGATTATTCTTTAAACTTCTTTCAAAATAATATTCTTGCTGAACACAATATTTATTTCCAATAGATATCTTATGTTTCAATTTCCTTTTCTCCAACTCAATTCATATGCTGAATTGATTTACCCTTTATATCCATTTCTTGAAGGAGTCACCACCCTTCACAATAAATGAGTCACCACCCTTCATTGCTGCCTTTTGAGAATAATAATTTATTTCCAAATTCATTCATTGATTCATTCCCAAATTGATGATTTCTCCACAATGAAATGATTTCCCTTTTATATCTTATTATTGAGGGAGTCACAACCTTTCACATTTGAAAGAGTCACAACCTTTCACATTAAGAGTCACATCCTTTCTCACATCATCACTATACTTGAGAACATAATTTAATTTACTTGCAAAGTCACATAAGGTTCTATTCTCAATTGAATTGTTGAATGATGTTATGGATGTCCTCAAAATTTCAAATGAAATGCTGTCCCTCTTATATCTTCAAGTTTGAGAAGGTCACACCTCCTCTTAATTCTTCCTTTTTGGAAGAGTCACAACTATTCCTCTTAATTGCTGGCCTAAAACCTTTTTAATTTAATTTTAATTAAATATCTTTAATTCAAGGAAATCATTGCCCTCGTCTATTCTTATACGCCTAGACTTTTAAGTGCTGCAATTTGACTAAATACTGCGACCTGTTTCTTTCTTTGACGGTGGCATGACACACTTTCACTGATCTTGAAGCTCTAGTTGAGCTTTGATACCATACTACGAAAAATAGAGCACAAACAAATTACCAAGATATTCATTCAACTAAGGAGCGAAAGCGTCCTTGTAGAAGGTTACAAAAGACTTCTCCAATGTGGATGAGAACGACTAAACTAATAAAGCAAAAAAAAAAAAAGCAAACTAAAGTCTGAATAACTTTATTAAAGCCTAAGCTAAAAGCTAATTGAACATTACAATATAATAATACTTTAATATAATGGTGGGTTTGATTTGCCATAGAAGGCAACTTAATTTTGCTCAACCATATGTTCAAAAATCTCAACCCAACGTGTCTTGTGGTACTCTTATTTGGAAATTATCTAAGTTGCTGGTTTGAGTATGGGTATAGTGGTTCACCAATTGTTTTTCCCTGGCTTTTGAACAGCTTGGATAGAGTTAAACAGAAAATATAAAAATATCAAATTATAGCCAAGTAAACAGAATTAAGTGTAATGTGTAGAAAATAAGCATATCTAATCACAAAAAGTTACTCATGATTGATAATTCAATGCCAGATGTCAAAAACTTCAAAATAGTTTATACAATGTGCACCTATCACCTGTAAACCATTAATATATAATAATACCATTCATATGTCATACCATCTGCACTTCATTCCCTGCAATGCAATCTCACTGTCTTGACTCAATGAAGCTACTCACAATCAACAAAGAGAAATTGAACCAAAATATAAATCACATGTCTAGACAAGCAAATCTGAGCTGCACACCATGCAAACAGAAAATTGTACCGAAGCATAACAAACTTGCAAATGTATATGCACGGATCTACATGACCTGATCTATGAACATAAAAATAATCAGACATCTCTTATGCTGATATAATCTAGGTCTTGAAATTACATCTAAGAAATTTTATGTTTGATGCATTTCTCAAAGTAATCATTAAAATGAGTGCTGCTACAACAGAACATGATAATAGATGTCACATGGAAATTTATGATGATCCATTTGAAAAACTGTATTTCTATGCCTTGTTACTATTATGTAGACTTCATTTTAAAAAGTGCCGGATGTATGGGTTAACCCCCAAAATGGCCTGGGTTTTAGCCAGGGTACAGGGTATCTTCCTTTGGTACACCAAGTAGATCCCGTGCCTTTTCCATGGGAGAACCAGACAAGGATCAGTATAAAACTTTTACTAGAGAATTGAGTCCAATCCAAATATGTAATGCCCCCTTTTTAGCTTGACCTTGTTTTTGGATGGTTTGGCCTATTCCTGACTCTCGTAGGCAAACACAAATGGTTAGAAGGTCCTTCTTGGCAGTAATCGGGGTGTTTTCTCCTTCAGAGCTCAGTGTGGGTTCAGATTGGCCTTCATTTGATTCAGTTCTTCATACTTACTATTTATAGTAGGTCACCATTTTAGGGGAGTCAGGGTTACTAAATTTAGTAAGGCACCTGGATAGGTTTCAGGTGTACGGTTGACCTCTTATTTAGTTGGATGGGCGAAATATTAAATATTTAATGAAATAATTAAATAATATAAAGTTAAATTATAAAGTCAAAAAAGTGTACTTTATGTCTGATGAGGCCACGACCCTCAATTAAAATCACTTAAAGTACATTTAATTTATATTATTGGTTTGGGCGCGCAAGTTTGGTGATATTACAAGGTTTTAATCAAAAACCTAAAAAGTGGATTTCAAAGGTAAATTAAATACAGCTAAGAGGTCGACCTTCTTGAGGAATTATAAAAGGGCATCAAAGGCATTCAAATTCATTATGTTTTGGAGATTATAAAATTGTGTCTTTGGAGTTTGTGCTTGGTGAAGGAGCCAGCTAGGGTTTTTGCCATTTTCAGCATTGGAGAACGAAAACTCTTCAGTGTTTGTGCAATTTTGAGGCTGTGAGAGATCAGCTGAATTATTGCCTGGGGTTTGGCTTCATCCAAAAGTCAAAATAGAGCTAAATTGGTGAAATATTTCGAAGAATATTTGAAGAATATATTGCAGGTTCGAAGTATTATATCTGGCGCATATTTTGAAGGAGACATAGCAAGAAAAGCAGGTCGTACTGCTGTACCTGCAGCAGCCGTACCTTTTTCAGCCTGGGCGTTTTCTTACTAGGGCCAAGTGCCTAGTTTATTGGGCTTCCATCTCTGCCTTTTGTGGCGTTTTGACTATTGGGTGGCTATGGCGTGGTTTTCAAGGTGGAGAAGTTGATTTAAGAGGCAGACCATACAATCCATGAAGCTCCAGCTTGCTGCAATAAAATTCAGAATTTGATAAGATTGTCTTCTCTTGGATTCCGGAATGCAATGTTGATGTAAAAGCTTGAATATATTTTAATCAATAAAATATCGTTGCAGCAGTTGAAATTTATTGGCATTTGTATCTTGTTATTTTTCCTTGCCTGGCACTATTTGTGAAAATACATAAAAATCATATATTTATTATAAAACCCTCAAGAAATTGCAAAACATTCAAAACAAATCAAACTTCAGCATTCAGCATTTCAGTTTGCAAGGGTTAGAGACGGCAGGTCTCTTACAAAATACAAGAGTCGTACGAGGTATACAGATGCAAACGATAATAATATAGTCTCGAGATGCACTTGGTGTGTCTGCAATATGGGTGCCACATAGTGAGGCAACACATGGAGTTCAATTCCTCTAGGCATGTGACGAGAAAAATAATCCAAAAAAATGAGACTAATTGCTTGGGATTGTAATGTGTTTTTGTTGTGTGTAGATGCAGTCTTATTATGTTTTTCTGAACAGACTAAAGATTGTCTGTCAAATTTCACTATAAATTCATACTAGTTGATGTCTAAATCAGATCATCTAAGTTTGGTGTTGTGAGGTACTATCTTTAACCATTTGAGTGAATGTTTATTTGAAGTTAGAAACATGGGATTGTAGTGCCTGACGTGTTCTTATAGATTCAACCACTGGCTAGATTCATGTAAAGTTGAAAATTTATGTTGCTAATTGCTTCTCAAGAAGTATACATTAATCCTGTTTTTATCTTATAATTACCACAATAATGAAACAAATCACCTTAAAATGATTTTTTTAATATGATTGGAATGAAAATTATCTTTCTGTTGAGAACAGTATATTAAGTTATGTTATTTTTTTATTTTTGAGAAACAGTATACTTTTCAGGATCCAAATGATACGTTTATTTTTCTATCCCATTAATGCTTTATGATAAATGTGTGGAAAACTGTTGGATCTCACAATAATATAACTTCACATTATATATATATATATATATCTTACAAGTCATGCATGTACTCACGTGGCTAAAAGAATTCTGGTGTCTTTACAGATCACAAATCTATCTAGTGTAGCAGCTGTTACAGTAAAACTTCAGTCAAACAGCCTTCTTAGCAGAACAGGGATAATAGTTTCTTCTCCTGCACCAGTGGCATTTCTTTATGGTATATGCTATTTTGTGAACATTTTGTCTTTGAAATATATAACTGAGATTCTCTCAAACATATTCATGATCACTGATATGATATTTGTTCCAGATATTAGAAGACCTCAAGTACATCTCAGTACAAGTTCACCTGGAAAGACTAAAGCACATGTTATTACAATTCTGATAGAATTTACGGAGCCTGTGTTTGAGTTTTACTCCTCTGGCATTACAGTTCATGGTGGGAGGATTGCAAGGCAGGTGTATATGGGTTAATCCTAGACCTTTTTTCTGTTTTTTTCCATCAATTCATGGAACATCGCACTTAATGATAATGCTTGTATATGATTTCAAAAGGCAGGCACATAAACTACTACATATCTATGGTCAATACTATTCCATATTTTGGACACCATTTGTTCTTATGAGGTTAATCTTATTCTTGTATATTCCAAATGTTGCCTTAAACATTGACAGCTGTTAGACCTGTATATAATGTTTTAAGATCTAGCCTTCATTAACAAACAGATATGCTTTCATATAACAGCTAAATCTAGATTAAAAGGAATATATAGATGTACATTGTATCTTGAATTCTTCATAAATAGATATATAGTGAATTTTAACACTGTTGCATGAAGCCAGCAACAAGCATTGCTTTATATCAGAATGAGCAATGATGGCTGATCATCAGCTCACACACAGTTCCATCAAGTCATAAAAGTAGGCAGCACAGGATTCATTTTCATACGGTGTCCAACATCAGGGTTTATAGAGTATAAAAAACTCTCGTGTCATTCGCAAGAAATACAAAAAAGGGTTTTCCATGTTCAGACTTGGAATAAATTATGCCAGGTCACAAAATCCTGGAAAAAGCATCAGTTTTTACAGTTGTGTGAAGTGTCATGATGCATAGTCTGTGTGATTGGCACTGCTCATATCAACAATGCATACCTCAGAGCATCTCTTCCTCATGTGACCCCGACTTGCATGTCTACACAAAAAAATCTGTAACTGCTGTCAGAGCTGTTGGGGAATCTGAGATATCCATACAACCACCAATCTATAGAACGTCATATCAGGAATTGGACATATGTTTATAGCCATTACCAAATTAAAGTTTAAACTGTTTTGCTGCTGACTGATGTAACATTGCAATAATGTATCATAGCTTTGAAAAGACAAATAGCTGCTTTCTGGTTTCACTATCTAGTACTCAATTAGGAAATTCTGCCATCTCAAATCCGTCAATCTATAGCAATGTCTGTTTCAGTGCAACATTCCATTCAAAGTGCAAGTAATATCAACATATCAATGCTTCAAACAAAGATTGATGCCATAACACTTGACACTTGGTTACAACATCAAGTCATACTTATTTGTTATTTGTTAATCACTTATTTGATATGGAGAAAACACCTTCTGCGAAACTCAAACTGTCCACTTTAGTCCTATGCTGGTGAATATTATGTAGGAAGCTATTCAGGAAGAAAATGATGCTTCTATTCTCTGAAGCACTATGATGATGAGTTCACTGGATGGCAACTATAGAGGCAAAAGGGAAGCCAATTTGTGCAGCTCACCCTGATGAATTTAACTTCAAAATTGCCTGCCTAGAATTTTAGAATGTGGACCAAAAGAAGGTCCTCAAGTATATGGGTGCCCTACTTTAGTACATCTGAATGGAAATGGAATTTCTGCATTATGCCATCTTGGGTGAATCTTAGGAGCATTCCTCAAACACTGAGCAGTTCAAGATGAATCAGAAAGCCAAATGTCCCTTTGTGTCTGGGACTAAGAACAAGTTTGCTAGCAATGCATAGAATTCTTGTGCCTTGGCAACAACAATAGCCTAAACATCATAAAAAATACTAGTAGTATAATGCATTTCAATAAGCTTTTTGTTGCAAATTAACAGCAATAAAAATGTAACTTATGTGACTTCCACAAAGTCACCACCTGCAGCTGTAGCGAGTCCCATATACTCAAATCTATGTTCATAAAAGTGAATGCAATACATTTGTGGCAAACTATCCCACAAATCTTATGTTACTAAAACTGAAAAAATTACATCAAGGATATGACAACTAGGTGAGTAAATGATGGTTTGATCAGGACAATAATGGCAAAAGATTAGACTTGGGGTGAACTTGAATGGATTTTCTTAGGCAGATGGTCTAATGAGGTCTAGAATGAAGGAAGATTGAACAAAAGAAGTGTTGTTAAAGTACAAACATGATGACAAGATCCTGAGAACAAAAGAAGGTAAGGACAAAATCAATATTTCTTGACACAAATGGAATGTACTGGGAGAGTTTTCAAAGCGCAAAGTAGTCTAGGACTGTAATAACCACCCCTGAGTTTTTTGTTTGTTTGTTTACTTAGTATGTTAGATTGCAGATTTGTTTGGTTTCAAGGTTCCATTCAACATGTGTGGCATTTATAGAAATAACATTGCATTGAAAGGAAATGACATGGACTTGCATCATATCATATTGAACCATTACAAATCATCTTAGCATATAATAATAATTGAAATCAGACTTAAAGATATACATATCGGACCTGATTACAGTCATATAAGGTCCCTTCCACCATCATACATTGAGCAGCAAATGCATACAACTCCTCATGGAAGACACCAAATGCATAAACTATCAAATCCCAACACTCTCCTTCACATTGGCCAGCATTCAACTGAGAAAAGACACTATTAACACGCTGTTGCAGACCTCTGTAAGTTGCTGTTCTGAGAAGGAAGCCTTAAAATGCAAACCCCCCAAATGGTATGGCTCCCTGGGAGGGGCGATCAGCTCTAGTAAATTAATCCTTCACCAAACAATACAAATGAGGGCTCAAAATGAGGCATCCAGCTGCAAGGAATCCATAGTAACAACACCGAAAATGATGCACTTCCCACTTGTGGAGTTACGAGCAAATTTATGCTTCCAGCCACTCTGAAAATGTGCTTTCCCAGAACTTAGAAAATGTGTATCAGACCTCTGAAAATGTAATCAAACAGTTCCTAGCACACTCCCAAAAGGTGCAAACCATATATCAAACCAAAATCTTCGATCCCAACTCAAAATACGGAAAATATTTTCATTCTAACACAACCCAAATGTTAAATATCATTAAATCTGTGAATGCAAAGGTGGTCCCTGAAGTAGAATCACTCCAATCAGCTAGGGTGGATCTCTCACCACCCAAACCAACAACTAGAGATGAGGGTTTTCGTCCTCAACCAGCAGTATAGAAATCCCACAGAAAATCCAGCAGAGTTTCCTTAAGTTGCCAAAGTTCTCATATGCAAATGAGAGCTCAAACTCATATTTATAGAGTGAGGGAAAAGTTAGGGCAACTTGCATTTGAATTTGAATATTTTTTCTCTCACATTTCACTTTATGAAATGACATGAAATTACCCCAATCCCATAGGTTTGATAATAACAAGCAATGGGAACTTGTGGGTGATTTCTACAAACTCAAGGAGAACAAACTATAGAATGAAAGGATTGACTTGCTTCATAATGAGCTTGGCATATAAAGAAAGATTTGAAGAAAGCTTGTAGTTGAGTAGAACAACTATAAAAAACTACATGGCTAGTATACATATACTCCAAGAATGGGATAGGACTCAAGCCCTTGCAGGCATACTAGAACCAAACCAAGAAAAATGTGATTGAGGTTAAGGACTCAGATAATGATTTTCTTGAGAATCATCTATTAAACCTAACAAGAATGGAATGACAATCAATTCTATCTTATAGGTTTACTACTTTAACAAGGACTAGTGTTTTGTATTATCTAAATTTCAGTACACAAAATTTGGTTGGGGGATCTTGAAAATAGTGCCCCAATGCTTCGTGCATTTGAAACTATTATTTCCTTTGTAATTCTATGGTGTAGTTTGTGAGGGTGTAAGTAGCCAGATTTTCCTCCTAGTAGATGTGTTTCATTTTGAAATCACTCAAGCTATCCAATATGGGAATGATGTGGTTTATGCATTCTTTTATTTTCCAATTCATTTTTTTTTTGTTGTGGATAACATTAAAACATATAAGGGAATCTCCTTTGATGTCTATTTCTTTGATCTTTTTTGGTAGGCATAATTTGAGACCTTCAAGTAAAGCCTCCATTTTGACTTCATTGTTAGTGCTGGGTGGTAGTTTTTTGGAAATAGCCTATACTAGTTACCCTTCTTTATTCTAAATTATGCATCCCACCCTCAATTTCCCAGGATTCCCTCTTCAAGCACTGTCAAAGTTAAGCATCAATTTGCCTCTTGGAGGTCCCATCCATTTGGCCCTCTTTATTTTTTCCTCTTTTTGGCGATCACTTGAATTGGATGTGAAACCTATCGATATTTTGAGCGACAACCAATTCTTCATGATGCAATCATCCCAATCTGTGAATAGCAATGATCAAAGATATTTTGTTCTAATTTTGGTTATTAAATGCTCACATATCTTAGTCTCTTATCTTTTTTGTTAAATTCTCTATTGTCATTGTGTTGTTCATTGAAGACTCTTTTGTTACTTTCCATACATGCTGTTAGTTTTAGGATCAGATATTAATAAGCAGATTTTAATTCAAATTCAAACAAATAGACACAACATATACCCTGGGAAAACCCTCCACTTGAGGGAGAAAAATCCAACAACAATATATCACTTATATATTGAATATGAATCAACAATGATCTTTACAATGAGGCCGATTATAAGGCCAAACAACAGCACCAACTCAATGCAATATCTTGATGATAATATTGCTCTTCTAGATGACTATAATTCAGCCTCCTTGAAGACTTCAATCTGCTCTTGAAGGAATTCGCACTTCTTATGAAATCGCACTATGATAGATGAATGTATGAATGAATTACAAATGAACAATGATCAACTTTAATATATACAAGAGAGAGAGAAGGATCGCGTCCTTTCAAAACATCATGTCGGCCTTTTTGATATGAAACGATATGTCTCCATAAGGTGGCGAATAATAAAGTCGGCCTCAAGAATTATTTATCAATAATTAAATATTATATTGTTTCTCAAGTGAAGCGCCTCTTCACTTTGATATCGGCTTCAATAAATTGAATAGCTGATAAGGCTATATGAAATTTATTTCTTCAAGTCGCGGCTGGAAGTGACTCCCGAAGCTGCTAACATAAACAATCCCTCTCAGCTAGGGAGGAATACTTCCAACTAACTAATGTCATGGAGTCTCTCAACATGACATCCACAATGGCTACACCCATGTGGAAAGAGCTTATCACGGGGTCACTCAACGTGATATCAACCATCATGGCTACTCCCATGTATGGCAAAGTATATGTGCACAAGTGTGCATTACAGAATCACTCAACGTGATGTTGTCATCTCATCATGACGTCTTGTTGTGACCTTTCACAACATCGCCCCATTGCAAATGGGGACCTTCTTGTTTTTGCTTTTTGGGTTTTTGCCTTGATGTCGTAACTTACCATGTTTCTCTTTTACAATGAGGAGTTAGAGTTTTTGAAGGGTCACCCGAGCCAAGTAAAAAATTTGAGCCCGAATTAGTGCATAAACATCATCAGGATGCTTAGAAGGCCTGGAGAACGAGGATTGCCTGTCGTTTGAGTCAATTCTAACACTCCTATTTTTTGGGGATTTTCACTCTGGCCTCCTATTTTTAGGGACTTTATTTTTGGCACTTTTAGCCTATTTTGGACTTCATATTTTTTAGGGATTTATTTTTGGAAAGTTTCTATTTTGGGAAGGTTTCTTTTTTTGGAAAGTGCCTGGGTCATGGTTTCAACATTTTCATCTTCAGAAGACCCCCGAAAGTGGAAATAAGTGAGAAATTTCAAATGAACTAGATGAAGGCCAAAAAATCGCCTAAGTGTTAATCATGGCATGAACTTGAGACAAGTCTGCCCACCAAGGATGAATCATGGCATGAGCAATGGACAAGTCCGCCCAAGCTTGAACAGGGAATGGCATGACCATGGATAAAGTCTGCCATAAGAAGAAGAGAAGTGGCTTGACACCTTGCCAAGTCCAGCCTTGGAGATGTCTCAACACAATAGGAAGTCCGCCCTTGGAGATGGCTTGACACCTTGCCAAGTCCGCCCCATGTAGAATGGCTTAACATAGAGTCAAGTCTGCCCCACTCAACATGAAGATGGCACAAGCAATGGTAAAGTCTGCCCCTCTAAGAGATGGCTTGATCATAAGCCAAGTCCACCCAAGAGACAAATACATGGCACAAGACTATGCAAAGTCCGCCCACCATGTGGAATATGTTATGGCTTGATCCTAGAGAAAGTCCGCCATGCCTAGATGGAAGTGGAAAGAATTTCTTAAGGTCCACCAACACTTGGAAGGAAAGATGGAAAAACATCTTGGAAGTCCGCCCAAGACATCAAGGGAGAATGGAAGGAAGTTTGGAAATTGCACCCAACATGGAGAATGACAAAAGGTTCAGGAAGTTCGCCTTTGGACATATCAAGACCATTGCAAAGTCCATCTTCACTTGGAAAAAGAAAATGGCAAGAAATCTTTCCAAGTCCGCCCACCATATGGAAAGAATTTCTTAAAGTCCACCAGCCCTTGAAAGGAGAAATGGAAAGAAACTTTGGAAGTTCGCCTTGCCCAAGGAAGTGGAGAGAAACCTTGAAAGTCCACCAACACTTGAATGGATGAATGGAAAAACTAGAAGGAAGTCCACTATCTCTTGGAAAGGAAGTTAGAAAGTCCGCCATAGGAAGAAAGATAAATGGAATGAAGTTTTCAAAGTTCGCCAAGACCATGAAGGGAATGGAAAGAAGTTTGTGAAGTCCGCCTTGCACTTGTCTAAGCAGACCTAGCATGGAGAAAAAAGTGTCAAGCACATCATGAAGTCCACCCTAGACAAAGAAAGACATGTCCAAAGGAGAGGAAAGTCCTACCTTGGCACTTAAAAAGGATGGCAAAGACAAGACAATGTCCGACCTTGCTCAATGGATGGACGACACAAGCAAGAGAAAGTCCGACTTTGCCCAAGCACAACATGTCCAAACCTTTATAAAGTCCGACTTCCCTTGATCTAGGCATGTCCAAAGCAACTCAAAGTCTGACTTACCTCAAGAAGGAGTTCTCCAAGCTCAAGATAAGTCCGCCTAGGAAGGAAATAATCATGGCAAGACCAAAGTAAAGTCCGCTCAAGGAGAAAAATTCAGAAAATTGACTAAGTGTTGGAAGGAAAACAGGAGGAATAAAGGGGAAAAGTAAAGAGGAAATGAATAAAATCCTTGACCAAGGATGGAATCTGCCCTACTTAGCACAAGCTAGATTCAGAATTGAAGGCAAGTCCACAGACAAAGTTCATCCAAAACCTTGGCTAAATGTTGAACCGTCCACATGAAGGTATTACAAAATGAAATTGAGTAGGTAAAATATGGCTAAGTATGGGAAATTCTTCACAAAGAAAATTCCAATTTCCTCTATTGTGGCGAAAGCATAGGGGAGTTCTTCTCCAAATTCAAGGCGCTTGTAGGAATTTCAAAGCAATCATGAAGGAAAACCTTAATAACTTCAAGTCTAAACATGTGCTCCAAGGTGAGACTTCCAATACAGGTTAGAAGAAGAAATCAAAGTCTCAAAGCAAATCCAAGATCAAAGCGAGGAAGAAACAAGCACCAAGGACAAAGTCATTGGCAAAGAAAAATATTCTAAAGGAAGACATCCAGCACACTGAGGTGGTGCTTTGTCATCTTCCAACCAATCAAATTGTTCCAAATCAACATGCAACAACTTTCTATTTTATTGTTGGTGTATATTTAGCAAAAGGGACAAGTGTCCTCGAATGTAATTTTCTCATTGGTCAAGAAGGAGTTAGTTATGACAAACCCTAATTAGGGTTTTATTTTGTAATCTCGGTCGTTGATCCTAAATCAATCTTGGCCATTGAATTGTAACTGGGGAGCCTATAAATTGAGCTCACCCCTCATTTGTAAAGCAAATGGGAGCATGTTGCAAAACATGTTGAGATAAGTAAATTGTTGCATATGACTGCCAAAGTAATAAGTAATACATGCATTGTTCTAATGGTGATTGCTTCTCTTATTTTGGAGTTGACATGGTTCTTATCCCTCATCACAGTTTAGATTTTATTTCGTGTATGTTAGATGAATGCAAGATTTGATAAGTATTGATTTATGGTGAAACCTTTGCTCATACTTTCTTTGAATGGATGATTTCATTCAATGCGTAAAGTTAGCCTAAACTTACTTTGTGGATGCTTAACTTCTGTCTGGATAAATATTGTTCGATTTGATGGTAGTTATTCATGGCGTGAAAATCATAAGCATACTCCCTTGAAGATTGCACCCACTTTGTGTAGTTGTCGTTGAGCGTGGTGAAGCAAAGCGTGGTTATTGGTTTCCAAGTCAATACCGTCTCTTGAATTATTAGGGAGTAGATTAGAACTTCTAAACCCATATCTCCTTTTTTACAAACAACAGAGCTTCATTGTCTAGACCTTCATTGTGAATTGAACAAGCCTAGCATAAGTCCCTTTGTGTTACCAGCATATCACAACGAACATTGAGCTTATCCACACGTCAAGACTTGACATAAGGAACCTTGGAATCGCCATATGATCTTCTCGCAATCTTAGCATACGTGGTGGTTTTTCAAGAGAGGATAGGGTGTCTTTGGGCATTTTATTCTGATGTTTGGTGTCACAAAACACACATCAACACGTCCATCGTGGCTACTCCCAGAGGATGAATAAACACAAGTACAAGAAAATCATCCCAAAGTCTCTCAACGTGATGTTGTCATGGAGTCACTTAACATGACATCCACCATGACTACTCCCAAAGGGTGGAACAAGGGCTTTCACCTCAAATTTCTCTTACAGAGAAAGATGTATTAACAAGGTTTTACACCTCAAATTTCTCTCACAGAGAAAGATGCCTTAAATAAGGGCTTTCACCTCAAATTTCTCTCACAGAGAAAAATGCATTAAAGCAAATCACAGATCACTGAAGCTGAGTCTCCCTCTCAGCTAGGGCTTCATTCTCCACAATTCCAAGCTTGTCTCGAAAGTACACAAACTTTACTCTCTAGAGAGGCTTGGTGAGAATATCGGTCGTCTGCTCATCAGTGCTAATGGACTTCAACTGGATAGCTTTCCTCAATACCATATCTTTGATATAGTGGTATTTGATCTCAACATGTTTTGTTCTATCATGAAACACTGGATTGACAAAAAGCTTCACACAGCTTTGATTATCACAATGAATGACAGTTGGCTCCAATGATTGTCCAAACAATCTTGCAACGAGCTTCCAAAGCCACACTGCTTCTCGAGCTGCCACACAAGTTGCAATATATTCGGCCTCTGTGGTGCTTATTGCCACTGAGGACTACTTCCTGCTACACTAGGAGATCATCGCAGACCCCAAACTGAAGCAACATGTAGAGGTGCTCTTCCGATCAGCTACACACCCTGCCCAATTAGAATCAGAATAACCATGTAGCTTTAAGTCTAGACCGGAAGAATATCTCAAGCCATACCCAACTGTGCCACACAAGTATCTCAGGATATGCTTGATTGCAACTAGATGCATTTGCCTTGGTTCACACATGAACTGACTAAGTGCACTCACTGCATAGCAAATATCTGGTCTAGTATTGACTAGAAACATCAATGATCCAATCAACTGCCTGTACATAGTAGGATCCACTAGATCTGAACTAACTGCAGCCTCTTTTAACTTTTGCAAATTTGTCTCCATTGGTGTATGTTGATGTGTTTTTCGTGACCGCACCAACGCAGAATAAAGTTGCCAACGGCTTCCCTATTCTCTCTTGATCAAAGTATTCCGCACGCTAAGATTGCGAGAAAGTTCATGCGTTCAACTCCAAGGTTCTTTCAGTGCGAATAGGCTCAGTTTGGCTCGATGTGATTTGCTGGTATTTCAAGGGGACTTACGGAATTGTTCGGCAGCGGAGAAAGGAATTCAAATGCTCGAAAGATTTGTCTATGAAGCGCAGGTTACCTATTCTAACCAGAAAGTACTGAATTGAAATGGTTTGTAGGGTTTAGAGAGTCTACATCTATTCTAAGGCGTGGGATATGGAGCTTGACTTCAGCAAACTTCTAACCGGACTTCGCTTTGCCTCGCATCGGACAGCTTCCACGGAGTCGGTGCAATCTTCAAGGGAGATGACTAAAGATGTTCAAACCACCACTTGACATGAAGATACCATCACAACGACGCATACCATCATTCAAACTGTGATTGAAGTTAGGCCCAAACGTTTCCAGTTGACCACACAAGGCGCATTCACCATCAGCAAATACACTAGTGGTATGGATAGACGAAGTTGCTTAGATCAAACGCCACATTCCACAACTAACATCTACTTGCATAGAATGAAAATTACACTACTTTGAGCTACCATTTGAATCCGAAGGACGAAGAAACCTTGCTAGCTACTCACAACAAAGACGAAATTCACCATCAATGAAAACTCTTTTATCGAGAGAGTGTTCACAACAATTTCTTACAAAGTTTTCAAAGGGAAAACTTTCCCTCTTCTTCAAACTACACTATCAATCTATACTAAGCTACTTCTAAGCTATCACCTAGTTGTCTCTCTACTCCGACTTCTACTCTAATTCTGCTGTCTACTTAGTTACAAATGAGGGGGACTCCTCCTTTATATAGCTAGCCCAGTCCCAAAGACGGCTAGGGTTACAATCAATAGAGTGGCCAGAATCGTGCCACCTCAGCCCTAACCCTAAAAACTGCCAGAATAGGGAGTGGTACATTAAATGAATCAAAGATTCCCACTCACTCCCATAAATAGTAAATGTAATAAATGTCCACATTCAGTCTTCTAGAAGATTCCGCTTGTAGACGCGTCCACACTGTCCTTGATCTTCTCTCTTGGCGTTGTTCTTTGACTTCTTCCACTTGAGGGTTTTCACCTTTGTCACTTAAGTTATACTGAGTCTCAACACTTAGCCATTTTCTTGCAACTTTTTCTTCCTTCATGTGAAACTTATAACTTTATCTTCCTCCGAAGGTTGTAATATCATCGCGCTTCACCACTTCCAGCCATCGTGCTCTGGCCTCGACATTACTCCTGCAAAACAAGCGAGGAGAAGAGTATTAGGACACTTCATAATATAAATTCAACTACTTACCTGATTTTCACGCTCTAACTTCCAAGCGTCAACTTCTGCTTTCTTCATGATTCTTCATGCCTTAGCCAAATTTTCAACCCATCTTCCTCAAGGGCGCATCATCTTTGAGAAATTCATTTCACTAACTGGAGCTTTGATACCCAATTTCATTCACCTCTGACTCTGGAAGATTGGTCCCACGAAGAATTCAATCAAATTCACCTAGGCAATTTCTTTCAAACTCATCATCTGGAGAATTTCACCTTGAAAACACATTTTCTTCATTTTGCCTTAGAAATTTTTTTCAAATTTCCCTTAGGAAAATTCATCAATCCGGTGCTCATCCAAAATCTTCATCCTGAAGGCCGCAGCGAAGCATGGAAGGCTTTAAAATCGACTCCTCATCGACAATCTTCGATACCCAGAAGAAAATTTTCTCCGGAACGTTCCGAATCCATGGGTACCCAATGAACGGGTTCATTTAATTTTCTTGAATTTTGAACCTTAGAAAATATTCTTCATCAAATTTATTCTCGTTCTTTGATCCCCTCTGAGAATTTTGCTCTGACTTGGAAAATTTTTACCAATCCTGTGGAGCTGGCATTCACCGACTTCATCTCTGGCAACTCTGCTCACACTTCAGGAAAATTCCATCACCTCTCCAGACTTAGGCATTTTTTTCAAGGAAGAAAATATTTTGCCTTAGAAAAATTTTAAATCATCTTGGAAATTTTTGCCTTGGAGAAATTTTCGTCTTAAATTTTTTTTTTATTCAATCTTGCTCATCCTTGCCCGTGAGAGAATCACCAGCTTTACTCAGAAAATCTCCAAGAGGGCGCCTAGCACATTTTACTTCACTTCCATCACCTTGGGCGTATTTAACACTTGAAGAATATTGCCCACGCCTTGGTTTATCTATTTCATTTCAAACTTCATGCACTTTGGGCGCATTCCACATGTTCAAGAGGATGAAAATTTTCAGCGCCTTCAACCTTCTTTGACTTTCCTTCAAACTTTGGCGCATTTCTTATAGTGAGGTGGATAGGCTTCCAACGCCTTTTACTGGTGACTCTTGAGCTTCATTTTTTTTGTCTTCACATGCCTCTATTTGGGCACATTCAAAGGGGGAAAGAGAAAGTCAACCTTTTGTCCTCCTCTCAGCATGCTTGGGCGCATTTCACCTATGGAGGTGGATGAAGCTTGACACTTAGAATTTATTTTGCATGCCATTAGCTGGAAGTGGGCGCATTTTGCCTATGGTGAAGGATAAACTCCAGACTTGGAAATTTTCTCAGCTACTGCCAGCTTCTTCTTCTTTGGGCGCATTTCAAGGGTGCTGCAGGATGAAAATCATGCCTTAGCCGTTTTTCCCGACTTTTGCCAATTTCACAACATCCTGCTATTTATAGTAAGTCTCTTGATTTTCATATCCCGGAAGCTCAGAATGATTTGAAATTTTGAGCGCTGGATCCTCATGACTTCATCAACCCGTCGATACTGCTATTTCGGGTTGGCCTGCTATTTTAGCCCATTTCTAAAGGTGGTTTACTATAAATAGCAAACGCTTGCTTCTGATAGCTCCACTGCTCCGATTGACCTGAAATTTGAATGAGGCGCTCCTCACCACGTGACCTGACTACTGACGTCGGCGCACGCACCTAACTTGCTATTTTTAGCCTGTTTCCAAAATGACTTACTATAAATAGTAAGTGCTCCGTTTGACTTCAAATTTTACCAGCAGATAGCCTGAAGAATGTTGATCGCGGTGGTTTATGCCGGTTTTCGAAAATTCTAACTTTTAACCCCTCTTTTCAGGCCCCGAAGTCGGAAACCCTAATTTGCTTTGCATGCATATCCAATGATCTCTGTTTGTCCTCGTTTCTGCTGCATTGCGATCAGCTCGTGATTCTAATCTGCTGGGAGCGGCTGTCGGGACACACCTGCTAAAAATAGCAAGTTCCTTACTGAGTGAGTATCTGCGTTTGCATGTCATACCATCGCGAAGCTCTCGAAAAACCCATCAGGAATCACCCGACATGCAAAAGAAACCTTGACATGCAAACCCTAAAAATAGCCTCGGAAGACTAAACTCTAAAGTTGTCGTCTCGTTTTGCATGTTATATCATCGCGAAGGTCTCGAAAAACCCAGAAGGAATATGCAAACATGCAAAGAAAAACTCTGCATCTGCACCCTGAAATTGGTCCCGGAAGCTGGACTGCTAAAAATAGTAAGTTGTCTATTTTCGCTCAAACTTTGCACGCGAGTAGTCTGACGTGTTCTGAATGCTGTGTGACTGTCGGAATCTCGAAAATGCTGGTAAATTGCCTTTAATTGCACACTTACTAAAAATAGTAAGTATCTCAGAATCTGATGAAAATCTGCTGGGAGCCTGTTGGAAGCACACTAACAACAATGTTAGTCTCAAATTTCATGTTATTCACCTCGCTTGACCTCGGACTGACCAGGAAAGATGAAACCCTAATTTCAGACTTGGCCAAACTCACGTTTAAACTCAGTGACAGGCTCAATCCCAAAAAGACAGATAGTAGAAAAGAGAGACAACAGCAAAAAAAACAAACCAACATCAAACCAAAAGCAAAGCCAAAATTAGGGGGTCCCCATTTGCAATGGGGCGATGTGTGAAAAACATCACAACAGTGTAGACATGGATTTGCAATCCATCATACCAAATCTCTTCAAGATGTCTATTATATACTTCCCTTGACTCAAAATGATCTCATTAGGCCTCTGCCACATTTCTAAACCAAGGAAGTAATGCACGTATCCAAGATCCTTCATTTCAAATTCAGAAGCTAACTCCTTCTTGCATTTGATAATGAGGTGATCTTCTCGAGTAAGAAATAAATAATCAACATAAAGAACCAAGATCAATGCTTCGCCATCAATTACCTTGAAATACAGGTTTGAATTAGCATCATTCTTGGAGAAGCCCAAGCTCATCAGGTATCTATCAATTCTCTCATACCAAGCGCAAGGAGCCTGCTTAAGGCCATACAAAGCCTTCTTCAATTTACAAACATGAGACTCCTTCATATGAACCTCAAAGCCATCGGGTTGCTCAATGTATACCTCTTCTTCAATTACACCATTTAGAAATGTTGTCTTCATGTCCATCTGATGAAATTTCCATCCTTTAGCTACTGCAATAGCAATGATAGTCCTGATGGATGAATAACGAGCAAATGGAGCAAATGTTTCCTCATAGTTTATTCCCTCTTTCTGAGAGAATCCTCTAGCCACAAACCTAGCCTTGTACTTCTCGATGCTTCCATCAGCCGCATGCTTGATCTTGAACAACCACTTAGAAGATACAACAAATTTTCCTTCTGGTCTAGGTACTATATCCCAAACATCGTTCTTGAGGATAGATTGATATTCTTCAGCCATAGCATCTCTCCATACTTGCTGACTTGTAGCTTCCTCAACACTGGAAGGATCAGATTCAATAATTTGACTTATCAATGCAACATAGCTTGGATACTTTTGTGATCTTTCGCTTTCTCTGAATGTTCCTCTAGGAGCTGCAAACTTTTCTGCCTCCTGCATTGTTTGCCTAGCCCAAAGAGGTCTCTTTCGACCAATCACAATGTCTCTCGACCCATCAGTTGGTTCCAAAGGCTCAATTGGATCATTATCTTCTTTAGGTTCAGTAGCCTCCCTCTGAATCTCAGGAGTATGGTAAACTTCTATGTCCTGAGGAGACTCTTGGTCTTCATTATCTATCTCCATGTGAGTGCCTTTAGATCTCTTGAATGCAAAATCCTTTTCAAATGTAACATCTCTACTAATTTCTGTCAATTTTTGACTTGGAATGTAAATTTTGTAGGCTTTTGAAGACTCACTGTAGCCCACAAATATTCCCTTCTTGCTAGATGGTTCCAATTTTGTCCTTTTATCTTTAGGCACATGAACATACACAGGACAACCAAAGATTCTTTAATGGCTTACTTTTGGCTTCACACTTGTGAATGCTTCTTCAGGAGACATGTTCTCCAAAATGCGATGAGGGCTCCGATTCTGAACATACATAGCTGTCCTAGATGCTTCAGCCCAAAGGAAGGTTTGCAAATCTTGATCATGGATCATGGCTTTAGCTGCTTCTACAATGGATCTGTTCTTCCTTTTTGCTACACCGTTTTATTAAGGATTGTAAGGGACATAAAACTCCTTCTTAATCCCTGCCTCAATACAAAAGTTATGAAAGCTTCCAGAGATGTATTCTCCTCCGTTGTTAGATCTTAGAAATTTGATCCTCTTCCCAGACAAGTTCTCTACTTGGGCTTTAAATTCCTTGAATCTCTCAAGTACTTCCTCAGATTCTTTAGTCTTTAAGAAATAAATCCAAGTCTTTCTAGAGTAGTCATCAATGAAAATTACATGATACAAGAAACCACTCAAAGAAGCAACAGACATTGGACCTGTTGTGACCTTTTCACACATCACCCCATTCAAAATGGGGACCCCCCTAATTTTTGCTCCGTTCCTCGTTTTTTTGGCTTTGGTTTTCTCTCTTTCTCTCTCTCTCTCTCTCTTTTCTGTTGTCTGCCTTTCCGGGGATGTGCCCGTCTGTGAGCTTAAACGTGAAATTTTGGCTAAGTCTATAGAATTAGGGTTTTGAGTTTTCTAGTCAATTTTAAGTCAAATGGAGTGAATAAGTTGGAATTTGAGCTTCACGTTGCAATCAGTATGCTTCCAATAGGCTCCCTCTGAATTTTCACTGAATTCTGCCAATTTTCTATTTTTAGTAAGTGTCAATTTGGGGTTTGTTTTTCTTGAGATTTTCACGTTTTGACAACTGCACTACATTCTAAGCACTTTGAACTCATCACTGGCAAAATTTGAGCAGAAATGGACAACTTGCTATTTTTAGCAGTTTTGCCTTCGAGGTCCATTTTTAGGGTTTACATGTTGAATTTTCAGATGCATGTCTGAGGTTTGTGTTTTTCGAGACCATCGCAGTGATGTAACATGCAAAGTGAGATGATGACTTTCAGTATTCAGCCTTCAGAGGCTATTTTTAGAGTTTGCATGTTGAAGTTTCCAACGCATGTCAACATAATCTTTCTGGGTTTTCCGAGAGCTTCGCAACGAGGTAACATGCAAGTGGAACCGGTCACTTTTCGGGAACTTACTATTTTTAGCCAGTGCTTGCATGTTAATGATTTTTCTAGGTTTTTCTGGGTTTTCAAGATCTCTCGGGCAGTTTGACATGCAAAATCATCTGGCAGCTGGTTGATCACTTTTTCAGCCACTTACTATTTTTAGCAAGTACACTCCGGTAGCTGCCCAACACTTCAGAATCACGAACACAGTGACATGCAGCAGAAACGGAGTTGAATGGAGCTCATTCGAGGCACATGCAAGATGAATTAGGGTTTCAAGCTTCGAGACCCAAACTGAGGGGTCAAACCCCAAAATTTTCGAAAACCAAGGTATCCCATCATGATCGGCATCTTCCAAGGAGTCCGTTGGTAAAATTTGAAGACAAACGAAGCACTTACTATTTATAGTAAGGCGTTCCTGGAACAGGCTATAAATAGAAAGTCAACATCAGGTGCCAGTGTGGACTGGCAAGTCACCCAATAAGAAGCACACCATTCGAATTTCAAGCCACTTCAGAAACATGCCGGAAATAGCAGGTCAGCACGATGTCTCAATATGAATAGGTCAAGCAGGTAATGAGGACCCCATGGCGCGAGTTTCAAGACAAACGAAGTTGCAAAGGATTGAAAGTCAAACACTTGCTATTTTTAGCAGGTTGGCACAGAGGAATTAGGGTTTCCTAAATTCAAGGGCAGAACATGGCAGTTAGGCAGGAGCAGTATTCCAGTAGAGATGGAGAACGTGAAGAGGGAGGCAATTCCAGTACACTCCAAGAAGGGATGCTCCTCGATGAAAAAGTTCAACCATGCATGAACAAGATGGAAGAAATGACAAACAACTTAAGGCAAGATGATGTGTTTGACGATCAATGGGCTACCAAGATGGAGGCAGAATATGAAATTCATCTCGCGTCAACACTTGATCCATTATTCACAGTCATGGAAGAATTGCTGGATGAAATTGAAACAAATGAAACACTGCCTGATAAAAAGATAGAAAATAAAGAACAATTCAGGTTGGGGCTTGATCCATTGTTAGGGATTCAAAAAGGGCCAGCGCTTGAAATAATCCAAGTTTCCAAATGCCCTTTTGAATTGATTTCCCGCCACACTCCTCCCAATTTGGGTCATCTCCACGTTTTGAACGCAAGAGGTTTGGTTCATCATCAACTTCGACCTCTCGATGAAGCAATGGGCGACAGGAAAGAATGCAGGCCGGCGAATGAAGACCACCAGGTTGTATCTTTCCTCACTATTGGCTACAAAGAATATCATTTTGATTATGGAGATTTAGGGAAGACAACTTGTTTATGGATCAATCATGGTCCAGATGAGTTGCCTCAATTGCTAATCCTTCCTGAAGTTTTGCTTGAGTTTGAGATTTGTATGGTGAAAGATTACTTTTCTGAGTTCAAGGACGAATTTGCTAGGCTCCGCACTATCACCATTGTTGTGTCACTGCTGAATGTCCTAAGAAATCATGCTAGGAGTTGTATGTACTTGGGTCTTTTGACTGTTGTTCGCTTAAAGTTTTTGTTTAGATTAGTTGTCTTGCTTTCGTAGTTTAGTTCGCTTTCAATAAAAGGGGATCCCATTTGTGAGGGGGGGTGTTGTGTTGTTTTCGCCACGGTCCGACACAATGTTAGTCCATTTCTTAGATAATCATTCAGGAAGTGCTTTAGAATCCAAGGTTGTTCTTTCAAGTCTTATCATTTGGTTAGGATTTGTACTTTGACTTGGAAGGGAATCATCTATTGTGTCTTGACGCCAAGTCTCACGATTACTATATTTTACACACATGATTAATTGCTCTAAGTCATTGAAGTTTCTTAGGAGAAGTCTTGGCGAGTGAAAATCTTGCGTCTTGCTTCAGCGCCACTACAATTCTCAAACCCATTGGAGGCTTCATTGCCTGCCAGCCAATTGAGGAATTGACGGAGAATCAAAAGAAAAGAGAAAATGTGCTTAAAAGAAATATCTAAAAAACTAGAAAGAAATGAAAATGAAAGAAATATAGTGAAATATTGGTTTTTGGGAACATACGAGTAACTCCACCGGGGCTATGGACGCCCGACCGGCAGTGGAGCAATATTCGTGAGAATTGTAGCGACAACCTCATCGGGGCTATGGATGCCTGACTGGCGGCGAGGCAATGCCCAGGATGCTTTTGAAGTTAAGATATTTATATAACTTGCTACGACGGATTCAAGGAGCTTCAATGGTCTTTTGAGTTGGAACAAACGCATATGCACACACTTGTAATCAAAAGATGAGGTGCCTTGATCCAATTTAGGATTTTCTTCTCTTTTAAGTATATCCCCTAGTCAATTGATAGGTTGGAAAGAATTATCCAAAGCTTTTGAGTATGGAATGGGTTTTGTCTTTGAAATGTTCATGAACATTTATTCAGGTTGGGGCTAATGTTGTGACCTTTTTCACACATCGCCCCATTGCAAATGGGGACCCCCTAATTTTTGCGTCGTTTCGAACTTTTGGCTTGATTTTTGCTTGTTTTCTTGTTGTCTCTCTCTCTCTCTGTCTTTTCTACTACCTGCTTTTCGAGGATGTGTATGTCAGTGGATTTAAATGTGAAATTTGGCCAAGTCTGAAAATTAGGGTTTCCATCTTTCCTGGTCAGTCCAAGGTCAAACGAAGTGAATAAATTGAAAACAGGGCTTAACGTTGATGGCAGTATGCTCCCAGTTGACTCTCAGCTAAATTTCATCAGATTCTGACAACTTACTATTTTTAGTAAGTGTGTAATTCAGGGTATTTTCTCAACATTCTGGAAGGTTTCGACAGTCACACTGCATTCAGAACACATCAAGCTACTCACTGGCAAAATTTGAGCTGAAACAGACAACTTACTATTTTTAGCAGTTCAACTTCCAGAGCAGATTCCAGGGTTTATATGCAAAGTTTTTTTGACGCATGTTTGGAGATTCCTTCTGGGTTTTCTGAGACCTTCGCGACGACATAACATGCAAAATGAGATAACGACTTTCAGAGTTCAGCCTTCGGAGGCTATTTTTAGGGTTTGCATGTCAAGGTTTTCTTTGCATGTCGAGTGATTCCTTGTGGGTTTTTCGAGAGCTTCGCAGTGATATGACATGCAAACGGAGATAATCACTTATTCAAGAACTTACTATTTTTAGCATATGCATTCCGGCAGCCGCCTCCTAGCACTTCAAAATCACAAACTGATCGCAATGCAACAAAAACGAGGACAAACAGAGGCCATTTGATATGCATGCAAGTCAGATTAGGGTTTCCAGCTTCGGGACCCAAAAAGAGGCATAAAAGGTCAGAATTTTTGAAAATCGGTGTATCCCACTACGATCAACATCTTTCAAGCAATCCACCGGTAAAATTTGAAGGCAAACGAAGCACTTACTATTTATAGTAAGGCATTCCAAAAACTGGCTAAAAATAGTAAATCAGCAGCAGGCGCAGATGTCAGCAAGCAAGTCACGTGGTGAGGAGCACGTCATTCGAATTTCAAGTCAATCGGAGTTGTGGAGGTATCAGAAGCAAGCCTTTACTATAAATAGCAAACCACCTTCAGAAATATGCTGTTTTTAGCAGGCCAGCTCAGAATAGCAGTGTCAACAGACTAACAGAGTCATGAAGATCCAGTGTTCAAAATTTCAAAGCAATCTGAGCTTCTGAGATATGAAAATTAAAAGACTTACTATTTATAGTAAGGCATAAAGAAGCTGGCGAAGGCAGGAAAAAGTGGCTAAGTTTAAGTTTCATCCACCTCCATAAGTGAAATGCGCCCACTTCAAGCTAATAGCATCAAGAAATTTTCTAAGTGTTGATCTCATCCTGTAGAACCCTTGATATGCGCCCATGCAAGGTGGAGATGTTTAAGAGTTTTTTATATGTTTCATCCTCCTCAAGACATAAAATGCGCCTACTCTAGGAAGGTGTTCAAAAAAATTTCTAAGTATAGAAGTTTATCCTCCACCAATGGCAAAATGCGCCCATGCTTCAAGAGGGGGTCAAAGATTCAAAGGTGGTCATGATGTTGAAGTTAGATTCACCTCCCATACTTAAATGCGCCCAAGTGAGGGCATGTGAGGACAAAACAAAGGAAGTCAAAGAGCCAACAAAGCATCAAAGGCGTGAGCAAAGTGAAAGCCTATAGGGTGAAATGCGCCTTTGATTAGAGGAGGTTGAAAAATATTCTAAATTTGAAGAAGACTCCTCTATATGCGCCCCATCAAAGGTGAAGATTCTTAAGTGTTATGAAAATTTTCTACACTTGGCAACTCAAAATTCACCACCTCAAAATTCGCCATGCAAAATAAAGTCAAACATAGAGTCAAGGCATGCAAAGACAAGTGGAGAATAAAGACAAAAGGGTATCCATGCAAGCTAGGAAGAAGACAAAATTTTAAAATCCTCCTCACTATAAGAAATGCACCCTCAACTCACCCTGGAAGAAGACAAATTTTAATCCACTTCACCATGGAGAATGCGCCAAGTTTAGGAGGAGTCAAAGACAAGTCATGGCGTCATAAAGTTTCATCCTTCACCATGTAAAGAATGCGCCCAACTTCACAAGTTTCAAAGCTGGTCAAAAGACGTTGAAATGCTAATCCATCTACACATAGAAAATGCGCCCATCTTCTTGAGCATGCAATATGTGCCCAAATGAGGGCATGTGAAGACAAAATATGGAAGAAAGTCAAAGAGGCGTTGGAGTTATTCCTTCCACATGTGCTAAATGCGCCAGGCTATGAGATGATGTGAATAATAAAATATGCTAAGTACGCCAAGGTGAAGGTAAAGATGAAAATATAGAGGGCGTTGGAATTTAAATATTCTCCACGACATAGGAAATGCGCCCAAGGCATTCAAGAAAGAAAATCTTCTAAGCAAGTGGAAACAATATTTTCTCACTTCAGGAGGAATGAATTGAAAATGAATTTTAAAATTTTCTAAGGCAAAATTCAAAATGTGCTAAGTGATTTAAAAATCTTTCTAAGGCACAAATTTTTTCTTCCTTAGGAAAAATGCCTAAGTCTGGTGAAGTGATGAAATTTCCTAAGGCGCAAGCAAAATTGCCTAAGATGAAGTCGGATGATGCCAGCTGCACAGGGTTGATAGAAATTTTCAAGTCAGAGCAAGAGACACTCACAGATGTGAAGAACAAGAATAAATTTGTTGAAAATTATTTCTCTAAGGTTCAAAATTCAAAAAATTAAATGAACCCGTTCGTTGTATACCCATGAATCTGACAAGTTCTGAAGAAAATTTTCTTCTGGGTATCGGACGTCTGTGATGAGGAATGGATTTTAAGGTCTTGCACAGCTTGCCAAGGATTTCGAGGTGAAGATTTTAAATGGGCACTAGGTTGGTGAATTTCCTAAATAAAAGTTTGAAAATTTTTCTAAGGCAAGAAAGGAAAAGGATGTTGAAATATGTCGCCTTGGCGGATGAATTTGAAGTTGACTGCCTAGGTGAATTTGCTCAAACTCTTCGTGATGATAATCTTCTTGAGCCAGAGTTGAATAAAATCAAAGTCGTCAATGACCCAGCTGATGAAATGAATTTCTTAGAGATGCAGTTGAAGTTAATATTGTCAAAAGATGATACGCCCTTGAGGAAGATGAAATTTGCCAAAGGCATGAAGAATGTGAAGCCAAAGTGAAACTCAAATATCAGGATGAAGGTGTCAAGATGGCATGCAGATGTTGAAAAGTTATGAAGAAAGAGGGGTTTCCTAGAAGAGAAATGTTTCGAAGATCGGAGCATGAAAATCAGGTAAGTAAAGTGAATTTATATTATGAAGTGTTCTGATGCTCTTCTCCTTGCTTGTTTTGTAGGAGGAACGTCGAGACTAAACGGTGGTGACTTGGGGAGATTAAGCGAATACTTGCAAGAAATGGCTAAGTGTTGAAACTTAGTATGTGCCCAGCTCAAGTAACAAAGAAGAAATGTTGTCAAAGCTCAGGACGAAAAAAATGGAAACCCAAGCAAGCATTTGGGGTTGAAGAACAACATCAAGGAGGAAAATCATCATCAAGCAAGAGAAGGAGGTTGCCACCTTGAAGTCGGATTGAGAACGTACCTACCATGCCAGAGGTTGAAGCTGTTTGATCAAGTCTGCAGTCAAGAACATGAACAGTGTGAACGCGTTTCAAAACGGGAATCTTCTAGAAGATGGTGGCCACTAAATTACTCATTTATTGCCCCACTCTTCTTTGTGGCGGTTTTTAGGGTGAATCTTGTTTAGGGCTGAGGTGGCACAATCTGGGCCATCCAGCCAATTGAAATCTAAGCAGTCTGTTGGACTTGGCCAGCTATAAAAGGGGCATCCCCCCTCATTTGTACCTCATTAAACATTAGCTTAGAGTTAGACAATAGACATAGAGTAGAGGGACAACTTAGAAGTAGCTTAGTATAGATTGATAGTGTAGTGAAGAAGAAGGAAAGTTTTCCTTTGAAAACTTTTGCAAGAGATTGTTGTGTAAAACTTTCATAATAAAAGATCTTTTCATTGATGGTGAAATTCGTCTTTGTTATGGATAGCTAGCGAGGTTTCTTCATCCCTTCTACTTCAAGTAGCATAGAGTAGCGTAATTTTATTTTTATGCAAGTAGATGTTAGCTGTGGAATGTGTTGTTTGATCTAAGCAAGCTTTGCTTATCCATACCACTAGCGAGCTCACTGATGGTGTGTTCGCCTTGTGTGGTCAACTGGAAATGTTGTGGGCTTAACTTCAATCACAGTTTGAATGATGGTATGCGTCGTTGTGATGGTATCTTCATGTCAAGTGGTGGTTTGAACATCTTTAGTCATCTCCCCTAAAGATTGCACCGACTCCGTGGAAGCTGTCCGAGGCGAGGCAAAGCGAAGTTTGGTTGAAAGTTTGCTGAAGTTGAGCTCCATATCCCGCACTTAGAATAGATTTAGGCTCTATAAACCCTGCACCATTTGCATTCAGTACTTTTTGGTTAGAATAGGAAACCCGTGCTTCATTGATAAATCTGTCGAACTGTGAAAACCCCCTTTCCTCTGCTGTTGAACAATTCCGTAAGTCCCCTTGAAATACCAGCAAATCACATCGAGCCAACTGAGACTATTCACACTAAAGGAACCTTGGAGTTGAATGCACGAACTTTCTTGCAATCTTAGCGTGCAAAATACTTTGATCAAGAGAGGATAGGGTAGCCGTTGGCGACTTTATTCTGCGTTGGTGCGGTCACGAAAAACACATCAACAAGTCTAGCATCAAATTTCGCTCTAGAAGCTACCTGAAGATGCTAAAATTCATCTAAGTCTGATAAAATGGAAGCTCCAGCATGAAAATGCGCCCTTGAAGGAGGAGGTTTGAAAAATTTCTAAGTCTTTAAACTTGAAGTTTCCTACCTAAAATGCACCCTAAACTTGAGGGAGGAGTTAGAAATTTCTCTAAGGCACTTAAATTTGAAGTTCACACATGCAAATGCGCCCAAGAAGGAGAAGGGCCATGGAAAATCTTACTAAGTATCACAAACTTGAAGTAGCTACCTCTATGTGCGCCCTTGGGAGGAGATAGCTTGAAAAATATTCTAAGTATGAAAAATGAAAGCACACCCTCCAAAATGCGCCCTGACTTGAAGGGGGAGTTAGAAATTTCTCTAGGGCATGAAAATTTGAAGGAGCACCTCCAAAATGCGCCCAAGGTGGCTGGAGGCAACATGTGAGTTGAAGGATTTTCTAAGGTATGATAAACTGGCAGTTGCCCACCTCAAATGTGCCCAAGGTAAAGGAGAGTTGATAAAAGTTCCTAAGTGTTGAAACTGAAAGTAGAGGGGCTTAAATGCGCCCTTAGCAAGGAGGAAGCTACAAACTTTTTCTAAGTGCTCAAACTAGAACCATGACCCCTCATTTGCGCCCTTGAACTTGAAGTTGGCTGAAAATCTTCTAAGTGTTGGAAAGTTTGAAGAGGACCCCTCCAAATGCGCCTTGAGAGGGAGGAAGTGATTGAAAATTTTCTAAGTGCTTGAAAATGAAAGCACAAGGGGTTATTTGCGCCCTTGACTTAGAGAAGCCTTGAGAACCTTCTAAGGCGTGGGAATTTGGAGTAAAAGACCTCAAATGCGCCTTCTTTCTATGTCTTTTAAATTTGATGCTCTCCATGGTAAATGCGCCCCCAAATGCAAGCTCACCCATGAGTTTGCGCCTTGAGGAGAAGTGAGAATAGAAATACTCTTAGTGATGGAAACTAAAACCTCAGCACCTTATATGTGCCCACCAAGTTGAAGGAGGTTTAAAATTTTCTAAGTGCTTAAAGTGAAAGCTCCACCCTCCATATGCGCCTGGAAAGAGAAGAGGAACTTGAAAAATATTCTAAGTTTCACAAAATGGAAGTAGCACCTCTTAAACGCGCCCTTGCATGTTGAAGAGACTAAAAAAATTTCTAAGTCTTTGAAAGTGGAAGTTGGCCTTCTAAAATGCGCCTTAACTTGAAGGAGAAGTTAGAAAAATGTCTAAGTGTCACAAATTGAAAGTTCAATGTGCTAAATGCGCCCACCAAGTTGAAGAAGATAAGTTAAAAAGTGTTGGCAATTGGAAGCTCACCATGCTAAATGCGCCCTGGTAGAGGAGGTTGAGTTGAAGATTTTTCTAGGTAAGTTGAAATGGAAGCTGAGGAGGTAAAATGCGCCCACGGAAGAAATGAACTTAGAAAAAGTTTCTAAGTATGAAAACTTCCTGCTAGACCCTTTAAATGCGCCCTAGCCTTGACTGGAAGGTAAAATTTACTAAGTGTTGAAAATGTGAAGCTCAGCTAGTCATATGCGCCTAACTTACAAGGAAGTGGAGGTGAAATTTTCGAAGTCTTTGAAAGTGGAAGTCCACCATGTTGAATGCGCCTGGCTTGAAGGAGGTAATATCAAAGGTTTAAATTTTCTAAGTGTGGAAACTTGAAGTAAGCCATGTGAAATGCGCCCATATTGATAATAAGATGTCAAGATTTTTCTAAGTGTTAGAATTTTACCTCTAAAGGAAAATACGCCCAAGTTGATGGAGGAGGTAAAATTTGCTAAGGCATGAATAAAATTGGCTGTGGATATGTCAAGAATACTCCGACTTCATGAGGGTGATAAAAAAAAAAAAATTCAAGGCCGAGCAAGGAAAATTCACCCGGATGTGAAGAATAAGGATAAAACTGTTGATAAAATATTTTTCTAAGGTTTAAAATTCGAAAATTAAATGTACCCCTTCATTTGGAGACACATGAGTTTGATGCTTTCCGGAGGGAATTTTCTTCTAGGTATTGAAGATCTTCAACAAAGAGTGGATTTTAAAGTCTTTTGCACTTCGCCAGGGCTTTCAAGAAGGAAATTTTGATCGGCACTTGAAAAATTTTCTAAGGCAAGAGGAATTTAAAGGAAAAAGTTGGCTAGAGAAAATGATGAACTCTATCAGATGAAGAGATCACTCGAACATTGAGATCAAGTAAGTAAGGTAAATTTATATCATGAAGTGTTTCGATGCCCTTCCCTTTTGTCTGTTTTGCAGGATGAACGTCAAGGCCAAGAGCACGATGACTTGAAGCAATGAAGCAAGTACTCCAAGACTACATTTCAACCTCGAAGGAAGAAAAGTTGCAAGAAACGGCTAAGTGTTGAGGCCTAGTATGTGCCCTACTCAAGTGGCAGAGAAGAAATGTTCAAGTTCAAGGCTAGAAAATCTTTCAAGCTCAAGCATTTGGAGTTGAAGAACAACATCAAGGAGGAAAATCGTCGTCAAGCAAGAGAAAGAAGTTGCAGACTTGAGGTTTCAGATCGAGAACGTACATGCCATGCTGGAAGTTGAAGCTGTTTGATCAAGTCTGCAATCAAAAAGAGGAGAGTGTGAACAATTTTCCAGACAGGAATCTTCTGGAAGATGGACATTAATGGCTCATTTATTACCCCACTCCTGTTGGTGGCGGTTTTTAGGGTGAATCTTGTTTAGGGCTGAGGTGGCACAATATGGGTCATCTAGCTGATTGTAATTTGAGTTGTCCGTTGGACTTGGCCAGCTATATAAAGGGGCATCCCCCCTCATTTGTACTTGAGTAGAAGTAGAGCTTAGAGATCAGACTAGAGAGTAGAGCAGAGACACTTTAGTTGTAATATCTTAGCATAGCGTAGTTTGAAGGAGAAGGAAAGTTTTCCTTTGAAAACTTTGTAAGAGATTGTTGCGAAAAACTATTGTAATAAAAGATCTTTCATTGAATGGTGAATTCATCTTTGTTATGAGTACCTAGCAAGATTTCTTCATCCCTTCGATTTCAAGTAGCGTAAAGTAGAGTAGTTTTCATTTTCATGGAAATAGATGTTAGCTGTGGATTTGTGGTGTCAATCGAGACAACTTCATTTTTATCCATACCACTAGCGGCTTGCTGACGGCAAGTTTGCCTTGTGTGGTCAACTGGAAAACCATTACAAACTTAACTTCGATTGTGATTCAGGTGTTTGTATGCGTCATTCTGATAGTACTTACATGTTGAGTTATAATTTGAAAACCTCTTGTCACTCCCTTGAAGATTGCACCGACTTTGTGAAAGTTGTCCAACGTGAGGCGAGCAGAGTCTGGTCGAAGTCTATCGAGATTGATCCCATGTCCCACGCCTTAGAGTAGAACATATACTTCTTAAGCCCTACACTCATTTAAATTCAGTTCATTTCTGGTTAGCATTAGGAAATTTGCACTTACCTGCCAAATCATCCGAATTACATGAAAGCCCTTAATCTGCTGTCTGCTATCAACTGCCAAACAATTGCGTAAGTCCCCTTGAAATACCAGCAAAACACATCGAGCCAACTGAGGGTATTCTATTGCACTGAAGGAACCTTGGAGTTGAATGCACGAACTCTCTCGCAATCTTAGCGTGCTGGATACTTTGATCAAGAGAGAATAGGGTAGCTGTTGGCAACTTTATTCTGTGTTGGTGCGGTCACAAAAATCACATCAACAGGACCACACAAATCAGAATGAACAAGATCTAGAATGCATTTAGATCTACTCTCACTACTATGAAATGGACCTTTAGTATTCTTACCCAAAGCGCAACCTCTGCAAGTGCCTTCATGCTCCTGGCTGAGTTTAGGAAGGCCTGTGACCATCCTCTCCATGGTTGGAAGTGCTCTGAAGTGAAGGTGAGCAAATCTTCTATGCCAAAGCTCACATGAACTTGATGAATCATGCAACAAAGCCTGTAATAGACGAGTGGTAAGTCTGTAGAGACTCTCTTGCCGAACACCAATCACTCAGGCAATCTTGATGCTAGAGTTCTTCAGCCATGCAAGAACTTTTCCTTCGGAGAATGCAACTTGATATCCCTTATCCTCTAAAGCTGAAATTGAGAAAAGCTTCCGCTTGATGCCTGGTACAAATAGCACATCGCTCAACTGAAGAGAGATGCCAGAATCTAAGTGAAGGGAGGAGGTTCCAACACCTTTTACCGAATAGCATGCATCATCTCCAATTATGACTTGAACAATTGTATCTCTCTCCACCAAATCTGAAAGATGTTCTCTAAAATCAGTAAAGTGACAAGAAGCACCACTATCAATCAACCAAGTGTTGCTATCCGTTGGAACATTGCTTGATAGGGAAGAATAAAATAGAAATCCACTTGAATCCTTTTGAGGAGAGATCTCACCCACATCCGCAATAGAAGCATGTTGTTTCAGTCTAGTTGGACAATCTTTTGCATAGTGACCAAACTTGTCACATCTGAAGCACTGTAAGTGGGAATGATCCTTCTTCTTCTCAGGAGCACCATTTGATCTTTTATCTCTGTTCCTCTTGAAGTTGCCTTTCTTCCCTTCTCTTCCTTTCTTCTTCAAAGATTGAGTGGCAAGTACATGAATCTCTTCATTGGTAGAACTTTGCCCATTGCCTCTTGCTGCTAATCTTGATTCTTCTTGAATGCAATCTGCCCTCAAGCGATCAAACTTAGGTAGTTTTGATCTCCCACTGATGCCTTGGATAAATGGCTCCCAAGATTGAGGAAGACCATTAAGCGCCAACATAACCAAATCCTTATCATCAACCATATGCCCAATGGTAGAAAGTTGATCTCTCAACTCGGTGATCTTCATGAAGAAGGAGATGACAAAATCTCCTTTTGCCATCTTGACATGATGAAGCTGTTGCCTCAATGCAAGAGCTCTGCTAGTATTATTGATCTCATACATTTCCTCCAAGGTCTTGAACATTTCTCTTGCTGTCTTCAACTTGGAGATAATCGGCACAAGGTGGTCCTTCACAGAATCAACCAAAATCTTCTTCGCCTTAGTGCCATTCTTCTTCCATTGTGACTTCTCATTCTCATCGGAAGGTTCAGGAACTTTGCTCTCCACGAACTCAGCAATCTCATTTTCTTCCAATGCAAGCAATACTCTAAACTTCCAAGAGGTGAAGTTGGAAGCTCCTTCAAGTCTATCTTCAATCTTGAGCCCGTTCACCATTTTTGAAGATAAGATAGATACAAGAAGATGAGAACAAGAGTGGAAGATAATGCTGCTTATGTAAATCTAATTACGATCTTGCTTAAACCCGCTCTGATATTATGTTAGTTTTAGGATCAGATATTAATACGCAGATTTTAATTCAAATTCAAACAAATAGACACATCATATACCCTGGGAAAACCCTCCACTTGAGGGAGAAAAACCCAGCAACAATATATCACTTATATATTGAATATGAATCAGCAATGATCTTTACAGTGAGGCCGATTATAAGGCCAAACAACAGCACCAAATCAATGCAATATCTTGATGATAATATCACTCTTCTAGATGACTATAATTCGACCTCCTTGAAGACTTCAATCTGCTCTTGAAGGAATTCACACTTCTTATGAAATTGCACTATGATAGATGAATGTATGAATGAATTACAAATGAACAATGATCAACTTTAATATATACAAGAGAGAGAGAAGGATCACGTCCTTTCAAAACATCATGTCGGCCTTTTTGATATGAAATGATGTCTCCATAAGGTGGTGAATAATAAAGTCGGCCTCAAGAATTATTTATCAATAATTAAATATTATATTGTTTCTCAAGTGAAGCGCCTCTTCACTTTGATATCGGCTTCAATAAATTGAATAGCCGATAAGGCTATATGAAATTTATTTCTTCAAGTCATGGCTGGAAGTGACACCTGAAGCTGCTAACATTAACATGCAGAACTCAGAAATAGATAGCAGAAGGTGAAAGGAAAGGGCTTATGCAAATAAATTACTGAAAATTCTGCAAATGGGTTTTTTCAAGGGCGCAACATAACAAAGCAGGTGGGGGAGCAATAGATCCTTTCAAGCAGTTCAAAAATTCTGGAAGCTTGAATTTTTAAATGAAATCAGGAGAAGCAATGATCTGTCAGTTTGATGGCCAGATCATTGATCATTGAGGCATTTGGGGGTTTGCAAGGCCAAGAGCAATTTTGGACTGTTAGATATTGATCCATATTGTGGCTTAAAAAGTCTTTCCGACACATTGTGGAAGGGATATGGCTTTATAAAGGATATGGCAATGTAGGGCTTATTAACTGTTGGATTAAAAGGCAAATCAATGGTTTTTTGGAGCTAAAGGAAGCATCTATATAAACTTAAAGGAATACATGGGGTACAAAACCTTTTCTATAGTCAGATAGAGATCTTTGATTAATACATGTTAAACTTTTTTGTTGCTTTTTGTATAGGGTTAAGGCTTGAGAAGTATTAGATCAATGCTTTGATTGATGGGCAAGAAAGGTTTATGTGGATTCATATAAAGCTTTTAGGCATGAACAAAAAATTAAAAAGGACTATTTGATCTGAAGTTTGATTGAGGGCTAATGAAAGATTTTGGCATATGAAGAAAGAGCGTTGCTTGGGCTTATTTTTGAAGCAAAAGGGCTTTCGAGCTGTTAGATCTTAGGCTCAATCAACACCAAAGGAGCATTTTTGAAGGTGGCAACTATAGTTCAAAATAAAACGTTGCACTTCTAAAAGAAATGAGCTATGCTAATTCAAACACAGAGCTGAGAATATAATTAAAATAAGAACGAAATGGCAAAAGAGCCTGAAGATGAGCACACCCTGTAGAAATAGAAAATGCTCATGGAGGATAAAAAGAATAACACATGGAACTCTTAACAATTAAAAGAAACAAAGTAAATTGTTAAGGAAAACTCAAAAGCCAATACAAAAGGAAATGTATGTTCTCACACAGATTCAGAAGTTGCCCCAAGTTTATGAATTCGGGCATGTTGGTAACAACACAGATGGTACAAAAGTATATTTAACCTCAAGAACATGCATTGCATGCTGACCAATAGGTATGTTCAGTCAGTAATCTGTTGGAAGCAATTTGCTTTTCTTAACATACCACAAAGAGGGGACATATCATACCCACAATTGTGTGCCTATTACATGTGTCATGAATGATACTCTATATATACAAATGCTGAATGCAGTTTGCCTTTCAGTTGTTTTAAAATCTTATAGGTCATGCTTGTGTTGTATAATGACATTAAATGTATCTGACAAGAAGTATTTTATTTTTTGTCACCTCTAATGTTCATGTAAGGTATTTTATGCCATGTGCATTGTTCTATATGTATTTATAATTGAGCTTGGAACAAACAACTTCCAAATACAAATTACAAAGAAAGTCTGAAATTATTCCCATTTTGCAGATTTAAAGAGCTATCCATGTCCTCATATGCACTAAACGTTATAGTTGCATTCGAGAATGTTGTAACAGTATTTATTCCAGAAAATAAGGCAACTGACATTGCTGGAAATCTGAATCTGGCATCAAATCGTTTGCAAGTCAGGCATTGTAAGTCTACAATTTCTCTGCAGTCTTTCAAAAGCATTTTTAAAGTTTTGGTTTGGTTCTCCTATCTAAATCTAAGGAATAGCTTTAAGGAAGAAAACTAAAACTTAACACTTCTATGGTTTTCTTTGATATTTTAGCAGATGTCTCTGTTCAGGCTCAGCTACAACATTATTCCAACTGACATACACTGGAAACAATATAGTCTTGTTGAATCTTGAATGTAGGGGTTTATTTTTTATGATTCTCTTTGTTGAGACACCAATAGTGATAAGAAGGGTTATTATTTGGTCAAAAGTTCACGAGCCTAGACTGCATGAGTGCATTAGTTGTATTTTGGGAATTAGTGAAATTTGGAGGCATCAAGTCCTGATGATTATTATTGTCGATCTAATCTAGTATATTGATCAAGATGAAGTCTTAGTGAATGTAAAGAGTAAAGCAAGCCATTAAATCATTTAATGATAATTATAGAAAACCATATTTATTGGCTTCATTCACCCAATTATGGAGGTTTTCAAATCTAGGTCGGCTGGCATTGGATGCTTGGATGCAGGTTTCAAATATCTAAAACTGAATCCATAATATTTGTAAAAGAATGCATTCATCTTCTGAGACCTTGGGATACTTGTGTTCTCTTGGAAACTATATTTAATATGTACTTATATCTTTCAAATTGCAATAACCTTGGTAGCTTATGCCTGATTTTGTACATATTTTTTTATTTTGTATATATATTTTTTTCAGCACAAGGATGTTAGGCCCTATTGCATGTTCCAACACATAAGGATTGAATAAAATCAAGTTCAACAATCTCCACAGTGCAATAGAAAAACACGAGATATCAGCATCTTGAGGTGCCAGAGGTACCTAGCTACTTGTAAGTTGCTTTAAAGCATAGGATAAATTGAGATTAAATATATAATGTGCTGTACACCCCAAGGATACTGTAATATTCCCGAATAGGGATATTGGAGAAAACACAATATCTCAAAAAATATACAATAGAAAATTCTGAAATTTAATTTGCAAATAGATAACCCTTCAACAAGCTCAGATCTATGCTCAGAATATTTTTCTGATTTTTCTGCTAATTAATAGAAATTTCTGAATATCAAAAATTTACAAAAAACACACTAAAAACTGCCCAGAACTTTCAGAAATAGCTTACATTATTATTATTATTTTTTAAGATGAATATGACTAACAGTATGCAGATTTAGGCGCAAATATCTCAGAAATATCTTCAAACCCTAGCCGCCCTTGCCAAAACCTTAGAAAACCAGCGCTAGGTCTGTCCCACTTGTCCTTTCTGTTATTAGCTTCAGTGATTCTTAGAAACATGAAAACACATTGCTGTAGATAATCCAAATTTGATCTTGATACTCTGAATCTCACCTCCCAAAATGGCTTCCAAACCTGATAACGAAGTGCAGCTCTGAAAATGATGTGTCAGGGCATCATAGACCAAAGCCCTTCCACTGAAACACATCCTTTTGACTAGGGGGAGCCCATATGTCTCTTTGAAACCAGGGATACTCGAGTTTTTAAACCTTAAGCCAAAGATTGTAGCAGCAATAGAGAAAAGACTGATAACATAATGAACTCCAAAATAACCCTAAAATGTTATATAATAACTCTTATAATAACTCTAATCCAATGCTCCAAATAAACCCCTAAAAAATGAGCCAATAGGCTCCTTATTTTCCAATGCTCCCTTGACCCTTTTTGCACATTTTTAATAAAAATCACTTAAAGTATATGCCTCTTAAGTCATTAAACTCAAAAAGGGGAAATAATAAGTCTTTAGGCTAAGAGTCAATTAAGTTGCATAAAAAGATGTGACCACAACTTAATAATAGAATATCAGGGCAATCACTTAAGTTGCATAAAAAGACGTGCCCACAACTTAAGAATAGAATAGGATACAAGCCAAAGACCCCACACTTACCCAATAATGCTCTACATCCTCTTCCTCTTGGGTAATCCAAGGAAAATACATCCCATGCATTGTTAGGTCACATGACTTGAGTTGGGGACATCACAAATACATATTATTGTCAATTTTATTTATTTGGCTATAATTTTTTATTTCAATACTTTTTTCATCATTTTTTATATGGAATAGTCAAGCTATAGTGAACCTGGGGTCCAAAAAATAATTGGTGAACCTGTAATGTCCCCTTCTCGCTAGCTAAGCGGGACGCTGCCTTGCCTTTCTAATTCCCAAAGGCAAGTGTCGAAATTAGGGGAATCACTTATTTAATTATCACATAAGTTCAAAATTCTTCCTCTAATGTGATATTGAGTAATTAATTAAATTATCCTTTTAAGTGACTAAGTGAAATATTATGAAATTTGATAAAGTCACTTATGTGTTTATTTGAAAGGTGACTTAATGAAATATTATGAAAGCGAACCTTATAAAAGTCACTTATTTTGGTGAATGAGACTTCTTTTATCGGGCCTTTTGGAGAAATACAAAAAGGAAAAAAGTGGAAGAATTTGATACCTTTGAATGAACATATTTTTCTGATGGACATGGTCGAGCCTTGTGATCTAGGGTTTGGGCAGCATTGCACTTCCAGTTTCGTGTGTGGGACAATCATCCCTAGCTGGCCATAGTTGGAGATTTTGAAGAATAAGAGAAAGAATCGGTATCTTCAGATTTTCATGTTTCTTAATATGGAGATTTTGCTGTTTGATGAGAACGATTTGAAAGAAGAATTCCAGGCAAATGGAGGGCGCTTTCTATAAGAAACCCTAGGCGCACTCAATACTTTCATTCAACATCATTTTCAAGTCGTGGTTACAAGCGAATGAGTGGAGTCTTAAAAAAAAGGGACTGCTGGGAAAATGCGACGCCTGTAGCATCTTCATTCTGAGTCGTGATCTTTTGTGGAGGCTGAAAGAAGAAAAACACATACATTCCTGGCCTGGGCGCTTTAATAAATATATTTGGAGGCTGATATAACCATAGCTGGGGGTCGTTTTAGCATATATCTGCCTGGCGTGAGTCTTGGGAGTTCAATCGCCCTATCCCTTGCATTTCAGTGGAGTCTATAACTTCCCTTGGACGGCTAGACCTCTGTATGGCGTTTCTGGAGGATGCAGGGCTGAGTATCTGCTGGACGTGACCATCATTGGTGGATTCCAGTCCCAGAATCATCTGCTGCAAGTATTTCAGGTTACTCATTACTTACAGGTCTGAGCATTGTATGTATTTTGTTTGGTAAATGTTGGAAACGTTTAGTAGGAGCAATACTCTCCACTTCTGAGTGATGTATATGTGAAGTCTCATGAAATCTGTGTAAAAAAATTAGACAATTCTATGATCAGAAAACTGACTGTTATATCCTTCTAAAACTGCTCTCTAGTTAGACTCTTATAGCTGTTATTTCTGCTTTTGCAAGACTTGGTGTCACTCAGAATTTTCTATACAGTGCTATGATAATCCTATTTCAAGTAACATTCTGTAAAACCAATTGCTGTTCTAAATGTAATCGTCCTTACAGTATCATTGCTGTCTCTGAGAGTAGTAAAAAGGGAAATCAGAACCTATATTATTTTCTGTTCAACTCTGAGTATCAGTTTGTGATCATCATGTCTTGTCCTAGTCACAGTGGGTCCATGGAAAGGGCTTGAACACAAATTTCTGATGTTTTATCAAATTCTGATATGAATTTCTAATGGGTGGTATATTGAATAATCAGTCACAGTTGAGGTCAGAATAATATCTCAGAACTGCTTGCTATGTTGTTCATATTTTGCAATGTAAGATCACTCGTTATCTCCCTGCACTGGTGCAATGAAATGAGGTAGTGTGACAAAATAGAATATCTACCAGCTAGCAAACATCGCAAAAATTTCATACCTCCTGGCTACGGTCATCACAGAACCGTTGTAATTGCACTTGAATTGGTGTTGGCGTAACAACTAACACCTTTGGAGTGCAAGTTGGTACAGACAGCTATGCACACTACGCAATGAGTGCTCTTCAAATTAGGAGGGGAAGCTCCCTCGTTGTGCTTGACAAAAATGCTTGGAAAGGGAAAAGTAAACTAAACTATATCCTGTCTTTTTGTCTCAGCTGTAAGAGGCACAAGGTTTAAGAAAAACTCCATACGTTGCAGCTAAGTATTTTCTGGTTTCGCAAGAATTAACTACAACATTCAAAACTAAGTAACTTAACTATCCAATCCCCTCAAGAATTCAGAGCATGAGGAAACGGAGCGGGAATGATTATCTGACGATAAGCCGGGTACAAACTCACAACGTGAAGGAAAGGTGGCACAACTATCTACTTGTCTGAATAGGCTTATTGGAAACAACAATATACGATAAACTAAATACAGATTCTCAACTTAAAGGCAAGATGGCAGAACTATCAGCTCAATCTGAATAAGTTTATTATTCACACACATCACACGATAACCAAGTACAGATTCTCAACTTGAAGGCAAGGTGGCACATCTATCAGCTCAATCTGAACGAGTTTATTGAACACAAAACATGAAGGATAGCCAACTAGGACAATAAATTGCATAGGCTAGACATGCATACAATCTATGATCAAACTAGCCACTATATCTAACTAAAGCAAGAATTCACCATCATAATTGCATGAAACCCAAGTGGCATAACAATTCATCACAATAGTAAATACTCATGAACAGATACAAAACAAGCAATATTACAGGCAAGGTAGGCACAACATATATTTCTCTCTCGTGCAAAAGTTATGTACAAATGAGCAAAACCTCTTATTTATAGACATCAAAAGGTGTAGGGAACCCTAAAATCACCTTGAGTCAACTACAGTCTTGCAATGCATGCAAGATTATTGCTAAACCCTAATAAAGCAAACTATACAGTTAACTGGAAAGCTACTGTCAATTAACCGAAACATCTAATCTAAAAATGGACAATGTGCAAGCATGCACGTCCTTATTGAAAGCAAGTTAACTGAACACTACCATCAGTTAACGTAAACCCCAAATGTAACTCCAGGTGAATAAAGCTAATCCCAGAATAGACATGCATGAGATGAGACAGTGAGTTAACTTGAAAAGGTAACACCAAGTTTAACTCCTGTGTGTAATGTCTATCCTGAGAGGTGGGAACTGAAGTCTACTAATCGTGATCTCGAACAACCAATCCCTCAACGAGATTGTTAACTGCATCACTGTTTGATATCTTCAAACAACCAACCTCTCCACGAGGTTGTTGACTGCGTCACCATCTAGAGGTCGTCACATGTCTTAACTGACAATTCACTGCTTATCAGTAACTTGAGCAATCTTGGAAATCTTTACACACCTAAACTAGCATTTCACTGACTTATAACTTTGGCGGCTCCGTAACTGAAGTGATAGCCACTATCTCTTCTACAGCTTGATGTCTCTAACGCTTTTCCTTAATGAAAGAGTGTTGTACGACGAAACTGCGAGGTTTGATTGTGCACATTCTGGTATTAACCCCCTAAACCGGCTTTGGAAGACAATCAGCCATACGAGGCATGCAACCATATGGATTTCAGTGACTACGCCTATCAACCCTTTGAATGCACTTGATATAAATCGGTGTCAACTTTTCTGATGAAGTCATGAACTAAGACCGATTTGGTTTTGAATTCAGTTTGCATGAACTACACTCTGAAAAACTCGCCTGTTGAATGTGAACAAGGCTATATTCTGACAACTTTTTTGGAAAACTAAAAATAGCCTATCGAAGGGTAATTTTCGAAGAAAAATCTAAGATATGGATTTTGTCCAGAAAAAGATTCTAAGACAACCTAGAACGTCAAAAATGCGAAAATATGGCTTCTACTTGACCATGCAAGGAATTTTCAGTTGAGAAAATTGGAGCCTCGAGAACTGATGCTCTGGAGTAAATTTTCCTGAAAAATTCTAGCACATGGGTTTTCTCGAGGAAGCTATTCTGAATCAACCCAGATGATTTGTTTTGTCAAAAGTCGCCAATTCTTCAAACATGCAAATGAATTTAAAACAAAAAAATGGAAGAAATTGAGAAGAAGAAAGATGTTTTTTGATGTTTTCTTTTGCCAAAATCGCCACTTGGTCTTGAAATTCACTAATAAATCTAACTTGTACCTACAAAGAAAGTGTTTTGATGTCTTTGCCAATGATTGCTAATGAGAAATTCACCCAACTCTAAAGGAAATTCGCCTCTGCTCTAAAGAATTACGAATTTGCTCAAGCTATGTGAATGAAATATGACACCATGCTTGAATTAATAGAGCAAAATTGCACCATAAAAGCATGACTGCAAGAATAGAACCCAGACTTTGAAAAGAATTGTTCTGATTGGACCCCCTCCAGTTTCAACTGAGACTGACTCGGAGTCCAGAATAAAATAATAATAAAAATATTCATCATGCAATTTGAAAATCCAGCACAAAGAGGCGACAATTTAAGAAAATCGCCATTTAATGCTCAAATATGCAAAAATAAATATTTAATATTATTTTAATCAGTTGACAAACCACGTAAAGCACTTGGATGGATTCGACAACCTTCACTGATTTCAAAAAGTCCTCATTTGACCTCATAGGCGTCCATTTGCTCAAGATATGACGTTTTTACTAACTCCCTACTTTGTAGCTGAGTTACAACTAACCATATTCAGCACTGATTTCCGACTGATCGGGTGAGGCTTTGATCAGGTTGGAATATCCATTGCGAAGCCTATAGAATAAGGATCAAATGTTTGCTAGGAGTCATCATTGCTAAAACCAACGTTTAACACCTCAAAGAATTAGGCGCCCTTGATTAAATTGATTTTTAGACATCAGACTCGGCCATTTCTCCATTCTTCCATCTAACACTTCAAACGGCTGCTGACGATGAACGAAGAATCCTGTTGACTGGATGGTAGGCTCACTACGTGATTGGAAGTATTCCGCATCCAATGACTGTATGGAAAGCACCAAAGGATTGCATTAAGGACCCCAAAAGGAAAATTGCCCCTGGCCTGAGAAGGCTCAAACACCATTTTGTCAAAAGTATGTAATGTCCCCTTCTCGAGCATGATCTTTTCAGTTGACCGTTGGCCTATTCCAGAGACCCGTAGGCTACTCGGAAGGTGGAATTAGGGTTTCTTGTTTTGGAGGTGGTTGTTGCTCGAAATTTGGTGATTGGTTTGCGGATTCTTTCTGGGTTTTTAGAGAGCTTCGCAGTGGTGTGACTTGCTTTGCGTTCCGAGCATTTTCTAGAATTTACTATTTTTAGTAAATTCTATTTTTGGCAGTGGTCCTGTTGTTTTTGGCACAGTTGGCCCTCTTCGTCAGCTAGTTCAGTTGGGTTGTTCATTTTTGGCCTTGGGATGCATTTGGAGAGATAAGTTCAATTAATTTAAATAATGTTATATTTTAATGTTATGTTACCCCCTTGGCCTAGTCTTATAACTTAATGTTGTTTTAAAAACTAGTCTTCAAGGGTGGGCGCCTCATGGAGGTAATTTTATATTTTATTAAAGTCAAAATTGAAGCTTGAGTTTGGACGCCTATTTCTTGGAGGGATGAATTAAAAATAAAGTCAAAAGTGAAGCTTTGAAAAGGGACGCCATCTCTTGGAGAGAAAAGGGTTTATTTCAAATTTGAATTTAGGGCTCCTCTTCTAGAAGCTTCTGGAGATTCCTTGCTGTGCCTTTATAAGGAGACCTCTTCTCCTCATTTCAACATCTTATGTCTATAGTAATGTTACTTTGCCGGAATGGTACTGGGATCGCTTCGAGGAATGAATGCCTCCTAGCCTTGGCATTGCTTCTTGCTTGAAAGACAGCAACTAGTGGTGAGATAGTTGTAGTTGAGTGCTCTTGTAGTGTGATTTTGCATTGTAATGGTCTTTTAGCATGTTAGAGTTGAATTCTTGCATATTGTATCAAATTTTGGAGTTGCTAAACATTATGGCTGATTGTAAGTTTTTGTCATAGCTTTCATAATAAAATTTATCTCCTTCTGGGTATTGTCTCGTTGCATTTCCTTGACATGAGCGACCATATTTGCCAAGTTTCAGATTTTATGTCAAAGAATTGAATTTTAAAGAAAGAAATCGCCCCTCACTAAGGGCCGTACCATTTAGGCTTCATTGGAGTTTGTGCAAAAATTAAATGTCAGCTTTTGGGTCAGTTTTATGATGCATTCTTGGGCGCCATCATCTTAGGAGCATTTTGCATTAGGTTTTATGCATTTTGGGTGAGTATTGAGGGAGTAGTGAGTAATTTAGTGGTTTTCTGTGTTGCTGTTTTAGCATTCTAAGAGCAGGTCCTTCACAAATCAGAACATTGAGATTGGTCTTTGAGTGGAGTTATTGGTCTTGGTGCTATTGTGCAAGGGAGAGTCTTCTATTTTGTTGCAACACTATCTAGCTCTAATCTTATGCTCTTGGCAGGCATTCTTCATTACATTGTAAGCTGAACAGTAGTACTGTTAGCATTTCTTCTAAATTGTTCTTCATGCTTTTTAATACCCACTGAATAAGTGGAAGAGGCTGGCTTGCCGCCTATTTACATTTGAATTGCATTGTAGTACTTAGCATGTCCGCCATATGGTAGCTCCATTCCCACTCCGGGTTTGAAAGCACATTCTTGGTGTTGAGTTTACTTTCAGCACTTGTAGTTGGTAGAGATCCTCTGACCATATGTTCGTCCATCTTGGGCACATTCTTGGTTAGAGTTACTTTTCAGCATGCATTGAGATCCTTTGACCATATGCTCACACCTTGCCCAACTCGGGATCCTGGTGTACATTCTTGGTTAGAGTTGTATTTCGCATCGTTTTGGTTAAGTGCTAACCCTAACGGATGTGTGCTGCATTGCTTATTGTAATCAAAAAGTGAAAAAAATTGGTTTGAAATATTTCGAAGTACAACTCTCAACCAAATGCCCTACTTTGACCTTTGATATCGGGAGCTGGGGTGGCCTGATTTGTGCACCGTTTGTCTCGACACCTAGCCCAAAGGACCTACGAGAGATGTCTCTGGAGGCAACGAAGCAAGAAAACTGCTTCTAAGACCTTAAAAAGAAAGGCGCCTTTCCCAAGATGGAATATATGACCAGACAGCCATTTTCTGAGCTGTCTTCATTTTTGAGTATTTTGCAAAGACCTCGCACGTACAAGCGTTCGCCAAATCCCGGAGGCTAACAGCTGAGCTCGTTGAACAGTTGGAGTAATTCCTCACAAGTCTCATGAAGACCTCGAGAGCTAAAAACTCTATCTAACAGGGCTAAAGGTTAGGCGCCCATGGCCTACAAAGGCTCCAGTGTATGTTTCATGTTTCTCCACCCTCTGATTTACGTGCTTGGTAGAATCACTGCCACAATCACTCAGAATATTGGATTGACTGGCTGACTGGTGCATTGCGAAACCGGACTAGAGTGGTACAGATGTCAGGAAGACCTCATCTGCAAACTCATTCATCTTAGAGGTCACCTTGAAGGGCGCCCCTGGGCTACAGGGGCGCAATTTCACCATTTTGTCAATTTTCTGTGATGTGAAGTCTCTTTGTAATCTCATCTTCTGATCTTGACTGCCGAAGCTTTGGGACTCGGATGACTGCATTCGATAGCTCCTCGGATAGGCAGACTAGTCGCGAAAAGATTAGATGCATCAACAATTAGGAACAACAGAATATGAACCCTCTTTAAGAAGGGCGCCCCTAAGCTACAGGGGCGCCAGAGCTGAAAACTAATCATCTTTCGCAATATGCAACCTCTTGTACCTTCAACTTTTGACGTCAGTTGCCGAAGTTCTGCAACTCGGATGACTTCGTTGGATAGCTCGTCGGAAAGCTGGGCTAATTGTGAAGAGATTGACTACATTTATAAACAAAACTAACAAGATCTGGGCCCTCAAAAAGAAGGGCGCAGATCTTCATTTTGCTAAAAATCGTCATCAATTTTTGTCTCTGTAAACACCTTTCTGGCCACTGAAACGACCATGTAGGAGTATAATTTCATCGTGAAGTGTTTCCTCATCATCACATGTCTCGTTCTGAGTCCCAGGTACTGACCATCAACTGCTTTTGACTGACACAACACTGACCAAAGACCATGCTTGATATTGCCCAAAAACTGTATTTGACATCATTTTAGCAAAGTTTAGACTCTTTTAAGCAAAATGCCTTAATGATGCAAAATAAATTTGGTTTGGGTACAACAATTGGTAAATTTGCTTGAAAAAAATATGATTTTATCATCTCAATAGGAACCATTGTAATGACCGTTGTCTTGGTTTGCCCTAAAATTCTTCTAATGAACACAACTTCCCACTAGGGTTAGGGTTTACACTTCGGATGGACAACTTGTTGGGGAAGTCCTTGATTGAAACCTGCATGCAACATAGAAACAACATTGCCAAACACACATATATATAGTGTTAGCAATAAATCCATGGCGACATATTCATAGATTATTAATAATGCAATCCTATTGCGAACTAAGAGGAGTGACATGGTGGGTCCACCCTAGCCATATGCCAACCTAAGAGGTTGTATACCACAACACTACCTGTTGGTGACCTGTACCTACTTTCCCCAACCATGCCCTTGCCTCGACAAACACTTGCCCTCTTGGGGAATGGCAGAGCTTATAGGCGGTCTTGGCACTTTCACCCCTCCATGGCCTATCCCTTCCATTTAGTTTTGAGTGGACTGTAAGTGGTATTTCCACCCCTCCGTGGCTCATCACTTGTTCAGGATTGGGCGGACTTTAAGTGAACTGCATTGCTCTTCTCAGGCCACCTTTCCCAAGGGGTTTACAAACAGTTTCAAACACTCAAGTATTAACATACAGGAATAGATATAGACACTCCAATAAATTATCAATTAAGTGCATATATATATAAACATATATTAGTATGCTAAAGAAATCACATATCAATATATGTAAGTAATCAATGCCTATGTATTATCACCATATAAAGCATAGAGTCAGGTGATTATAAATAGACCAACTATATATACATATATATGTAATCAGACGGCTACTGTAAATAGACAACAATCATAGATATACATGAAATAGGTTATACAGTTAACACGTCTTTGCTTTAAGAGTCAGTTCGATTGCTCAAAAAATTATTAGTTAATGCCGATACAACAAGTCAATTCTTTCTTAGTATATAATTTTATCTTACTGGCTAAGGCAGAAATACACCTGATATGGCTGCGATGATCTCAAAATCTCTTCGTTGGCTGCTCTTCCTTATTTCTCTTCAGTTGAATTTCTTCCTTATTCTCATTCGATGCCTTTGCTAATTGTGTGTTGACTCTTATATCTTTTGGTGGCTGAGGGACGTCTCTTTTCAAGGTATGTGTATGTCCCAAGAGACACATCTATTGGCGATTGACCTTCTCTAATCATCACTTTAGGGACTAAAGAGTTAACATGTATTATCTCCAGTATTATCGCCGATTATTCTCTAACAATTGAACTTTTCCTTAATGCCTTCGATCAAGTTTTATTGTGAGTGATTGTCTATTCCTTCGTTTCTCAATGTAGATGGAATCAGTGTATGTGTGAGGGAACATGACAACCATATCTATCACTGGGGAATGAAACCCAAGGCCACCTGATATCATGGAATTTACGAGAAGCAAAAGTGGATTATGTAGTTCAAACATCTTTGAATTTTTTTATCATTTTTTTGTGTGGATGTACTCAAGCCACTATGTTCCACCAGCGTCGGGGACGGGGGGACGCCGGGACGGGGGGACAGGTTTCCGGAACGGGGGGACAAAGGGGCCTCAATTTCGGGACGGCAGGGGGACGGCGGCGGGGGGGCGAGAGGGGGGACCAGGTGTATATACTATATACTATACATATGGTACTTAAAATGCTAGTTATGAAAAGATGTATAAGACTATTAAGAAGTAAAATAGCAAAATTGAAATACTAAATTAGAACTTGAACATTGAACATTGAATATTGAAGTTTTCAATATCGAATTACTAATTAGAAATTAGAATAGTAATACTCAATACTACAATGTAACAATTGTTGAATCGGCAAATGGAAGATTCCTATTATATTATATCAAAAATATCTGATTATAAAGATGATTACAATGAGTAGCATGATTATATGATATCAAAACAAGTACAAAATCAAAATGTCAAAATGATAAAATGTAGTGAAGGAGGCAGAGGCCTCTAATCATCCCTTGGGAGGTCGGCAAATTCCTCATCACTGGAACCACTGGACTCCTCAAGGTCAAGATCCGCCAAAGGAACACCAACCAGCCCTATATCTGAAGTATCCTCATCCTCATCAATCTGTGATGGCTCCTTTGGCTCTATCGTTGTGCATCGGCCACCTGGGTATCCTTCTCTATCAATTGACCCAATACTTGTCCCTCTCTGCCAACTTCTCCTCAAGAGCTGCCACTCTCGTTTGCTCAACTGCCAACTGCTCTTGTAACTGTACTATGATGGTTGATTGTATTGCAATTTGGCAATTCCAATAAATTTGATGGGGGTCTGGGGGCAACGCCCCCAGCGGGGTCGAGGGGCAGCGCCCCCAACGGGGTCAAGGGGCAGTTGGAGACGTGGGAACGCCGTCCCCATGTCTCCGGGACGTCCCCGTTCCAGAGACGCTAGGGCCTAGAGGGGGGACGCGTCCCCAGGGTTCACTGCATAATGAACCTGGGGTCGAAAAAGAGTTGGTGAAGCCTCAGAATTGTACTTGAATTGTTAAGTTTACTTGAAAAAGAAAAAGATTATGTTATCCCAATAGGAATTGTATCTATTATTGGGGAATGAAACCCAAGGCTGCCTAATATTATGAAATTTACAGGAAGTAGAAGTGGATTATGTGCTTCAAATGTCTTTTTTTTCATGGGACCTCTTTTGACCAAGAGGTCTTGTTGTGACGTTTTTCACACATCGCCCCATTGCAAATGGGGACCCCCCCCTAATTTTGGCTTTGCTTTTCGCTTGTTTTGTCGTTGTCTCTCTTTTCTACTATCTGTCTTTTCGGGATTGAGCCCGTCACTGAGTTTAAACGTGAGTTTGGCCAAGTCTGAAATTAGGGTTTCATCTTTCCTGGTCAGTCCGAGGTCAAGCGAGGTGAATAACATGAAATTTGGGACTAACATTGTTGTTAGTGTGCTTCTAGCAGGCTCCCAGCAGATTTTCATCAGATTCTGAGATACTTACTATTTTTAGTAAGTGTGCAATTAAAGGCAATTTACCAGCATTTTCGAGATTCCGACAGTCACACAACATTCAGAGCGCATCAGGCCATTCGTATGCAAAATTTGAGCGAAAACGGACAACTTACTATTTTTAGCAGTCTAGCTTCCGGCACAAATTTCAGGGTTCAGATGCAGAGTTTTTCTTTGCATGTTGGAATATTTCTTCTGGGTTTTTCGAGACCTTCGCGATGATATAACATGCAAAACGAGACGACCACTTTCAAAATTCAGTCTTCCGAGGCTATTTTTAGGGTTTGCATGTCAGGGTTTCTTTTGCATGTCGGATGATTCCTGATGGGTTTTTCGAGAGCTTCGCGATGGTGTGACATGCAAATGAAGATACTAGTTAGGTAAATTTGGGTCTAGTATGGAAGAATTGAAGCGGCCAACACATGGTGAAATGCGCCCTCAAGGTAAAAGCATAAAAAAAAATTCTTAAGTATGAGTTTCATCCTCCACTGGCAAAATGCGCCCAAAGTGAGAAAAGTCAAAGAAGTCAACACATATCATCTTGCTCCTATAGCAAAATGCGCCCAGCTCAAGGTTGATAGCAAAAAAAATTTTTTAAGGCATGAAAGATATCCTCCACCACCCCCTAAATGCGCCCAACTCAAGGTTGATAGCAGAAAAAAAATTTTAAGGCATGAAAGATATCCTCCACCACCCCCTAAATGCGCCCATCCTGCACATAGGTGAAAATGCGCCCAAGGAAGAAAGAAGTCAACAAGTCAACATGTTTCATCCTGCACATAGGTGGAAATGCGCCCAAAATGCAAGTGAGTCAAAGAGGTCAATGGCGTTCATCCTTCAAGCATGGCAAAATGCGCCCAAATACATGCATGTGAGGACAAAGAAGTGAAGTTGAAGGGTCATTCCTCTTGGATGTCTAAGTGCGCCTAGATTGAGATGTGAAAAGTGAATGGAGGTGGTAAATAAGGTGAAGGATACTCCAAAGCGTGGTAAAAGGAGGTAGATGTTAGGCGTTATCCCTCTTCAAGCCTCAAATGCGCCTAAAGGGTCAAGAGTTGAAAATATTTTTCTAAGGCGCGGTAAAGTGAATATCCCTCTTGAAGTGCTATGTGCGCCTAGGGTGGTAGGTGTTGGAAAAAGTTCTAAGGCGTGTGGAGGTGAAATAAAAATTGCTAGGCGTTGAAATTTAATATATCCCCCATGAAGCGTGATGCCAGGCTTGTGAGATGGTGGAAATGAAGTGCTAAGGCGTGATTTTCCTCAAATATGAGATGAGTGATGGGAATTTTTCTAAGGCATTGGAGCTTCAAAATATTTTTCAAGTGTGAAGTAAAATGCGAAGTGGTGGCTAGAAAAATAAAATGTGCCAGGCACCTCTATGAATAAAATTTTCTAAGTGAAGTTGATATTTTCACAGTGAAATTTCCTAAGGCAAGATTTTCAAGGTGATCAAAAAATTTTCTAAGGCACAAATATTTCCTCCTCTTGAAAATACGCCTAAGTCTGATAAAGTGATAAATTTTCCTAGAGCACAAGCAATTTGCCAGTGATGAAGTCAGATGATGCCTGCTTCACAGGGTTGATAAAATTTTCCAAGTCAGAGCAAAATTCTCAGAGGGGATCGAAGAACGAGAATAAATTTGATGAAAGGATATTTTCTAAGGTTCAAAATTCAAGAAAATTAAATGAACCCGTTCGTTGGGTACCCATGGATTCGAAGCATTCTGGAGAAAATTTTCTTCTGGGTATTGAGGATTATCAATGAGGAGTTGATTTTAAAGTCTTCCATGCTTCGCTGCAGCCTTCAGGATGAGGATTTCAAGTGGGCACGAGGTTGATGAGTTTTCCTAAGGGGAATTTGAAAATTTTCTAAGGCAAGTGTGAAGAAAATGTGTTTTCAAGGTGAAATTCTCTAGACGATGAATTTGAAAGGAACTGCCTAGGTGAATTTGCTTCAATCCTTCGTGAAGATAGCTTTCTTGAGCCAGAGATGAATAAAATCAAAGTTGTCAGAGCTCCAGCAGGTGAAATGAATTTCTTGAAGATGCAGTTGAAGTTAATATTGTCAAAGATGATGCGCCCTTGAGGAGGATGGGTTGAAAATTTGGCTAAGGCATGAGGAATTTGAACGTGAAGTTGGCTCGTGGAGGCGATGAACGCTTGAAAATTAGAGCGTGAGAATCAGGTAAGTAAGTTAAGATTATATTATGGAATGTTCTAATTCTCTTCTCCTTGCTTGTTTTGCAGGAGAAATGTTGAGGCCAGAGCACGATGGCTTGAAGTGGAGAAGCACGATGATATTACAACCTTCGGAAGAAGATAAAGTTTTGAGTTTCACATGAAGGAAGAAAAAGTTGCAAGAAGAGCTCAAGTGAAAGAACAAGAAAGAAGATCAAGGGAAAATCTTGTGGGCATTTATTGCCTTTGCTATTTCTTTGATTCATTTAATGGTTTTAGGGTTAGAGGTTACTCTATTAATTGTAACCCTAGCTTTGGGACTTGAGGAGTCCCCCTCATTTGTAACTCATTAGAATAGACATCAACTTAGAAGTAGCTTAGCAATGCCTTTGTCAAAATGATTGTTTCTCATTCAAGTCTGGTCTTGTATGTGATGGCTAAACCTAGGTCAAGAGCTGGTTTGCTCAACAACAACTGTCTATGATGCAATTTGTGGATCGAGGCAAAAGAAGTTAGATGTTCCCCACAAACCTAGAGAAATTTGCATTTGAAACCTTTCTCGCTGCCGACCTTTGACAAGTTCAAAAAGGATTCGCACTGAAAGAACCTTGGAGTTGAACGCATGAACTTTCTCGCAATCTTAGCGTGCGGAATACTTTGATCAAGAGAGAATAGGGAAGCCGTTGGCAACTTTATTCTGCGTTGGTGCGGTCACAAAAAACACATCAACAGGTCTTTGTAACCCTTTTTAAAAATTATGATCCAGCAACATCCAAGTCAATTTTCATGGTCAAGGAGCATAAGGGTGGGGGTAGCGTGGGGAGGGGAGAGGGCATGTAGTCCCAAAACCAACTAGAGAGAAAGTGCCAAGGACAATGAAAAAGGTTAGTTTATGATGAAAGAAATGTATTTTTAAGGCCAACCCCGACAAACCCATTTGCAAGGGATAGAATGACAACGTAAGGAGATAATTTACAAGGATTGTATTGGAAGTGCCCATTGATGGACCTAGACTTGCATAGAAATGACTGAGAGTAGGATATTTGGATGACAAAGTCTAGAACTAGTGTTTAAAAGGAAAAGTACCATGTGAAGACCTACAAGGAAAGGATTGAGGAGGAGGAGAGTGATGATGAACATTGTTGTACCCAAATGAAATTTCCCTTTTGTGTCAAGTTTTAAGTTAAGAGGTCTGTTGTTTTCTCAAATACAATTCATGTTTCAAATCTTGTCAGTTTGATTTGTCATGTCATCTTTGTTGCCCTTTTCTAAATGTTTTTGGATCATGGAACACAATGCTTGAAGACATTTGTCATGGTAGAGGAAAGAAGTTCTTTATAGAGAAATTTGCTAAGGTTGCAATCAAGATTCATCTTTGAGAGGTAGACGTTCAAATTATAAATTTGGTCAACTTTGGAGAGTAGAGGGGTGCACTTTACAAACTAAAAAATTCAATCTATTCAAAGGTGTGCGCCAAGGGAATGATGTCACACCTCCTCAAATAGGATTGAATACAAAATTCTAAAAGTTCTAAGGATAGTTCATAGGCGTGTGCTTGAGGGATGGGGGTTGCACCATGTAAAGTCCCTTGCAAATTTTGATGTTTATTTTCTGTTTTCTGCCTTGGACATTTCCTCAAATGGTTTACTTGCAAACTTGTTCTTGGCTGGAGGTGTCTTCAGTTTGCTTTTCTCTTTGTAATGATGATGGAATTGCATAAAAGTTTCAACTAGACAATGCCAATATACTCCAAATGCAACTAAACTGAATATGCAAGTATTGTAATGATTTTCTAGTGCATATAAATGTCTGATAATGCTTAACAGAAGCAGCTACAGCATAAAGGCATTTTGACAAACAGTTTATATGCAAACTTCCAGCTCCTCATATATAGAACAACATCAGACCATTTTTTTTATTATAGACAACTTATCGTGCCATTACATATGCTGCTAAAGCAAGCTTATGATGATCAAATACCACTTCACTGAAGTTTGATAGTGCAGACCTGGATAATTGACTTGCTGTAGAAGTGATATCAATGCAACTCAGATGATTTCTCCCAAGTGCAAACTCCCTTATACCTTGCTGGCTGTGTCCATATTATTCCCAGCACACATCAAATAGGAATATGAGCTCCAGTCTCAGGATCGAACTGACTTGCTGTAGAAAGCTGCCACGTTCTTCTTTCTCAAACCCACATCCTTTGTCTTCTATAGAAACCACGTCCTCTTCCAGCTATAATAGTGTTCCAATATATTTGTCATTACTCCAAGCGGCGATTATAACATTTTCCCAGATAAGCTGCGTTCGTCCAAATCAAATGACATTTGCTGGTGCTGACTATTCAGATTTGCCTTTACTTGATTGTCTTTATCGGCTGGAAATGCTTCCCAATTTCCCTTAATTAAATTGAACCTCCCGACTCAAGTCCCGTTTGTCTGCTTGTGCAAAGATACTTTTGTCTTTATCTCCTGACGCCTTCAGACCTGCCAAAGCCCTTTGACTTTTTCTTTATTCAAAATCATGATTTCTCAATTGACTCTTCCCAGGCATAAAGTCGATACAATAGATATTGAAAATAACTCTGACTCCTAATTCAACAAGAATGATCAACACATTGATAATATCGAATTGTCAAATGCTGCAATGATAATCTACCAAATAAAATCGATTTCCTAAAAATGTTCAATAATAATCTGCAATAATACAACAGCTATTGCAATTGATAATCTCTTCGATGAAGCACAATGTAGAAACCCTGGATGGATTCCTCAACTATTCCAGCTAGGGTTGATCTTTCACAACCGAACTTGGCACTCTAGAGTCTTCAAACCCTCAAGCGAGCAAAGCATTCAAGCTTCAGCTTCTTACCATGCAGGTAATAAGAAATGAATTCCAAATCAAGTGTGTTTGAATGACTAATCAGTCCTTATATTGTTTTCTCACCACATCTCCAAGAAGCTTTTGGAAATAATATTATTTTATTCCCCAAAGTGACTTTATGATATAACATTTTATTTTAAGTCACTTTATTAAATTAATTAAATATAAAGTTACTTTATGATTTTAATTTATTGAAATAACTTTATAAATAATTAATTTAATACGCACACCCTTATTTCTCCTGTTTAGCCTCCGCGAATAAGTAAAGGCTAAACGATCATCAAGGTGGCTATTGAAAAGGGGACATGACACACCACATCAAAGGAGTTTTGATTTCTTTTTAAATTCAGCGTTTCAATGATGTTTCACAATAGATCAAGATTAAATGGCCATGTTGAGATCTATGTCCATGGGAGTATGATTTGAAAATCAAAGTTGTAGTTTTACGTGTGCATTTTAGCATGGAGATAGGTTCAAAACCAAACAGCAAAGAATCACATACATGTGCACACGTAGAACAAAGGGGCACACCTCATGAAGGCCAAAAATTCATTTTTAAATTGAACAAAGTCTAACCTATAGTGTGTGCTTGAGGGATAAGGGCAGACCTCATTAGAGGAGGATTTGCTTTAAAGCTTAGAAGATCAAAACATAGTTATTAGATGCATGCTTGGAGCTAAGACATGCAGCTCACAAAGGAATAACTTCTCGGTTTAGAACAACACTATCAAGTGCACATTTTATCAAGGGTGCATACTTGGAAGAAGGGGATTAAACTTTTAGAAAATAGGAGAGTGTACTAGTGCGTGCCTAAGAATGAAGGGCATGCCTCACAAAGGGATAAGATCATATTCAAAACTCATTGGTGTTCTTGCCATGTAGAAGGGTGTACCTCAATAAAGGCATTCGATTTCACATTCCAAAGTTTTAAAGCATGCATGCACCTCAATAAGGGAAAATCCTGTTTCAAAATAGTATTGATTCACTTTCTTAGGTGCGCATTTGGGGTGCAAGTGCACAGCTCAACAAAGAATATTTAGCTCACATCGAAGTTTGAAAATCCCATTGTTAGGTGTGTGTGGAAGCATGGAGTGCATGTCTATATAAAAGGAAAAATCAAATGTTCAAAAATTAGTGTACATGTGTGTGTAAGAGTGTCGAGTGCAAATTTGATAGGGGAGATCAAAAGTCATCAAGTTTTATATTGATAGGGGCATGTGCGCCTAGAGAAGTGTGCACCTCAACAAAGGAGTGAATTCAAAATGCAAACATCAAAAAAGTTTTTGTTAGGTGCACACCTCACTAAAGAAAATCTGATTTCAAATTCAACTTTCAAATCATTTATTAGGTGTGCACGTGGCGATGAACTGCACACCCCTATAAAGTAAATCAAAAGTGCAAGTTCAATTTTTTATTTAGTGTATTGGCGCACATGTAAAGCAAAGGTGTGTGCCTATCAAAGGCGTTCAAAATGTCAAAAGTAGATTTTAAGGGTTTTTAAGATGTTTTAAAAGGGCTAGCCATGATTAGAGGAAAAGTTGTAGAATCATCAAAGTCAACTAAAACTACCTATCTAAAAGTCAATTTTTAGCAAAATAAGTGTTAGCATTTTCAAAGAAGAGCATATTTTAAGATTTGCTAATTTAGCAAGTACTATCTATAGCTCATGCTATTTTTAGTTGCCTCTATTTTTAGATTATGCTATTTATAGCGATTTCCATTATTAACCTACAATCAACTATTTTTAGATCATCTATCTTTATATCTCTTGCCTTGTGAGAGATGTGAGCTTTAAGTGGTGTTGTGACCTTTTCACACATCACCTAATTCGAAATGGGGACCCCCTAATTTTTGCTTCATTCCTGGTCTTTTGGCTTTGGTTTTGTCTCTCTCTCTCTCTCTCTCTCTTTTTGTCTCTTTCTGTTGTCTGCCTTTTTGGGGATGTGCCCGTCTTTGAGTCTAAACTTGAGATTTTGGCCAAGTCTGAGAATTAGGGTTTTGGATCTTCTGGTCAGTTTGAAGTCAAATGGAGTGAATGAATTGAAATCTGAGCTTGGCACTGCATTCAGAAAGCTTCCAGCAGGTTCCCAACAAAATTTCATTGAATTCTGACAACTTACTATTTTTAGTAAGTACCTAATTCAAGGCGTTTTCTCAGCACTTTTGAAATTTTATCCACCACACTGCATCCAGGTCATGTCAAACTGCTTGCCTACAAAATTTGAGCCAGATTTGACAACTTTCTATTTTAGCAAGTATCACCTTCAGAAGCAAATTTTAGGGTTTGCATGCAAAGTTTTTCATTGCATGTCTGGAGAATATTTATGGGTTTTCCGAGACCTACGCAGTGATATAACATGCAAGATGAGATGATAACTTTCAGCAGTCTTCACTTCGGAGGCTATTTTTAGGGTTTGCATGTTGAAATCTTCAACACATGTTTGGATATTCTTTGTGGGTTTTTCGAAAGCTTCGTAGTGATGTAACATGCAAACCGGGATCAAGACCTTTTTCAAGAGCTGTCTTCAAAGGCTATTTTTAGGGTTTGCATGCAGGACTTTTTAGTGCATGTCAGCATATTCATCATGGGTTTTTCAAGAGCTACGCAGCAAGGTAACATGTAGGAAAAGTTGGTCACTTTTTAGGAACTTACTATTTTTAGCCAGTGCCCGCATGCAGTCCAGTTTGCTGGGTTTTTCTGGGTTTTGTGAAATCTCTCGAGCAATATGACATGCAAACGCATCCGATAGTCAGAAGATCACTTTTTCAGGCACTTACTATTTTTAGCAGATTCACTCCGACAGCCCCCCCTAGCACTTCAATATCACAAACAGACCGAAATGCAACGAAAATGGAGTCAAACAGATGTCATTTGATCGACATGCAATTCAGATTAGGGTTTCCAGCTTCGGGACCTAAAATGAGGGGTCAAACGCCAAAATCTCCAAAAACTGATGTATCCCATCGCAATCAATATCTTTCAAGGATTCCACTGGTAAAATTTGAAGGAAAACTGAGCGCTTACTATTTATAGTAAGGCACTCTAGAAACGGGCTATAAATAGCAAGTCAACGCGAGGCACCAGTGTGAACAGGCCAGTCAACCCATGAGGATCACATCAGTCAAATTTCAAGTTAAACGGAATTGCAGAAGTCCTGAAACCAAGCAGTTACTATAAATAGTAAATCACCTCCAGAAATGAGCTATAAATAGCAGGTCGACATAAGATGGCAGTGTGAACAGGTCAATTAGATCATGAGGATCCTGTGGTGTAAATTTCAACCATCCAAGCTACAGAAGTATGAAAACCAGTGGCTTACTAAAAATTGTAAACAGGGGCGAGCAAAATGGCTAAGGAAAATTTTCGAAGTCATGAAAAATTCCTGCTCCAGCCTCCAAATGCACCATCATTAAGGAGGAAGCTTGAAAGTGTCTAAGTCTAAAGAAATTCCTCCTCCCCCTGCCAAATGCGCCCTCATCAAGGAAAGATATTTGCAAAATATTCTAAGTCTGAAGAAATTCCTCCTCCCCCTGCCAAATGCACCCTCATCAAGGAAAGATATTTGCAAAATATTCTAAGTATAAAAAATCCACCTACCCCCTTGTGAAATGCGCCCAAGGTAGAAGGTGGTGGTATAAGAAACTTCCTAAGTATGAAAAGTTCTTGCAGGACCCCCTAAATGCGCCATGTCTTGAGAGGAGCTCAGAAAAAGTTGCTAAGTGATGAAAATCCACCTCCCCCCTTAATATGCGCCCATGTTGGAAGTGATAGTGGCGAGGAAATATTCTAAGTGCTAAAAGTTCCTCTAGACCCCTTGATATGTGCCCAGGCTAGGAGAGATATTTGAGAATTTTTGCTAAGGCAAGAAAAATCCACCTACCCCCCTCACATGCGCCCAACCTAGAGGTGGATGAGAAAACAATTTATAAGTGTTAAGCCTTGCCTGACACCCCTCCAAATGCACCCATCTTAGCAAGGTGGTTAGAAGTTCCTCCAAGGCAATTAAAATGGAAGCACTACCCATGAAATGCGCCCAAGATGAGAAGGGAGTCAAGAAAAATTCTAAGTCATGAAAAATGGCAGGAGCACCTCCAAAATGCGCCCAAGGTGGCTGGAGGCAACATGTGAGTTGAAAGATTTTTTAAGGCATGATAAACTGGCAATAGGACACCTCAAATGCGCCCTAGGCATCAAGAAGGCATAAAATTTACTAAGTCATGAGAAAAATGGAAATACCACCCCTTGATATGCGCCTAGGCTAGGAGGGATGTTTGAAAATTTTGCCAAGGCAAGAAGAATTCCACCTACCTCCCTTATATGCGCCCATGTTGGAGATGGGACTAGGAAATGCTTTGAGTGTTAAAAGAAGAAAAAATTCCTCCTCCCCTAGTCAAATGTGCCCAAGATGAAGCTGGCTTGGAGAAAAAAAAAATTAAAAAAAATTGCTAAGTGATGAAAATTCCTTGAGGACCCCTTGAATGCGCCAAGTCTGGAGGGGGAGATAAAAAAAGCGTTCAAGGCATATATTCCACCTCCCCTAGTGAAATGTGCCCAAGTCAAGGAAGAAACAAGAAAATTATCTAAGTGTTGGCAAATTCTTCCACCCTCTAGCAAATGCGCCCAAATGAGGAAGAGTGAAGATAAATTTTGATGATGAAGTATTTTTCTAAGGTATAAATTGCAAAAATTAAAAGTACCCCTTCGTCTATAGACACATGAATTTGGCATTTATTGAGGGGAATTTTCTTCTAGGTATTGGATATCTTCGACAAGGAGATGATTTTGAAAATTTTCACACCTTGCCAGAGGTTTTAAGGTGAAGATTTTACTCGAGCGCCTGGTTGATTATTTCTAAGGCAGATGGGTTGGACATTTGGCTAAGGCAAAAAGGGGATATCATGTTGGTTTAAAAAAATTCTAAGGTAGAGAGAAATCAAACAACACCCTTCAAGGTGTGCCCTTAAGACGGATGAAAATTCTAAGAAAGACTTGTCTGAATTAAACGTGCCCATCATAGAGAAGGAATTTGAAAAATTGGCTAAGTCAGAGGAAATGAAGACACAAAGGTCTAAAATGCGCCCAAGCTTACATGAGGCATTATGAGCCAGAATCAACGTAGGAGAGAGAATTTTCTAAGGGAACAGATATGGAGTTCAGAACATGATGTGTGCTCTAAGCAAGTTGAGATGAAGATAAGTTAACATGTGATATTTGTTGAGGATGGGAGAATAAAACAACGCCCTCTAAACGCGTCGTCAAGATGGATGAAAGTTTCTAGGGCATCAAAATGAGCATCAAGGAGAATACATGGTCAAAGTATGCCTATGATGAAGGCAACCTCTGCTAGAGGGAAATGATGAACCCTATCAGATCTGGAGATCACTCAGACATTGGAGATCAAAACATGGAGATCAGGTAAGTAAGGAGAGTTTATATTATTAAGTGTTCTAATGCTCTTCTCTTTATCTGTTTCGTAGGATGAGTTTCGGGACCAAGGTGGGAGGACTTGAAGTGATAGAGCGAATACTTTGGGACAATACTGCAACTGTAGGATGAAATAAAGTTACATGTTTCAAACCTCTCCATGATGTCTCACTTGTGTCCAAACCATGAAGGGAGATGTTATCAGAAATGGCTAAGTGTTGGAATTTCTCCTCAAAGACTCAATATGCACCCAACGCAGTTAGGCGAATGGCAAGCGGGAATGATTGAATCCAAGACAAGAAAATCTTTCAAGTTCAAAATGAAGGAAAAGATGAAGGCCCAGGCGTTGGAGACTGACATCATGATAGATCATAGGACGGAATAAAGGAATTCTTCTTAAGTCTGAAGTCCTCTGGCAATGACCCAGAAGATGTTCTCCAACATACTCCGCATAACCAAAGGTACCATGACAACAAGGAGGAAGATCATCGTCAAACAATTGAACGCACCTGCCATATCAGTCCAAGAAACAGAAGCAGTGTTGACTAGACTCATCCAGTTTGCCGTCAGCAAGAAGAACAAGAACAATGCGAACGCATTTCCAGACAGGAATCTTCTAGAAGATGGTGGACATTAATTGCTTATTTATTACCCCACTCTTCTTGGTGGCGGTTTTTAAGGTTAGGGTTTATGTGGCTCAATCTAAGCCCTTCATTGTAATTGAATCTAAGTCGTCCATTGGACTAGGCCAACTATAAAAGGGGCATCCCCCCTCATTTGTATGAGATTAGAATAGCAAAGAAGGAATAGAGAGAGATTGATAGAATAGAAGGTAGCATAGTTTGATAGTTTAGCTTAGATTGAAAAGGAAGGAAAGTCTTCCATTTGAATACTTTGTAAGAGGTTGTTGTGAACACTTTCATAATAAAAGAGTTTTCATTGATGGTGATCTCTTCGATGGTGATCTCTTCATTTGTTGTGAGTAGCTAGCGAGGCTTCTTTGTCCTTCCAATTCACTTAGAATCTTGAAGTAGCTTAAAGTAAAGTAGATTCCATTTCATGCAAGTAGTTAGTAATTGTGGAATGTGGTGCTTAATTTGAACAAAACTTCGCTTATCCATACCACCAGCGAGCTCGCTGACGGTGGGTTCGCCTTGCGTGGTCAACTAGAACATTGTGAACTTAACTTCGATTATGATTTATATGTTGGCATGCGTCGTTGTGATGGTGTCTTCATGCTGAATCGTGATTTGAATACCTTTGATTACTCCTCTGAAGATTGCACCGGTTTTGTGGAAGCTGTCCGAAGTGAGGCAAAGCAAAGCTTGGTTGAAGTTTGCGAGAATTGATCGCCATGTCCCACGCCTTAGAGTAGATTAGAACCTTCTTATCCCTACAGCCATTTTAAATTCAGTACATTTCTGGTTAGTATTAGGAAATTTGCACTTACCTAACAAATCCTTCGAACCACATGAAAGCCCTTAATTTGTTGTTTGTTGTCTGTTGCCGAACAATTACGTAAGTCCCCCTTGAGATTACCAACAAATCACATCAAGCCAACTAAGACTATCCACTACATAAAAGAACCTTGGAGTTGAACACATGAACTTTCTCGCAATCTTAGCATGCTGGATACTTTGATCAAGAGAGGATAGAGTAACCGTTGGTAACTTTATTCTGCGTTGGTGCGGTCACGAAAAACACATCAACAAGTGGTAGTTTGTAATAATTTGTATCATCAATCTAATAGGCAGTAGCGTGATTTTAGTTTTAGTTTTAGTTTTAGTGAATAGAATTTTGTAATAAAGATTATATTGCATGCAATCAAGTGATCCTTAGAGTAGATGTAGCTAGTTATCTTTTTATTTATTTTTTATGTAATAGTTTTGTAAATATTGTAAATAAGTCCATGTGCACTTAGTTTTCTAATAGTAAGTTTGTGCCTACTTGTTGAAATTGTTATTCATCAGGTATTCGTTAAAGTTAATCCAATTTTTTTTATTCATTCAACTATTGAAATGTTCTACCTCATGTGTCATTGTGTTTTTATGAGTTAAATATCACTTAACTATTACTAAAAGCTATGTATTGTAGTAGGCATTAGTTTAGTCTCTTGTAGCTTTGTGTTGTAGTAGGTGTTAGTTTAGTCTCTTGTAGCTTTGAATGTAATTGTAGTCTTTAGCTTATAACACTTGGTGTAAGTGTTTAAGCCTATACCATCCTTGTGTACTTGCATTGGCTAGTCTTTACTTTTAATTAAACAATACAAGTGTTTAGTCGTAGGGTATATTTTTAGTCAATAAACATAAATACACTATGCCCTACATTGAATTGCATGTCAACTTTTTGCTCTAGGTGAATCCAAAAGGATACACATTTAATTTTATTCAGCACTAGCATGAAGCACTCTAGAAAACATTGTAAAGATTGTAAACTATGCTCCACGGAGTTTCGGGGACGAAGACAACAGGGGACATGTTTCTGGTACGGGGTACTTTTGGGCCATTTTTTAGGGGATGGAAGGAGACGATTGTTAAAAAAATAGGGAAATTTTTTAAAATATGGAGAAATTTCAAATATTCATATCATAACATTGATAAATCATCCATCATAGACATTGTAGAAGATTATTACATAACATTAGACTTGAATTGAGATTTCACATGAGAATTGACAAACAATTTAAAGAAATTCATATGCTTTCATTGTGAATATACATACATATTATATAAGAATTATAAAAAAATGCCCAATGGCTCCAAGTTTCAACTATAAAATAACAAAAACATAGAAAATATGACTCCAAGTTAAATGGGCCTTTTGAATAGGTTTTGAGGACTTCAGAAGGACATTCAAATGGGTTTGAAGTCGTTGGCCCTGCTACACTCCCACTGCTTGAAGAACCCCCAATGGTTGTCATACTTGTATGAGTTCTACTTCTAGGTCTACTTCTTTCATGCATTTGAACCTCAACCTCCTCACTATCATTACTAGTAATCTCACTACTGCTCATGATTCTTTTTGGTTAAGAATTGAAAAGAGAGCTGCAAGTTCAAATAAAGGAATAATAAACTCACAATGCCTTTCCTATGTGGTAAAAGAAATTGAGAAAAACTTAAAAAAAAGGAAAACAAATGTAAAATGAAGAACTTACCTCTAATGAAGTAGATTGGATGCCCTAGTCTCCCCTTTCAACTGCTATTCTCTCCTCTTTCACTTGCTGCTCTTCACCTCAAGTTTGCAAATGTCAAAATGAGAATGTTTTTTTCTTTTTGTTATTTTGATAAGTCAAGTAGGTTTGGGTTTTGTTTAAAAGGGTGGGGGAGTCCTTGTGGGCTCATTTATCCCCCTTTTTTTTAATTTAAAAATGTGTTTTTTACAAAAAAATAAAGTAAGATGTTGGGCCATAGGGGATGACTAGCAGTTCCCGAGACGGTTAGGGGACTTCTAGAATTCCCCTAACCGTCTTGGGGACTGCTAGTCGTCCCTTGTTGTCCTCTACCTTTTTTGGGACGTTTCAGGAACGTTTCCTAAATTTTGCAGAGAAAGGGGACAGATAAGGGACGTTTCTTGGCCGTCCCTGCATCCCCATACTGTTCCTGATACAGGGGTACAGAAGTAGGGGACACATCCCCGTGGAGCATAGATTGTAAATAAACAAGTATGAATTGTCTAGATTGGGTTTTTTAATTTAAAGGGAGCTTCCCTTTCCAATTCAAAGAGCAGTTTTGTTGTGACCTTTTTCACACATCGCCCCATTGCAAATGGGGACCCCCTAATTTTTGCTTCGTTTCAAACTTTTGGCTTGATTTTAGTTAGTTTTCCTGTTGTCTCTCTCTCTCTTTCTGTCCCTTTTGTGCTGTTTGCCTTTCCGGGATGTGCCCGTCTTTGAGCTTGAATTGAAATTTTGGCTAAGTTTGAGAATTAGGGTTTTGAACTCTCCAGCCAATTTAAAATCGAATGAAGTAATCAAGTTGAAATCTAACCTCGGCATGGCAATCAATATGCTTCCAGCAGGTTCCCAGCTAAGTTTCATCAAATTCTGGCAACTTACTATTTTTAGTAAGTGTGCAATTCAGGGTATTTTCTTAGCACTTCTAAAGTTTCGATCGTTACACTGCATTCAAAACATGTCAGGCTGCTTGCCTACAAATTTTGAGCCAGGACCAACAACTTGCTATTTTTAGCAGTTCAGCTTCCGAAGCAGATTTTAGGGTTTATATGCAAAGTTCTTCAATGCATGTCTGGAGATTCTTTCTGGGTTTTCTGAAACCTACGCGATGATATAACATGCAAAATGAGATAATGACTTTCAAAATTCAGCCTTCAGAGGCTATTTTTAGGGTTTGCATGTTGAGATTTTCTTTGCATGTCTGCATTTTCCTTGTGGGTTTTTCGAGACCTTCGCAACAATGTAACATGCAAACCAGGATCAAGACTTTTTCAGGAGCCGTCTTCAGAGGCTATTTTTAGGGTTTGCATGTCAGGGGTTCTCAGCGCATGTCGGGTGATTCTTTATGGGTTTTTCAAGAGCTACGCAGTGATGTGACATGCAAACGAAGATGATCACTTTTTCAGCAACTTACTATTTTTGGCAGATCCACTCTGGCAGCCCCCTCCCAGCACTTCAGAATCACAAACTAATCGGCATGCAACAGGAACGAGGTCAAACGGAGGTCATTTGATATGCATGCAAGTCAAATTAGGGTTTCCAGCTTCGAGACCCAAAATGAGGGATAAAATGTTAGAATTTTCGAAAACCGGTGTACCCCACTGCGATCAGCGTCTTTCGAGCTATCCACCGGTTAAATTTGAAGACAAACGGAGCACTTACTATTTATAGTAAGGCGTTCCAGAAACGGGCTAAAAATAGCAAGTTGGCATCAGACGCCAGTGTGAACGAGCAAGTTTACCGATGAGGAGCATGCCATTCAAATTTCAAGTCAAACGGAGTTGTGGAAGTCATGAAACTGAGCAGTTACTATAAATAGCAAGCCACCTCCAGAAACATGCTATAAATAGCAAGTCAGCACGGGGTTGTAGTGTAAGCAAGTTAAGCAAGTGATGAGGACCCCATGGAGCGAATTTCAGATCAAACAGAATTGCAGAGGCTTGAAAATCAAGTACTTACTATTTTTAGCAGGTGCATGCAATCATCAAGCGTTAGCAGCTCAATCAAGTCACAAGGTTTGAAATAAAGCAAAATCAGGTCTTCTGGAGCCGAAAATCAATTCAAAATGCAAAATTTGAGAAACTTTCTAAAAATAGAAAGTTAGGGCAGGCCAGGGTTAGCATGAGCAAATCACTCCAAATCAGGCAAAAGACATGAAATTCACCTTGAGAAGCTGAAGACAGATGAAAATGCTACTAAGGCATGAAAAATGGAAGCTCACATGGTGAAATGCGCCCTTGAAGCTGAAGTTGAGAAGAGTGGCTTGAAATTTGTCTAAGTCTGGAAAATTGAAAGCTCCATGGTGAAATGTGCCCTTGAACTTGAAGTTGGCTGAAAATCTTCTAAGTGTTGCAAAGTTGGATGAGGACCCCTCCAAATGCGCCTTGAGAGGGAGGAGGTGATTAGAAATTTGACTAAGGCAAATAAAAATGAAAACACAAGGGGTTATTTGCGCCCTAGGCTGGAGAAGTAAGTTTAAAAATGTCCAAGTGTGGAAAACTCAAAGCTCAGCTAGTCATATGCGCCTTTGACTAAAGGAAGGTTGAAAATATATTCTAAGTCTTTTAAATTTGAAGCTCTCCCCTGTTGATGCGCCTTGCCTTGCATGGAGGATTTGAAAATCATCTAAATGTTATAAATTGAAGGCCTACCCTCCTATATGCGCCTAGACTTGCATGGGGAGCTTTAAAATTTTTCTAAGTAATTGAAACTTGAAGCATAGAGGGTCAAATGCACCCTAGCTTTGAGGTGACTCCAGCAAAGTTTCTAAGTGATAAAAAAATGAAAGTATAACCTCCTAAATGCGCCCTTAGCAAGGAGGAAGCTACAAATTTTTTCTAAGTGCTCAAACTAGAACCATGACCCCTCAAATGCGCCCACCAAGTTGAAGAAGATAAGTTAAAAGTTTCTAAGTGTTGGCAACTGGAAGTACAGACCCTCAAATGCACCCTAGTAGAGGAGGCTGAGTTGAAGATTTTTCTAAGTAAGGAAGAATGGAAGCTGAGGAGGTAAAATGTGCCCAAGGAAGAAATAATTAAGTGGAAAAGTTTTTAAGTATTGAAAGTGGAAGTGCTACCTAGCAAATGCGCCCTAAGGAACAAGATGCATGAAATTTTTTCTAAGTATTGGTAAATGGCAGGAGGCCCATCAAAATGCGCCCACCTTGTGAAGGATGCTTGAAAATCATCTAAGGCATCATGATTGAAAGGAGGATCTAAGGCATCATGATTGAAAGGAGGACCCCCTAGATGCGCCTGACTTGTGTGAGTTAGTGAAAAAATTTCTAAGGATGAAAAATTAAAAAGGACTTAGTCAAATGCACCTTGACTTGTTGGAAGGGTTGGAAAATTTTCCAAGGAAAACAAATTGAAAGTCCACCTTGTGAAGTGCGCCCCAAACTTGGAGGAAGCCTTGAAAACGTCTAAGTATGGCAAATTGGAAGTTGGACTTCCAAATGCGCCTAGGTTAAGGATTGAAAGTAGAAATTTTGCCAAGTTATGAAAATTGGAAGCTCAAGGTCCCAAATGCGCCTAAACTTGGAGAGGCTGAGTTGGGAATTTTTTCCTAGTCCTCAAAGATGAAGGTGGCTTACTGCAAATGCGCCCAAGCTGGAGGTTGAAGTTAGAAATTTTCTAAGGCACAAAATGGCAATTGATCCATGAAAATGCGCCCAGTTTGAAAGTGATTTGAAAATTTTCTTAAGGCAGGGAATACGCAAAAGGGAGAGGTAAGATGAACTTTGCTGATGAAATTTTTTCTAAGGCATAAAATTCCACCTCTAAGGGAAAATACACCTGAGCTTGAAGAAGTGATAAAATTTGCTAAGGCATGAATAAAATTGGCTGTGGATATGTCAAGAATACTCCAGCTTCATGAGGATGATAAAATTTCAAGGCCGAGCAAGGAAAATTCGCCCAGATGTGAAGAATAAGAATAAAATTGTTGATAAAATATTTTTCTAAGGTTTAAAATTCAAAAATTAAATGAACCCCTTCGTTTGGAGACACATAAATTCGATGCTTTCTGAAGGGAATTTTTTTTTCTGGGTATTGGATGTCTGCGATGGGGAATGGATTTTAAGGTCTTCCACACTTCGCCGAGGCTTTCGAGATGAAGATTTTGATGGGCACTTGAATAATGGAATTTTCTAAGGGCGAAGGCAAGGAATGAATGATGTTTTTGAAGATGAAAGGCCTTGGCAGATGAATTTGAAGTTGATTGCCTAGGTGAATTTGCTCAAATTCTTCGTGAAGATAGTCTTCCTGAGCCAGAGAGGAATAAAATCAAGTGTCAGGCGTCAGCTGGTGCAATTGAAGCTAACACTTTCAAAAGATGATTTTAAAAGTGCATCTCTTAAATACGCCCTTGAGGAGGTTGAAAATTTTGTCTAAGGCATATGATGTATGCCCTAGCCTACAGATGTTGAAAAATTGTGAAGAAAGCAAGGTTGGCTAGAGGAAGGAGCTGGATCACCCAGGCCTTGGGAGTTAAGGCATGAAAATCAGGTGAGTAAAGTGAACTTTTATTATAAGTGTTCTGATGCTTTTCTTTTTATATGTTTTGCAGGGTGAACGATGGGGCTAGAGCACGATGACTTGAAGCGATGAAGCAAGAAGAGAAGTTGCAGACTTGAGGTTTCAGATCGAGAACGTGCCTGCCAATCAATCCAAGAGGTTGAAGTAGTGGTGACTAGACTCATCCAATTTGCAGTCAAGAAAAAGAACAAGAGCAGTGTGAACGCGTCTCTGGATTGGAATCTTCTAGAATGATGATGGACATTAATGGCTCATTTATTACCCCACTCCTCTTGGTGGCGGTTTTTAGGGTGAATCTTGTTTAGGGCTGAGGTGGCACAATCTGGGCCATCCAGCCGATTGTAATCTGAGTCGTCCATTGGACTTGGCCAGCTATATAAAGGGGCATCCCCCCTCATTTGTACCTCATTAGAATAGGCAGTAGAGTTAGACAGTAAACATAGAGTAGAGGGATAGATTAGAAGTAGCTTAGTATAGATTAATAGTGTAGTTGAAGAAGAAGGAAAGTTTTCCTTTGAAAACTTTTGCAAGAGATTGTTGTGTAAAACTTTCATAATAAAAGATTTTTTCATTGATGGTGAAATTCGTCTTTGTTATGGATAGCTAGCAAGGTTTCTTCATCCCTTCTACTTCAAGTAGTGTAGAGTAGCGTAATTTCATTTTTATGCAAGTATATGTTAGCTGTGGAATGTGGTGTTTGATCTAAGCAAGCTTCGCTTATCCATACCACTAGCGAGCTCACTGATGGTGTGTTCGCCTTGTGTGGTCAACTGGAAACGTTGTGGGCCTAACTTCAATCACAGTTTGAATGATGGTATGCGTCATTGTGATGGTATCTTCATGTCAAGTGGTGGTTTGAACATCTTTGGTCATCTCCCTTGAAGATTGCACCAACTCCGTGGAAGCTGTCCGACGCGAGGTAAAGCGAAGTCTGGTTGAAAGTTTGCTGAAGTTGAGCTCCATATCCCGCACTTAGAATAGATTTAGACTCTCTAAACCCTGCAACCACTTCAAATTCAATACTTTCCAGTTAGAATAGGAAACCCGTAAGTCATTGATAAATCTGTCGAATTGTGAAAACCCCTTCCTCTGCTATTGAACAATTCCGTAAGTTCCCTTGAAATACCAGCAAATCACATTGAGCCAACTGAGACTATTCGAATTGAAGGAACCTTTGAGTTGAACGCACGAACTCTCTCGCAATTTTAGCGTGCTGATACTTTGATCAAGAGAGAATAGGGTAGCCGTTGGCAACTTTATTCTGCGTTGGTGCGGTCATGAAAAACACATCAACAAGTTCTACCACACATTTCGCTAAGTGTCACATTGAAAGTCCTAAGTCAAAATGCTAACAGTTTCTATTGGGGAACAACATAAGACTACCATTTTATCTATCACATAATTCAAGTATGTTGCATAGGTTGTAGAGTTCATGGAAATATTCAATTAGATAAAGAATTACAAGTAATGGCTAATTAGGAGGGTAACTACATCACAATTATCACCCACCTTCATTGCTGCCATGGAGAAATCAAACTGGCTTAATGATATTCACATAGCATTAGAAGCTTCCTTGTGGATTGAGAGAGAATTTTGCAAAGTTCTATGGGGGTTGAAAGCAACATCCAGATGAACATATTTAAGTCTTCAACACAAGTGAGATTTTGAACATTACACATGAAGATTTGTGGTTTACTTGTTTGTTGAAACCATAGTTCACGGGCTTGGACTCATAGAGTATGTTAGGACTCAATTTGACATTGTCAAAATTTGCTTGAGTTCCAGCTCTTTTGTGCATCTAGACCTTATTTTTCCCATTACTTATAACCGATTCGAGATGACTTTGAATGAGTCCCCCTTGGTCAAAATTGCATATATATATATATATATATATATATATATATATTGTGCCTCGTCATCCTTCATACCGTTGTCATATGTTGGAAGCTGTCAAAATCCAAGAAAATTCAAGTGTAGGGGTTTTCTTGTTTTCTAGTGTTTCCACAACTTGCAAACTTTTAATGGACATCTAGACATTTCTTGTAGTCTAATATCTAGTTTTAGTGTCCAAGTTTTGCTTAGAATTTCCAAAAGATCTCTCGCTCCTTTCATTTCTTCTATTTCCCTTCATATTTGTCATTTGCGAGATTTTGATAAGGATCCATATATTTGTCTTGGCTTCCATCCTTCTATCCACTTTCACAACATTTCCTTGCATATTCCCATCTCCCTACTTTGCATGTTTGCAAGATCTTCATGGTAGTTCAGATGTCTTCCTTCTTCCTTCCTTTTCTTGACCTCCCTTAATGTATTGCTCCCATTTCTTTTATTCCTTTTGGTTCCCTTTTGTAGACTATTGTACCCAAAACAAAATTGTTGCTTCATTAAGGCATTTTGATTAAAATGGTCTAAATCTTGTAAAATTGTTGTCAAAAATCAATTTTAGGTCAAACCAAGCATGGGCTTTTTGTGGGTTTAATGTCTAGAAGATACTGGCAAAATTTGAAAATTTTGAAAATTAGGGTTTCCGGGCCCCTATTTTTAGGAAAAACCCCCAAAAATGGATCTTTCCAAAATTGGCTGAAATTAATTTTGATTGGCTTATTTCACTTCACAATCACAGTGGTGAAGTCAGAATCAAGAAAAAGTTAGTTTAAGTCTGGTGGGTTGTTTTCACTTTTTTAAGAGAAAAATTTGCACCTTCGAGGTCATCAATGGCGATTGGCCAGTACCAGGTGTCGAAATCTAAGCCTGAAACTCATCACAGAAGATCTTATGGTGAAAGATGCTAAAAAAGATGCTTCGTGACGGAGGGGATTTTCAAATGGTGAAAAATGGAAAAAATATTTTGTTTGGAAACACTACACCTTGCTAAATGGGAGATACTTGTGCAATTAACGTGCAAGTCAAGTTTGTAGTGTCCGTACACGTAAAAATGGTGAAATACAGTCACACACTCGCATTAGCGGTAGTGATGCTTCAACACAGTCAACTCAGCAAGCGACATGGTGTTCGCAAAGCGCAAAATGGTGAAAATCATCTGAAAATCATTAGTTCTAGAGCCAGTTGTGCCCTTGCAAGCCAAGGGGGCCCTTGAAATTGGAGGCCCAAATGCAGTTGATAATGGTTGCAAATCCAGTCATCGTCTCTAGATTTCTATCGACTCTCCAGTGCATCGTCAAGCAAATCCATCAGATTTGTGAAACTCCAGCAAATGACGGCAAAAGCAGAAGTGAAAGATTTATGCATTGAAGACGACAATCAAAATACAAAATTTGCACCCCTGTAGACCAGGGGCGCCCCTGAATAAAGCTTGCTAGATGTCAGAATTTGCAGTAACCATCTTCGGGTGATCTCTTCAGATTCAGCCTAGCTTCGCGATGGATCCTTTGGCCAGCCCATAAGACATACTAAAAAACCGTACTTGTTGATCCAGCGAGCACATAAAACGGAGGGAAACTAAAAGTTAAAATGTCAAATTGTAGCTCTGCAGGCCAGGGGCGCCTAGCCTTTTGGTCAACTAGATGAGGTTTTTGGTAGCTGTCGTCTTCACGAGATCTATTTAGAATCCTCCTAGCTATGCAGTGAATCCAATCGTCAGCTCTCGGGATCGATCAAACGCCCGTGGATGAAGATTCAGCAGAAAACGCTAGAGGCGAAAAGCAAGAGGAAATTTGGCTAAGTATGGAAAAATGCACCTTCCTTGAGAAAGGTGGCCTTCTACTGAAGACCTTAGATGAAGTCTTTTGACCTTGTAGCTCCCAAGAACATCTCTTCCAAGTTGTTCCATCTTTGCGATGAGATCATCAACGCGAACATTAGAGCAATCCCGCTCCCATAGCAAAGGTTAAATTGGGGCATTCCGTTGAAAGTTACAAGTTGCAAAATGTGTCTCAGAAGGTCAATTGTGCCCCTGCAAGCCATGGGCGCCCTTGCATTTGAGGTTCTTAATCCAACTTTTAGACGTTGCACATACAATCATCCTTTACGGAATTCTTTCAGCTTCGCGATGGACTCAGCATCCAGTTGACGAGAATCGCCAATCACTAGTAGTGGTTGATTGAAGCATGGGGAGTCAAAATCCAAAAATGGCTGTTTGGTAAAATATGTACCCTTTTTGAAAAAGGCACCGTTGAATTGGAGGCACCAGATGAAGTTTTTAGCACTCACTACTCCCAGCAACATTTCGTCAGACTTGATCTAGCTTCACAATGAATGTGTCAGCTCAGCATCAAGATCAACCGGGCATCCATAATTTAGGGTCAAACAAAGGCTGCGGTGACGTTTTCAAAAGCTAAAAAGTAGGAAATTGCAAAAGGTTTCTAAGTTTGAGAATAATGGCTCCCAAAGTCAAACTTTGACTTTTGAAACTAAAGTGCTTGGTCACCTTGTAATGGAGGGATTTTTGAACTGAATTAAAATAATAATAAAACTTCAGTTTCACCTCCATTATTTTTGCATGTGGCATATTTCCTCCATTATGATTGAGTGGCGCCTATTTTAAGGTTCAATCTCCATTTTTGTTAATTGAATGGGGTCCAATGAGATTATTGCGTCCAAAAATTAGGGTTTTTGCATGCATGTGACGCCTTAACCCTCAAAAATTCTTTAAATATGCATTTAGGCGTCCATTATCTTCATCACAGGTTGAAGGAAAACACGTATTTTCTTGTGCAAGCAAGATTTGAAGGCACTACAGGTGATATTTTTCAGGGTTCTTCGTAGTTATAGGTCTAGATTGCTCAACGGGATAATTTTCTAGACTTCATCTTTCAGCACATGCATGTCAGACTTCATTCAAGGATAGGCGTCATTTTTACAGAGGCAGAATATAACTTCTATCTTCTCTCTCATATTTCTTCATCCTTGTCTTAGGTTTTCTCTTGCATGTCCAAGTAAACATCAATTTTTCACAGTTCTGATCATCTAGGTACTTTGTGCACGACATTCTTTACAAAACCCTTGTGCTAGAATTTTTTTAGGAAAATTTGCCCCGTAGCTTCACTTTTTGAAGCTTTGCTTTTTTCCGAAGATTCCTTTGCATGGTAGAGAAAAAGTCAACATTTTAAAAAATGAAGAATCTGGGTTTGATAAGCACATTGACGGCTACAAAACCCATATTCCAAAAATTTTCAAAAAAATTTGCCCCCACAGCCCCCACTACCCCCTGTTGCTTTTTTTCAAGAAGTCTTTGCATGTGAAGGGAAAAAACATTTTTTCAAATTTTTGACATTGTGGGTTTGCTTAGAATTATTTTCTCTAGAAAACCCACGTCTTGGAATTTTTCGTGAAAATTGCCCCTCAATAAGCTATTTTTAGCTTTTCGAAAAAAGTTGTCAGAGCTTAACTGTGTTTACAGTCAACAGGCTAGTTTTTTTAGAATGTAGTTCACTCAAATTGAATTCAAGACCAAATCGGTCTTAATTCATGATTTCATCATAATGAATAACACAGATTTGCATCAAGTGGATCTAGAGTTTGACTTGAACGCTTCGGAAATAGACCGAGTCACACTTCAAAACATCGAGGAATCCGGGTTGCTACAAGTGGCTTCACTTCCCATCACAACACAATGTGTAGAATTCATAATGGCTTGTGTAAAGCATTATACTACACGAGAAAAGTGGATGGGCATATGATATGTAGTCTCAAGCCCAAGGACATTGAGAGGTGCTTTGGTATTCCCCTGAATCCAAATAATTGGTCATATCCATGGATCAGTGTGAGAAGGCATTCAATGTTGATAGGGAAAATTGTTAGCGAAGAATGGCAGAGAGATGGCTCAAATAGAAAAAAGGTAACTTGCCAAAGAATGTGGGTCGTGGAGAGTTCAAAGATGAATACGCAATTATGATTACCCTTCTCAACCGCGTTACCGGTCAAGCATATGCCAACAAATTCCAGCCTTGGATGTATTACATCATGGCTCTAATCATCAATAGAAAGGAGCATTACGACTGGGCCTCTCTGATCAGCGACGTTCTCCACAGATAGATGACCAGCTTCTTGGTTGCTCACGAATTCCACATGTGTTCATACCTCGTGTATCTGATAGCCTTTCAAGGCCAGTTTAGAGGGTTGAATACAGTGGGGATTCTAAGTGTACAAAAAGTTCATCAATATTACTTACAGCTTGAGTTCACACAGTCCGAGCGACACTTCAAGCGAGTGCAGGAATTATTTTTGATGTACACCATGAGGAATCTGGATCATGAGCTACATGTGCGTATCTCAGTGGAAGCCAAATCAGCGATGGTAGAATGGGGGGATTGGTTCATCCAGTTCCCTACTTTTACCTACATCTGCGTATACGGATATTCAAGTCATCCAGCCATGTTACCTCGTTATCCTTCAACTAAGGTGGTGTTCATGGAATTTTTACGGCAATTGTACGACATTCATTCCTATCTGCGCAACAAGCGCAAGCCAGCTGCCACTTTTCCATTACAGATGGGGATTTATAGGTGCAAGTCAACATTTGATGCCAAGGCTATGAGCCATGAGTTGGCAAGACTTAATCTTAAGTATCTCGTTGAGAGACACTCATATGACCCTTGGGGTCATTTTTCAGCACGCCTTGGTGGTCATTCTTCTCACAAGCCTTCTATGGAAGACTACTGGTTCAACTGTGAGGACGAGTTCGAGGTGTGTCGGCGCAGATACAGCAGGTTCACCCTTTCACAGATTTTTGTTTTCATGTCAGAGGATGTGGAAGGGTTGTCAGATGATGATGGGGATGTCACACTTCCTCAATTCTTCAGAGATCAAGTTGACATAGAGCCGCTTCCAGTCATTGATTGGTTCGCTAAGGAATGCACATCTGTTAAGGAAAGATCAAGCAGGGTTGTCAGAAACAACATAGTTTACTTGGATAGCAAGAAGACAGGGAAGGCAGCCATGCCAAACACAGAGCCGCCACCGGTGGTTACTTCACTGCCTTCCATGTCAAAGTCAAAGCCCAGACAAAAGAAATGGAGTAACTCTCCTAAAGGAAGTAGAATGTTAGGGCATTCAAAGGGAAAAGCACCAACTGCTGATTTGGACCAACAAGAACAACATGTGGAGATTGCCATAGATACAGTTGAGAGCATGCCAAAAACAGAGGTAGAGCCTCCCATTTCGTCACCAACACCACAACAGTCTCTAGTTTGCATCAACTTGGAGCCAGACTCGCCACCACATTGTAATGCTTCAACGCATTCTCACTCATCAAGAGTTCCTAAGACTAGCACCGACCCTTCCAACGAGATTAGTTGAGACTCGTCTTGGCTTGAGAATCAGCTAGGTAGGAAGAGGAGGCAGCCATCCTATAAATTGGACTTTGTGGATTTTGATCATGTCTACCAAGACATGCCAGATAAAAAGTGCAAGAAGTAAGTTCATGTGGAAAGGAACGCTGACAAAGAAATCATCATTGAGATCGCTGCACCACCAGAGGATAAAAACTGGGACGAGGTAGAAGTTGATGATTTCACCTTGATGAAGGTCAACCTTGGCAAAAGCACACGCCAAGTAGATGTGAATTTCCTTGAAGTTGCAACGGAAAGCATAAAGGAGAGAGTGATAAAGGACGGTGAAGATAAAGCAGCCCTCAAGGCTGAAATCAGCAACTTCGCCAGTATATCTCCAACCTTATGCACAACACTAAAAATGTCACTGCCTTGCTCCCGCAGATGTTAGAGTTACCAATAGAACAAAATCAGCTAAGTCAGCAGGTTGTATATGGGAAGTGCTTGAAGGATTGGGAAGAAGAGTTCGTCACAAGGGGTCGCTTCATACTTTCAAAATTGTACCAGTTGAGGTACAATGCCCACAAACTTTGCCTACAAATTCAAGATTTGGATCAAGACTTAGCAATAGACAAACCACGAAATGAGATCATGGTCTCTCACGTAAGGACGACATATGATTCGGTCATTGCAAAAGAGGATAAGGAAGCAATTTTTACTTGGAGAGAACAATTGATCTTCAAGGTAAACATACATGAAACAACTTCTGTAGAGTTGACCGAGAGCAAAGAAAAGGTGACAAGTGCTATCAAGTTCGTGAGAACTTTCGTATCACAAGTCCCTTGCCACTATCAACGTGAGGGTGGTGAATACATCGAGCTCGCCAACGTACAGTCAGAGTTGCAAAGTCTCATTCGCAATATTTTCAGTGGTGATTCAGATGGCTGTAAGTTGAATCGACTTGCAGTCTTGTCAGCATTATTTGAAGAGGCGGCCAAGAGTGGAAGAGAATTGCAAAGTCAAATCACAGATAGTGAAGAGATGTTGAAGAGACATCAAGTTCTTTAGAGGAGTATCAGTGCTCTAGATGGTGATGCAATCAACAACCTTGTGGAGGGGTTAATTGTTGGAGATAGCAGCCAGTGAACTGCTAGTCAGGACGTCCCACCTTTTCAAGATAGACATTAGACACAGTAGTTAACTTGATGCTTCTTTTTGAGTTAATTCGCTATCCCACATATCATTGCTAGTCTATTTTTGAGATATCTATGTACATATGGAGTTTTCGGTTTCAGTTAACTGATGTTAGTTATTAGTTGACTCATATCAATAAGGACTTGCGTGTTGCACAGTCCTATTAGTTTAGTTTAGAATCAGTTAATTGAGGTAGATTTTCCAATTAATTGTTAAGTTGAATACATTTAGGTTTAAGAATAAATCTTGCATGCTTGCAAGACTAATGTTAACTCAAGGAGATTTTAGGGTTCCCTACTCCTTTGAGGTTCTATAAATAAGAGCACCCTTGCTCATTTGTACTTTAGCTTTTGCTATGATAACAAATTGTTGTGCCCACCTTGCCGTGCAATATTGCTATTCTATATTGGTTCACTTTGTTTAATATAAAGCTAGTTTGATCGTTCATTGTGTGTGTGTCTCATAACGCAATTTGCTGTCCCAAATTTATTTGTTTATAATAATCTTTCTTTCATAGCTACACCTCGGATAGGTGTTCCACCTCCTTGGGAACTTAGAAATAGAGATTGTTGTTTGATGTTGTTTTTAATAATTTTTCTTTCATATCTACACCTCGAATAGGTGTTCCACCTCCTTGGGAATTTAGAAATAAAGATTGTTGTTTAAGTGTTTGTTTCCAGTAATCTACTTTCAGCCTACACCTCGGATAGGTGTTCCACCTCCTTGGGAATCCTGAGAACTAGCTTGCCATTTGATGTTGTTTCCAATAACCTTCATTTCAGCGTACACCTCGGATAGATGTTCCACCTCCTTGGGAATCCTAATATAAAGTTTATTGTCAACCATTCCCACTTGCTCCTAAGTCCTCATGCTCTGTTTTTCTTGAGGAAATAGGATATTTTTAGCGTTAGCCTAGTTGTAGTTAAGATCTGCAAAACCAGAGAAAACCTTAGCTGCAATGTATTTGGTTTCTTAACCTTGTGCCTCTACCAATTGAGTCAAAAAGATAGGGATTTAGAATACTTTACTTTTTATGTATACCAACAAAAGAGGGAGCTTCCCCTCCTAATTTGAAGAGCATTTAATATTGTGCATAGCTGTTTGTTGCCAATACGCAGTCCAAAGGTGCGAATTGTAACGCCAACATAGCCTTTCTTCTTGTTATCGAACATCTAACTTCATCCACTTCCCATGTCCTCTTCTGCAAGGTTTCTCCTCATCACTCCCACCTCCCCTTTGCAGGATTCCCTTATGCATCCAAACCTCAATTCCAACTTCCAATTCCCACCTACACTTCAACATCAATTTCTTGCAAAGATCTCTAAAGCCTTTCGTTTCTTGTTTCTTCTTATGTGGACTTCAACTTGACTTATAGATATCTTTCCTTCCATTCATCTCCATTCCCGTAAACTTTTCTTGCACTTTCTCGTATGCATTTTGTCCATTCCTTTCACTTGTTTAGTAGAGTTTTGAGGGACTTCCAAACCTTCTTCTAATGCCCAATTCGATTGTTTGGTCCCACATCAAAATCTTGCATCTCCTTTTCTCACCTCTAGTTCCTCGTCAATATTTTGCATTTCCTCCAAATGGTCCCCTATATTCATCATATCTTCCTAGAAGCTCCATTAGTGCTCAATTTGACTCCTACAACTACTAGATTGGCATTTCCCACCTAGAAAACCTTATTTATCCCAAGGACTTGAATCCAAGTTTGCAATCAATGATTGAAGATGAAGAATGCCATGCCATTGTTGTTGCCTAAAACCCTTGCTTTCGACAAACAACCTCCTATGGGAAACTTTACAGATGTGGGACCGAAATTGCTGTCTGTGAAGCGACCTCTGGGATTTCAAAAGCCGACTCTTTGAAACTTTGAGGAGAAAAGGGGAAGAAGGGAAAGCAAAAGAAAACTGAAATAAAACTATCTAAGGTGATGAACCAGAAGTATTAATGTGATATTGCATAATACAACCTAAACCCCCCCTAAATTGCTATAGATAATGTTAAAAGAGCATAAGCATGATTTAACCCTTGTAACATAAACAAAAAGCCTAGCACCATAAAAGAAAAAAATAGAAACAACAAATAGTAATTGATTCCATAAATTTAGACACAAAACACCACATCCTCTTCATTGTTGGGCGGAGAACAAAATACAACGGCCCAAAGGCATAGTATAAACTATTCAATCCTTCCCTCAAGGGGCACTTGCCAAGGTCTTAGAATGAAGGACAAAAATTGTTGCTCTTCCTATTCCAAAATTAAAACTATTACAACTACTATTCTCCTGGTAACAGTCGTGAACTTAAACCAACCGATCGAACCCCTTACAAAAGATAGAACCTTAGAATATATAGGCACAATGGCCTTCGCGCATCGGAGTTTACAAGGAAAAAGAAAAATGACACCTGGATCCTAGCACTCGTTCTCATGATGAAGCCATTGTAACTAAAAGGGAGTGCTTTGGCTCATACGTACAGACAGTCTTCGAATCTCAGATATGGCGCAACCTTGACGACCAATAACTCCCTTGATGCTGACTCGTGACTCTCTCAAACTGGTCTTGAAGCTCCTACTGGAAAAGGGGTCCATCTTCCTCAACCAATAGCACAACATTCTTCTACAAAGGAACTTCCTTTGCTCTTGAAGCACACAACGACCCCACGTGGGGGCTTGCTCACGTTTAAGTTCCTTTTAATTTTACTTTTGTCGACAGCATCGGAGCCACCATGTGGCATCTTGGTGTCGCTCCCAGAGGGTGTCGAGAACTCTTTCGTGAAGGGTGAGCATGGGGGTGCCACGTGGGGCCAGCGGAAGAAGCCAAGACTTAACCAAAATTTTCAAAGGGGGCTCGGAGGGATAAGGAGACCAATATACAATCTGCCCAATTCTTCAAGCACATCCTCAATGAGAAGCTAACTGCCCCTAAAACTCAAAAATGTGGATTCGATCCACAACCACCATGAATGTGGTGGTTGAAGCTTTTGATGTAGATTGTGTCTATGCCATCTCTAGGCCACCATTTCAATAGATTTCGCGAGATTTTAACTTGTTCCACACACGACATTAATGATATTTTAGTCGAATTCCCACAAGGATTTAGTGACCAAACAAAATGATATAAAGTCTAGGGTTTCAAACCTTGCAAGTCTAGTTGATCGTTGAGCAGCATATTTTGCAAGTCACAAAGAGATAGCTAGACTGTAGTAGACATTTGTAACTTAATGTCTTCTAAATCTTTAGGGAAACTTCTAAGTGACTAAATGTGACAAATTTTTCTTAGCATAGAGTTTCCTCTTGCCACATTTGTTGATATGATTGTAATGAAGATTTGATAAATTGTCACGACACTTTGATACATTGCAGACATTGTGTGTAATGGTCTTTTCTTTATTGCATATTGAATTTTGGAGTTTGGCGAGGGATTGTTAAGTATGTTCTATTATTAGAAATCATATCTTTGTTATTAATTCAATATGTTGTTTCTTATGGTTCATTTTATTTTTGACTATTGCCCAATGATAAGACACTTGTCCTAGAAACTTTTGATCCTCCATGTACTAGAGCAAGCTTGAAGGATTATACCTTTAGATAATCATGTCTTGTGTACCCTCATCTTGCATGTGTGCAAAGATGACTTTATTAGTTTAATAGAGGTTATACATGTAGTAAGTTAGTCCTTGGTCTAGTGCCAACTTTTGAGACCATCTGTACATTGAATACTACTGTTGTGTTTGCAATTTATCTATGTTTTGTTGCGCTTAATCCTTTGTTAAGAACACCTCTAGGAATACCCTCCTAGGTCTAGCTAAGCTCAAAGTGAAGGAGAGACTATCCACTCTCAACAATTGGCTTGTCATCACTCACTGTTCGTTAATGAGTTGATCTATCCACCCTTAGAGAACACCATTTCCTTGGATTGAGCCTTATATTGAGACAAGATATGCCAATTACTTTAAGACCCCTCCCAGTTGTTGTGTCTTGTTGTCCCTAGGGCTTTTCTAATCTTTGCAAGATTGTGGAATTAAGTGTTATGATAAAAAGAATGGTTTTTCCAGAAAGAAATTTGGTTGCAGTATGTGCTCTTCTCAAAATGAAAGATTGGCGTATGTAAAGATAACATTCTTATCTTAATTCACTTTCAGGTGTGCCAAATTTAGAGGAAAGAGGACGAGGCTTGTATTAAAATTCCTAGTGCTTAGGTGCACACTTTTGGAGAGGGATGCACCTCATAATGACCATATTGAAGTTTTGATTAAAGCAACATAATATACAAGCATGTGTACCTATACAAAGGGAATTAAATAAAATGACAAGACTTAATTTAGCACCACATGCCATAGTAAAAGTAATTTAAAAAAAATGTTGATAGTATATAGGCTCACTTTAGGAAAAGGACATGCCCCTCAAGATAGGATACAAAGTTCCATAACTTTTAAAAACTAATACATGGATGCACACTCGAGACAAGCAATGTGCCTAAGCAAGGCATGAATAACAACGACAAGGTGAATGACAATAGGGGTGTACATCTCAGTAGGCAAGTTCAGTTTTTGACAACATTTGAGTTAGTGATTAGACATGCATCTTAAGGAAAATGTGCACCTCAATGAAAAATGTAAAGCTTCAATTTTGTTTGATCTCATTATATAGGCGTATGTCATAGAATAGGTGTGTGCCAATGCAAAGGAAACATTTTGTCTTAAAAAAATGAGTTTAATGGTTAAGTGCTTGCTAGAAGGAATGCACTTATACAAAGGGGTGCACCCAGAAGTATAGCAGCCCCTTAGAATTTTTTAGTTTTTTAGAGATACTGGCTGACCATCTGTGACAAGTATAGATCTCCTAATTTAAGAGGCACTTCCTTTCAAAAATAACCTATCAATCAGTAATAAATACAAGACAAGCGCCATTTGGAGGTTGTTACATCTAAAATAAATAGAGACAGCTATTGATAGAGTGCAGCACCTGATTTTAGAGGGTAACTTATTTATTTAAGGAGCCTCTTACCTCCATTTCTCCTCACAAACAGCAGCAGCAGAGTGCCTTTTTTTTCATATAACAGCAACAAGCAAATTTTCAGTCTTTAGCACCAGGTACAACAACAGACAATAATAGAGGAATTCAGTTTCTACAGCAGGTACAACAAGATACAGCAGATTATCTAAAGAAAGTATCCAGAGTTGTAATTTTCAGTTAAAGGTTTGATGCAGACAAGTAAACAGGATTATGGATTATCAAATTCAAAACATTGGTTTTTTAGAATATCAGAGTTTCAAAGTTTCATCAAAAGATTAGACTTCATGAAAGCAGAAGAAATTTTTTGTTGGGATCTCCAAAAGTATATGTATAGCCATCATCATTTTTTAATAGAACATATTCTAGGATAAGCTACTTTTCGCTAGAGTTTGCTATTTATTGCTTTCCACTATTCTTAACATCTTCTATTTATAGCCTAGATTTGGCTGTTGTGAGATTGTCTATCTCATCATTCAAGATATATGAGCTTTAAAAGATAAATTGTAATGATTTTAATTGTCAATTCAATAGGCAATTGCATGTTGTAATTTTAAAATTAGTGGACAAGATAATTTGTAATAAAACTTGCATGTCATGCAAACAATTGTAGATGGAGTTGAAGTTGAGTTGGTATAATTCATTTATTTTCACACAAAATAGTATAAATAAGTGCTTTTTTGCACTTAGTTGGATATATGGCAATTCTCATGCTTGCATATTGTTGGAGTTGTTATTCATTGAGTATTCAGTGTTATTGTTATCTTTGAATTTGTTATTCACTCAATGAAGTTTATTGTGCCTATCTTGTTGATGAATGTCTATTGAGATGCTTCGTTATGTATGTCAAGGGTTAAATTGCTTTGGAAAATTTGCAAGCTTTGGATTGTAGGTGAGCTTGAAGATGTAGATTGTGGCTTTGTACCAATTCTTGCATTTAATTTACCACAGCATTCATGTTTATGTGTTTTAGTCAATTCAACTTTGTATGTGTACTTGCATTGTTTAGTCTTCACATTTAACTAAACAACACAAGCATGAACTTGTAGAGATTTCTCTAGGCAAAAAATCCAAAAATCGCTTATCTAGTGCTATTTGTTGAATTGTCTTCTGCTCTAGATCAAGAAACAAAAGGTAGGTTTTATTAAGCTTGTTTGTATTGCATACTCTCAAATTCCTAGAAAATACTATAAAGATTGTAAATAAACAAGTACTTATTATTCATCGGAGGGTAGCTTTTAGTTTGAAGGGAGCTTCCCCCTCTAATTCAAAGAATGATTCTATGGCACTTCCATTTCATTTTGTGTTTCATTGAAATGTGGAAATTAAAATGCTAACATGATCTTGACTCATTAGGGTGAATTAATTCCAATTCCATGGAAGAAGAAGAAGTTAGGAGATATGCCACTGATTTTGCAGCCAAGCCCTCTTAATGTGGGTGAACCTAATTTTTGAAAAGAATCTACAATTATAGGGCCACTTCAAAAATCATTGAATCTCACGCCACTCATAGTGCTTTCAACACTACTATCTGGCTTCTACAATTCTCGAGGAGCAAAAGCTTCAACTTGATTAATTATATTTGTTGATATCTAATTAAAAAGCTCTAAATATGTTTTGCCAAAATGGTCTTGAAAGATACCCCCTCCACCTAGTGGGTTTGAACACCCTTTGCAACATGAATGGAATTCATTTTGATGAAGATATACTGCCACCTAGATAACCACTTCTCTTTCTTCAGTCCATCCCTATTAACGTTTCAATTATTATATTGTGATTAAGGAGTTTTTTACAAAGACATTCAGAGAGCAAAGGAGGCAACGTAATTTATATTAGAGATATATGTAAAGTACATGCCACTGAGAACATTAAAGAGAGGCAAAACTGACAAATTCATAGTGATCTCAATGCTGTTGAATGCCACATAAATTGAGCATTGTTCTACGGTGATAGATTCAAGTACAACACAGGTGAAAGAGGCCATTGAGAGATTTTCACTTGACAGAAGAAAACTATTAGTGAGTTGCAATTTGTACAAGCAAGAGAAGGAATTGTTTTTGCCTTATGTATGTATTTGATTTAAGGAAGATTCAAGAATGTGATGCTTGTTACTAATTCATAATTGGCTTTAGCCATTTTGTTTATTGATATTCTTTGAATTGAATTTTTAAAGTGTTATTAAATCAATTATAATATGTTTTGCAAAAAAAAATTAGGGCAATGGGGGGAATTGCGTTGGCAATGAAACCCATGAGATTTGGTAGATGGCTATATTCTTTTTGAAGCAATATTGCACTTCTACTTGTAAGCATTCTTTGATCATATTTGAACACATTTACTTTAAGAATCTCAACTAGTTGAGCTAAAAGCGGATGAATGATTCGGTATTTGGGCATCTTTAACTTAAGATAATTTGAGGTAAAAGCTAACATTTGTTGCATGTTTTAAATTTTAATGCCTTTGCTGTGATTATTTTGATTCTCTTGCACATTAACATATTTGGTTTTTATGTATTATGTAACTAGAACCCTAACACTTTTGCCACTCTTTGTTAATGCCATATACATGGATTGCTACTGCAGCTAAAATTACTCCCTAACTCCAGTTGACTAAATATGCTTTTGAAGTCTTCTTCATTTCCTTTCACTATTTTTAAGGCTTTTTCAATCATCAATCAACTAGCCTTCTATAGCTAGTCAGACATTATACCGAATACCATTGCTCTATGTGGATCTTAAAGCTTTTGATAATGAATTTTTGGGGAATATCCTTCCTCGTGGCAAAAAGATTTTAATGAGTGGGAGTGGACCTGTACAATTCCTCTCATTCTTAGGTAGATGTAAACCGAAAGACCCCTCTTTGAATCTATTGTCTTTTAAGTTCCTTTGCCATGGCCACACTTGGTAGATGTTCCTAGGATGTATTGGTAATTTTATAAATGCAAGTAGCAACAGATTTTACCCTTTGACTGTTTGATATGCCTTAGATATATTTTGCTGCAGTTAAAGATGTTCTTTAAGTCTGGTCGAGTATTTCATCTTGATGTGCTTTTGGGTGTAATTGTTTACCAAAGAATATATTTTCACATTTATGTTGAAATTTAGTGCTTGTGCCATTGAGTGGTTAGTGGCCCATCATCAATATTCTTTCCTCAACTCTGGCTGCTATTGCATGCTCAGATTGCCAATTCGTTAGGTAGTTATTAGTGCCTTAGCAATATTTTGCATTTTTCTCATTTCCAGATATATTGGGAAAAAGCCCATGTGATTATTTTCTATTATTAATTAATTGGTCACCATAGTGTGCTGATAGTTTCCTTTTTATGTAATGCATTCTATTTTTTTAATGTGCTAGATGTTATTGTTTCAGTGTAAATCCATATGAGAATAGATGTATGTTAGGAACTTAAAATTTTGGAACCATTACAAGGTGGTACAAAGCTAGGAGTTTCTGATGTGGGCATGAAAGGTTGCTCCTCTCCTAAATGAGGTCATAGACTGTTAAACCAGTATACATGACTCACTATGTTTTTGTCCAATTTTACAGATTCTGTGCCTGCAATGTCCATTGCATTATATTCATTTACAGCTGCCAGTCTTCTAGCTACCTCTTTTGCTGCTGGTGTTCTTGCTATCTCCTCAGCTACTCTAGCAGCTACAGGAACTCTATCAAGTGCGGCAGCAGGCTCCATTATTGCTGATCCATCAAGAAACCTTTTGGTGAGTGTATAACAAACCCAATTAATAAGCAGTGCAGTGGTATTTGTGCAGGCTATGAAGCCATGTTTCTCAGCAATATGCTACTTAGCACACTAGTTATGCGCTTAGCCAATTATAATACAAAATGCATAGTTTTGTTTGATGAGTCTGTTGAGTTATATTAAATGCAATTTTTTTCTTTCTGATTTTTCACCATCTTGTGTTCTTTTTCATTCAGATAGCTCTATTGACTTAAATCTGTTTGCAGGGAATGGCTGGGCATTTACAAGTATTTGCCTTTTCGAGTTGGTTGTCTGTGAGTTTGCCTATAGAGTATCATGAGACCACCATGGGTCTTAGGTGGCTCATTCCTCATGCTAAGCTGCCCTGGAAAAGGCATGAGACCTTATTAAGTAACTTTGAACCTCAATTTGTGGTTGGCATCCCTACCATGTCGACAGTCAATCCCAAGCGCATTTTGATATCTGACAAATTTAAGTATTATAGTAAAAGAGACCTTTATTTACTTGATTCTACTTTGCAATGCTTGCTTTTCGTAAAAGAGCAATGTGCAGAAAGACATTGTACTTTAGAATGCTGCATGAATTTTATACAGGAGCACATTCATGGTCAGAAACTCATTTGGCACAAGAAGGCTCAAAGGATGTTTTCAGGTTTGCAGATACCATCTTTGGATGCTTGTAAATATGAATTACAACAATCTTGGAATGTTATGCACACTGCTAGAGAATATAGGGAGCGGAAGCTAGGAGCAAATTCCACTTTGTATGGGCCAGCTCTTGAATTGAGTGAATATATTCGCTACTTTATAGTGAGTATTTGCTTCTTCTGAATGATGTGCAGAACCATTCACTAGATGAGACAATTTACCTTTCATTTTCTGGTTAATAAATGATTGCATCAAATTGCTGCTAAGAAGCTTCAAACTAATTGAATTCCATGGTCTGATTTTGCTGCAGAATCAAAGCAAACGGTTATCAGCTTCAAAACTCTTACATGGTGGAAAACAATACACAGGGTAAGATGCATCTACATTCAAGTATATGCAGGGATTGGTAAATAGAAAACTTTTTTATCAATGTTAGGGCAGATCAGTTTCTTACCAAAGGAGGTTCAATATCTAGGGATACAACTCTGAAGTTATCTTTTTCATTAAGGGGCTTGCTTTTTATGTACCTTCTGAATCACCATTGATGCAGATGGCAGGAATTTGGAATGAATATGTTCTGGCTTGGAGTTGTAGCTGGGGCCTTATTTGTTCTGCATGTATTGATCGTCCTTTTTCTGAAGTGGCGAACAAAAACATCCCTTCGAGGAGCTCTTTCTTTTCCTAGATTTGAGCTTTTCATGCTGATGCTTACACTTCCTTCCATGTGTCAAGCATCTGCATTCATCATCAGAGGTAACAACTGTGCCCTGACAACAAGATTTGGTTGATGAATGCATTTTATCATCATTAAAAACATGATATTTCTACAGTCCATGTAATAAATTACTAAGAACTCCTGGAAAAAAACTGATGATGGATCACAGAATGATCAATGTTGATGCAAAAAAGCTACAAATTTTTTCTCCAGAAGCTCTTGCTACCTTATCATCATGCTGAATTGAAATTCTGGTTTGGGTGCTATGTTTTCCATACAGGTGGTACCACTGCAGGCATCACTATTGGAGTAGTATTACTTGCATTACCAGCAGCCTTTCTCCTATCAGTTTTTCTTTTCCTTATAGTTGCAGTGTTTACGGGTGATCTTTCTCAATACAAAGAAATAAGAAGCGAGAATGAGAAAATTGGTTTGTGCGGTAAATTTAGTGCTGCTTTGGTGGGTAGGAATGCAATTGGCAAGTGGTTTCGCAAAGAAGGATTACCATCATCTTTTGTGGCAAGGTTTGGCATTTTATTTGAAGATCGTAAAGGTCCTGCAAAGTTGATATATGTTAGTGAAGATAATCCAAAGTGGATTGACAGTGGTACAAGTGGTATTGGAAGGATGAGGGCTGTTAATTCTGAAGATGATATTGAAGATGCAACGCCAGCACCATTTCAAAGAGTTATTGGGTCTGCTAGGTCAGCATACCTTATTCTTGATCTCTTTAGAAGAACAACATTAGGAATTATTTTTGGGGCATATCCCTTGTCAGATCATTCCTGGAGCCAAACAAGTATAGCATTTGGTTTTACTATAGTTCAATTATTCTATCTGGTATTACTGAAACCATACATCAAAAGAGGAGTGCAAATAGTTGAAAGTATCTGCCTTTTGTGTGAGGCAGGGCTTTTCGCTGCTGGTCTTGTGCTCCTAGCTGATGGGAGTCCCTCTGAGGATCGCAAATTTATTGGCATCTTTATGCTTGTACTTATGTTTGTCAGTTTTGTTTCTCAACTGGTTAATGAATGGTATGCTTTATTGAACTGCCTTGTAAGATTGGCACCATCTCAGAAGCCATCCCTCAAGCTAGGGCTCAAAATGGTGATACGAGGAATATTTTTGCCTTTGATACCTCAGCGACATTGGTCGAAGTTCATAACCCCAGAACCCTCGCAACCCAAGACTGGCTTAGTTCCAGTTGTTCCATTTAGTCCTGAGTCAGAACATGAAAAAAGAGGGCCTGAGATATCTCAGATTGAGCCTTCATTTACTGTTGCTGAAGATGTTCCTACATATCATCCTGGGTCTCCTTGTTTCATAGACCCAAGAACGGTTCCTCCTGCAATTCCTGAGGGTGAAGGTCAAGGAAAAGATTCGGGTGAAATAAGAGCGGAGTCTCCTCCAAAGGCTGGTCAAACCTGGAGTCAGTGGGGAAGAGCAAGAGCATTAGAAGGAAAAATATCGAAAGGAATAAAATCTGACGTCAGAACAAGCGAGTTGAAAATGCTAAGAGAACTAGCTAAAGCTAGCTTTCCAGGAATCAGGAAAGACGAAGACTCAGCAGAAATGGCAGGTTCCGTGGAGCTGACTAGGGCTAGTCCTAGTTCCACTCCAAAAGAAGTGATGAATGCAAGCACAGGTTCAGGACTAAGGACAACTTACTCTGAAAAATCTTCTTCAGAGGATGATTCAGAAACTCCCTCACCAATGGAGTCTCCCCTTCAGGTTCCAGCCATGACTAACTTAAATGTTCAAACTGGCGCATTAGGCAGTATGGAAAAGCAATAGTGGCAGGATACAGTATTTAATAATAAGCAGCATAAACATGGGAGGATTTGAACTTGGTTTTGATACGGTTAAGATTTGGATCAAACTGATCCCAGACCGCTCTAGTTTCTGAGCGCAGTGAGACCAGGGGGTATACAGGAAAGGTTCTGTGACGGGTGACATTTTATTCGCTCTTAAAACATTTTTGATCAGTTGCATAACAAGTAGTGTTTGGCAAAATTCATCTAGCACATCATAACTTCAAGAGGCAAGCAGCCAAGAGTTTTGAATGAATTATGTAACTTAGCTAGCTGACTACGACGTTCAAGAATACTAACCACCATTGCACATTACTTTTGGAAATTGAGAGAATACTGAGTTCGTTTGGTGGAATTGACAATTGTCAGTGCCGCTTGGAGAAGTGGCAGAGCATTGCTATGTAATTTCATAGGCAAATATTAGACAAGTTTGTATAATGTGCCCACTTCACAGTGCTTTTATAATTGATCACCACCATTATCGTAACAAAACCATTCCTCCCGGCGGTGATTGTACCATATACTGTAGGATTGACTTGATTGTTTTGTTTCCTGCCAGGTATTAGCCACTTTGTGTTACACAGGCAATACCCAGTCATGAATGATCCGACATGCATACAGCGCTGGTGAATCTTGACTGCAGGATAGTGAATGTATGCATCTGGGTGTCTTCAAGTTTTTCCCTTCTGCATAAATGTTCCCATTGTTGAATTATTAACGACACTGGTCGCATTGCCATTTTTCTAAACGTTCCTGTTGCTGAATTATTAACACTAGACAGTGGTCACAATGTAATATTTTAATTAGTACAATGTATAACTTGGGTTTTTTTTTTGGGGCAAGTAGAGGGGTTCAATTCATGAAGCCACTACTTCATTATAAATTAGGTTATTCCAAATTTGTATCTTTTCATTTTTTTTTGAAAATTTATTTTAATAATTATAAAAAAATATTAATATGGTAACAAAAAATAATAAAATGATTATTTTTTATTTTTATTTTTAAATCATGATTTAGTAATTTGTTCAAAATAAATAGGGAAAAAGTTAATGAGATCACTGATGCTAAAAATAAAATAAAAGTTTGAATAGCCCGAATGGGTAGTAGAGTTGGCTTGGGCAGTGGGTTAGCTCCCCATTTAAAATAAAAGTTTGAATAGCCCGAACGGGTAGTAGAGTTGGCTTGGGCAGTGGGTTAGCTCCCCATTGGTCTTGGTACTCGGTAGTATCAAAAAAATAAAGTAAAATAAAAGTTTGAACAATGCTTGTTCAAAATTTGTAAAGTTTTATGTTGTTTTTAGTTTATTTTACAATGTTAGTAGTTTCATGATTTTATAAACAATTTATGTTTATTTTAATTAATAAATTTTAAAAATGAATTTATCATTTAAATGTGTAATTATTTGTATCATTAAGATAAAATTTAAATGTAAATATGAAAAATGAGTGAAAATAAGAAAAATTGAAATCGGTCCCATTTAATCTATAAATAATCCATTATTAAATTTTAAATATTTATTTAGCTTTATTTAATATCATTATAGGTAGTAGAATTAAGTAAATATGTTATAATATATTTTTTGTGTTGTAACAAAATATGTTTTTAAGTAATCCATAAATTAGTTTTCTTGTTGCATTGTAAATATTATTTCTAAGTTTTGTAATGATAATTTTCAATGGAGGATAATATCTTTGGTGGCAAGATTGAACACATGCATTTTCACTTGTCTTTATGTTATAATTTTATGAATCATGGTTAAAAAATATATTTGGGAGGTAAAATTAGAGAAAGTGAAGTTGTTGATTATACAATTAAGAATTGGATTATATCATTTAGATGCGAATCTTGTAGATGGGTTATAACTAAAAACAATTGTGAAACAAGAACATGCTTATTTTGTAGCGAAAGGTAGTGAAAATAATATAACATTTAATGCAATACATAGTCTTAAAATAATTGTATCTAATATGAATCAACCTTGTACTCAATAAATTTTTTGCTTCAATAAGGCATTTTGATAAAATGGTCTAAATTTTGTAAAATTGTTGTCAAAAGTCAAATTTAGGTCAAACCAAGCATGGGCTTTTGTGGGTTTATTGTCAAGAGGATACTTGCAAATTTTGGAAATTTTGAAAATTAGGGTTTTAGACCCCCTTTTTTAGGAAAACCCTAAAAAATAGGACCTTTCCAAAAACGATTCAAAATGATTTTGATAGGATAAATTCACTTCATGATCACATTGGTCAAATCAAAATCATGAAAAAGTTTGTTTTGCTCTGGTGGGTCTTGTTATGCCTTGCATAACCACCCCATTTTGTTTTGGATTAAAATGGGTCCCCCTTTGTTTTTTGTTTTGTTCTTGGTGTTTTGCTTGGGTCTTAGGAGTTGTTCTTTTTCCTCCTAAATCCTTGTTTTTGCTCTGGCGGAAGCGAAGTTGAAATGGAAACTAGATTTGAAACTTGCAAAAGTTTTGAGTCCAGGTTCGGTCCCAGTTGCAGCCCCGCCCTTGTCTTGGTGTTCTTTTCATTGTCTTTTGCTTTGTCTCGCGCTCTTGGGTATGTTTCTACCTTGAGTTGCTTCTCGTTTCCTTGTGTTTTGTTTTTGCTTTGGCGAAAGCGAAAGCAGAACCGAACCTGGAACTTTTGCAAGTTTTGAATTTTGTTTTTGTCCATGTCTCGATCTCGCTCGCTTGCTTTGTGTTGTTTGTTTTTGTTGGTGTCTAGATTGTGTCCGGATTTGGTTTCATTTCGCCTCTGTTTCCCTTTGTTGTCTGTCCTTGCCGTGGGACTAGAACCGGGTTCAGAGTTGGATAAGAGACTTGGATAAAGTTTCTTGTTATGTTTTGAATCTGCGTCTGCGTCCGCTCTGCCTTTGATTTCCACATTGGTTGATTACTCGTTTTTGTTTCTGGTTCCGCTCCCAATCAATCGCATTTATTGCATTAATTGCAGCCTCCTTACACATGTGAAATGTTTTTTAAAAACTAAATCAATCTTAACTGGCTCATTATCTTTATTATCTAAGTTGTTTTAGCGAACTAGAGCCACAGTAACTTTGAGAGCACGATTTGATTACAAAGGCGCGTTGGTGAGCAGATTCTCATCTAGTTTCAACCTTTCTTATTGGCGTTTCAAGGTAGGGTATTTTCATGTTCTGTTCCCATTTTTTTTTGTCGTTCTGGTTTTCATTTTCTTGTTTGTGGTGTTCTTGCACATTCACGAGACCTTTCCTGTGAATCTTCGCTCGTTCCCTTGTGTGTGTCTGGTTTTGTTGTCCTTTTTTCCATTTTTTGTTTTGCTTTTTTTTGTTCTTTTCCGTTTTGTTTTGTCGTTTTGTTGTCGCTTTCGTGGCGTGTCCGTTCTGTTGTGCCCTAGTTTCTAACTAGGGTTTCATTTAATGGTGTCCTTCATGCTTTAAATGCTTTAAAATCTGTTTAGTGACCCCTTTGATCTTATTTTTGTGTCATTTCAGTGATTTTTAGGTCGGGTTCTTGATGCCCTAATTACCTGAGTCGACGCGTTGCGCAAATTAGGGTTTGTGCCGCGACCTTTACAATGTCGAGCCCCTAGAATTTGAATTTGGTCTTTATCCTGTTAAAGGGTGAGTTTAAGCCCCTTTATTTGAGGTTTGCTTATGTTTCCATGCGACCTAAGTCTTAGATTCATGTGACCGCATCTTTAAGAAATTGCTTCGTTTTGAATGGTAAACTGGCAAAAGCGGACCCAAGAACGAACTTGTCCCATAAGTGTTTCCATGGGAGTTCATTCCCAAAATGATCCCGCTTCCAATGACCGTTGACTCTAATCTTCACCCTTGCCCTTTGACGGAAGCGGAACCGGAGTGGGGGACGAACTTGGAATTATCGATTGGTTCCGGGTTTGGTTTCCGTTTCGATCCCAGTTCCAGTCTCGTTCTAGTTTCGGTCCCGATCCCACCTGTGTTAAATAATTTCCTGTTCATGATTCTTCTTTGACTTTGCTTCCAGTGAATATGAAATTTGACTAAGTACGGAGAGTTATCCTGAGGGAGTAGAGAAAGGTATTGGATGATGTAATGATTTTCATGCCTTTGTTCATTTAATACAGGGTTGTATTACAGGAATAGAGGATGTCAAGAGCATCGGAGGAAGCTTCTCAAAGAAGTCAACTTGCAGAAAGTTTAAGGCAAGGAACCAAGCCTAAGAAGATAAAAGTGGAACAACGCCCCTACACCTTGAGGTATAAGCACCAAAGCCTTATTATTACAACTAGCAAGGTGGATTCGGATTGGGTAGATATCACAGACACAAACTTGGGCCCATTTAATTATGAGGAGTTGCATGAAGAAACATTCAGTGAGGATGTAACAAGGAGAACAAAGAGAATTGTTCAATCTGGGTTGGCACATGTTGCCCTCTTTCCTCTATCAATCCAGTGTCCAGAATTAATACTTACTACAGCTAGAAGTTACAATCCCACCACTAGACAATGTGTGGACTTGCAGGGGAATATCATCATTGATCTAGCACCATAGATGATAAGGTTCATGTTTAATGCACCCACCCCACAGAGCCCCAGGCAACTCAATGAGGCAGAAGCACTGCAACTATATAGCAACAAAAAGGAGGCCAACAGTTTTCATATGAATAAACACTGGATGAGAGTGGAGAAGAAATCCCAAGCCAAGCTTCCTGATTAGCCTAAGAGATCAAATTTCTACAAGGAGATCGGTGATATTATCATGATGCTTTCCAGGGTGTTCGGGAAGAGGGATTCCTCACAATTCAAGTAATGGATGTTTTCATTCATTCAAACCATTCTGGATGGCAAGCAATAATTTGACTGGCCAATGATTGTATCAAAGTCCCTACATAATCAGATGCTCAAAGGGAGACAAAATGCTTCTTCATGACCTCTTATGTAATATATGCAGCTGCAAGAAGAGGCATCTTTCCTAGTTTGAATGCAGTTGGGATATTGGGAGAAGCCCTTGAACAGAAAAAGGTGTGGGATCACTATGATCAACTGACCTTGTAGACCTCTGAGTCACATTACAGAAGAGTTAATGATGCATTTTTGTATGTCATCATTAACCAGCTAATAGGAGATGCGGGGTATAGACTGAGCAGAGATGTCATGGCATTCATTGCAAAGTGGGGACATTGGTACATCCAATACCCCAAGTTCACCTACTTCAAGCTAGCTGGTTTTGATGGTCATCCCCATTTATTGTCCAGATGTTGCAATAACAGGATTGTTTTGATGGAGTTTATCTATCAAGCTATAGCAGTTAATCTCAAATTTGCTAGCAAGCATAAGATTGGTTGTCACAAATTTACCATGAAGTTGGGTGAGTATAGTTGTGCATACAATGTGGCAGCCAAGGTAATTTGTGATGAGTTGATCCATTTGAGGTTAGGCTTGTATACATCTAGGAAGTGTTTTGATCCCAAGCACAAGATGCAAGGGTTACTTCCTACAGTTTTTGACAAACATTTCAATCTGCTGGAGGATTTCTAGATGGACTTATAAGACGATTATGATTTGAGAAGAAATTATGAAAGGTTTCCCATTCCACTCATGATTGAGTATGGGGTGAAGGAGGATATTCCTGACACATTGTCAGATGAAGGTGTAACCTTGGATCTCTAATATGATGATGATAAGGTAGGCACCAAGGATTTGTATCCAGTGGATTGGGATGCAGAGGAATCCATTGACATAAAACAGATTGCAAGGCCAGTCCTGGATAGAAGTATCCAATGGGTGGTCATGAGAATTAAGGAGCCCGAGGCTCAACTTCTAAAAAGAGAAAGGTTGCAGGTACCACTCAGGGGTATAGAAGAACAAAAAGAAACACAACTCCTAAGGAGTCGTTGGAGTTTTTCCCTCCCAATTTTGGAGAAGAGCTTGAGCCTACAAATCTCGCTCAAGATGTTTTTGAATCACATGGGGAAGAGGCCACAATAGAAGATGGAGGTGAAACTTCAACTCAACCTCCTCTTGCAGAGCAACCAATTGAGGGGATGCCTATTGGAACCCTTCATAAGGAGGTTGAATCCTTAAAAGGGAAGGAACAAGATATTGAAATTCATGATATCAATTCTGATTAAGAGGCTACACGGTCAGATGATGAGCCTCTCAAAGTTGTGTTTGTAGGAAATGTTGAGAGTGTTGATGAAGAACATGTCCTCACCTCGGAGGATCAGTGGAAATTGTTTGAAGAAGCTAAATAGGAAGCAAAGGCCAAAGCACGAGCTGAGGCACTTGCTAAGAAACATGAAGATGAGGCCAAAGCTAGGGAGGAAGAACTAACAAGGAAGAAAAAAGAAAAAGAGACCTGCTGCAACAGCAAAAAGAGCAGGAACTGAAGACCAAAGAAGAGAGATAAATTAGCTATGTTACAGAAAATCCATGACCTTGAAGAGGAGAAAGCTAGACAAAGGAGGGAAAGAGAAGCCCTTGAGGCTAAATTTAAAGTTGTTTAGGAAGATTATAAGAGGAAAGAGGAGGAAGAATGCCTATAAAGAGAAAAGGAGGCTGAAGAACTTGCTCAATATGAACAAAGGTCTAAAGAAGCATGGGATAAGGTTAAAGAGCTTGAAAGACTAAAGAGATCAAATGTATGAGGAGAAGAGGCTAGAAGAAGAACGTTTTAAAAAGGAGTTAGAGGCTAAAAAGTTGCAAGAGCAAAGGGACAAGGCATAAGCTGAAAGACTTGCAAAAGAAGTTGCAGAAAGGGAACAACAAGTACAAGAGGCTGACTCTCAACCTAAGACCACCATTCTGCAACCTCTTTCTTCTACTACTGCTGCTTCTTCCACACAAGTGGTCACCACTCCTGCTGCTCCAGCATGGCTGAAATTAGACCTTGAAAGGAAGCAAATAGTCCAACCTCAGCCTTTAAATTGGGATGAAATGATGGAGATAGAGAAAGAAAGGCCTAAGAAAAAGGCCAGGGTCCTTCATTCCACTAAGCTCACATATGCAGGTGAGATTATTGTTGAATGTGTTATCCCAATGGTGGACAAAGACAGGCAAGATATGCAAGTAACTGATTACCAATTGGGCACTGTCAATTTGGGAAGACCTACAAGGAATCAACAAATGAACCTTATTGACATTGTGGCTTCCTCTACTAAATCTAGGATGATCAAAGATAAACAGAGGAAGGATGAACTTAAAGCCCAATTGGATCAGTTACATAAATTCTTGAAGGATGTTTCCACTCCGGTTTCTCAACAAGCTGCTACTCCAGAGACCCCAATCTTACTAAGCAAGAAAGAAGTTGATGACTTGGTGCAATTGAGAAATAAGGTGGGGATGCTTGATAGATGGGTTGATCGGCTCAATCAAGAGGTTGGTGAGGTGCTTGTTGATGGTTTTAAAGTTCATGAAGGTGCATTAGAGTTGTGGGAAGAAATGAATCAACATGTTGAAGTCTTGGAAAAGCAAGATGAAGAGTATAGAGAGCATGTCAAGAAGCTAAAGGACATCAGCAAGGTGCCCAAGTCAACTCTTTTGGAGCAATCAATCCTTGATGAGAATAATGCAAATTTTATTGAGAAGACATTGAGCATAATCAAGTTTAGATCCAAATTCATCTATGAGCATAAAAATGAAGTTCAAGAAGCCAATAAGGACTTGAATGAACAGATTGATGAATTGGAGGCAATGATTTTTATTTTGGTTAATGCGGACATCCCTATCAAAGAGGGTCTTCCTCTGGATAAATTAAAGGAGAGATGGAATAGCAGATTCAAGGAGGTGATGCAAAAGGAGGATTATGGTTTAGACTTCTTGTTGGATAGACTCATGGACATTAAAGATGAGGTAAAAGCTACTAGAAGGGAGTTGATCAAGTTGAAAGATATGCAAGAGTTTGCCTCAGCAAAGTTGAAAAGAATCAAGTTTGAAGATAATTGGGTAGATGGACCTGATGTGGACATTCTTCAACAAGTATTCTCTAGTTATGATGAATACCTTCTTGATCAAGCAACGCAGGAATGAGCTAGCAGTAGGACGTTTTGTTCTTGGTGGACAACTTCCTCTTCTCTCCTATTTTGCAGGGTATGAAATGAGTTGAACTTTAGATACAGTTCTACCTTCCTCCTTGGGCGTCAGATTTTGGACAACATGGCTATCAATCATTGAACTGAAGATCAACCACTTCATGCAGTTTCAATTCCTTGATTAGTGGATCTCAGCTTTTGATTGAGATAATTTTGTGCATGGTTTCCCTATATGTAATTTTGAGCTCCTTTTTGTAAAGGTCGGCTGATTGAAGAAGGATTAGCCACCTAATGAGATAGCAGATAGTATTGTTATAGTCTTAGGATTTTATAAGATTTAATTGTTGTACTTAGATAATTTTATAGTTTTATACAGCTTTATGTTATTGTCAATCTTGGACCTGAATGATAATGTTAATGAGTTATAATCATCTGTATGCCAATGGATGTTGTGCATAATTGTTTTCTATTTGATGCAAATCAATAGGGGAAACCGGATCTAAGATTATTTCATTGAATTTTCTATGAATGGAATTCATTTATGTCTATTTGATCTGATTTTAGCAATGAGTGGGTGATATGTTTTGATCTTGAAGTAAAGTTTTGATGAATGGTTATGATTTTTGAATTAGCATTGAGAATGTATGCAATGATGTAGGTTATGCTATGGATTGCATCATGTTATGGTTTTGGTTAGTTGGAGAAACTCTCGTTAAAATACATGTCTACATGTGAAGAAGTTTATATTCATGTTTTACTATTCTAAGGCTCTGTTCTATCTTTTTCTCTTTATACCCCCCAAACGTAGGTTAATTGATATGATGCAGTTTGTATTCCTTTATACCAGCAAGCCCCTTGAACATTATAGTTGCATTGGCCATTGAGTAACATCAACATAGTTGAGAACCAACTACTAGGACCTTGGAAGATAGATTGCTTTATGTTATCTTTCTTTTTCAGGAGAAATAGGATAGAGATATTCTATTTAATTTTGTTATGCTATTTTGACCATCAACAAGACTTTTATTTTTTCAGGAGAAAAACTAATACCTCCAATGTCATTAATGGAAAATGGCCAGTACCAGGCATTAAGATCTAAGCCTCAAACACTTCAAAGAAGAATCCATGAAATAAGGTGCTCAAAAAGATGCTTCATGACGGAGGGGAATTTCAAAAGTTGAAAATGCTAAAAAATATTCCAAGTTTGGAAGATGCACGCCTCGCTACAAGGGAGATGCCTTGGTGAGGCAGCCACAATAGGAGGGTCCTCAAAGAGAACAGTCTGGACCATGCATCAAGAGTAACACAATAGAAACAACATAGAATATGGAGGAAAATGCAGATGCAAATATTCTCATTAATAGAAATCTCGGTTACATTCGGTCGGCAACATCCAGGCTTACAGATTCGGCTCACAGGCCTGCTATAACATATTCAATATTACAACATCCTAATATGCTCCTATATGCGAGCTAAACTCTTAGAATTCAGATCAATCTTAATCTACTCAATCAACTACTAACTCCACTACCTATTCTCATGATCGATTACAAGCTTTATACTATATCCGCGATTCTAGAAACATTTGCGTTGGCCAAAGATCATCACATTATCCAAGGAAGAAAATGTAGCATGCGCTTGAATAGGTCGGCCTCAAATTTGAATTACTCTATCAATAGGTGCATAGAATGAAGTGTGGACCTATCATGAAGGTCGGGGACACTCCATGGAACATTTAAGATCACACCCTCGAGATCCGCAAGTCACGGGGACGATCCACAAACAATCAAATTAGTCGATAGGCTTGAAAACTATTCTGGTGCCTGATCAAGAAACTACCATGAAATTTCAGAAGCGATAACTTGTCGGAAAAAGATCCAATCATTCCAAAATCTTGGAATAAGGAAAATGATCATGTCCACAATGTACACAAAGATCCACAGGGTTTGGTGAACGACTATGACGAATCCACCAACAAGAACAAAATTGAAAGGAAAAATATTTTTGGTTGATGCAAGATTTCCAAGAACCAAGGATGCTCCTGCATCAGACATCCGGGGTTATTGAAAAGTGAGTCCCTCACTTTGCTAGGGCTAAAGGAACACCAAGACAGTCTACCTCAACCTAAGAAATCCAAGAAGAATCCTCAACTGGTCTACCTTTCCACTTCACAAGATATTCTTTGTACTGTCTTCCACAAGTCTTCCTCCCATCTCTGACATCCAGAATCTCTTCAATCTCATCTATGTGTTGTTTAGGAAACTGATTCTCCAATTTTTCTTCATTGTCTTCAATGAATTCTGCTTCATGGTACTGATACAGATCTGCAATGTTGAATATAAGTGATATTCCCATACCTTTCGGTAGCTACACTTCGTAGGCATTTCCTGAATCAAATTTCTTAAAGATCCTACAAGGTCCAAACTTCCTCATCTTCAGCTTTTTGTATGTGCCAACTGGAAATATTTCCTTCCTCAAATATGCCATCACTTCATCCCCAACTTTGAACTCATTATGTCTCCTCTTTTCATATGTTTTCTCCTTATACTTTTGGTTCATGTCTTCCAATTGTTGTTTCACTTGAGCATGCAACTTCTTCATGTGTTCTGCAAATTCTTTTGCTTTTGCACTCTTCTTATCTTCCATACTGATGTCTCTCAACTCTGATATACCTCTAGGATGAGCTCCAATAACAATTTCAAAAGGTGTCTTTCCTGTACTCATGTTTACTGAATTATTGTAAGCAAACTCTGCTTGTGCAAGGACTAAATCCCAACTTCCAGTCTTCCCTCCAATCAAACATCTCAACAAATTCCTAAACTCATGTTTACTACCTCTGTCTATCCATCAGTCTGTGGGTGAAATGTAGAACTAAACTTCAAATCAGTCTTTAGCTTCTTTCAAAGTGTCCTCCAAAAGTAACCAACAAACTTTACATCCCTATCTAAAACAATACTCCTAGGTAACCCATGTAATCTGACCACTTCCTTGAAAAACAAGTCTGCTATATGTATTGCATCTGTTTTCTTCCTACAAGGTATGAAATGTGCCATCTTAGAAAATCTATCTACCACCACAAATATAGAATTATTACCTCTTTGTGTCTTCAGTAAACCAAGTATGAAATCCATACTAATGTCCTCCCAAGGTCTCTTCGGAACTGTCAAAGGCTTATACAATCCAATATTCAGACTACTTCCTTTTGTAACTTGACAAACTCTGCAACTCTGCACAAATCTCCTAACATCCTTATGAATCTGCGGCCAAAATTAATTCTCACTTACCAATGCCACTGTTTTATCAACTCCAAAGTGTCCTGGCAGTCCTCCACTATGCTTCTCCTTCACCAAGTTATCCCTCATTGAACTCTGAGTTATACACAATTGATTACCTCTGAACAACATATCCTCCTGAATGAAATAATCCAACCACTAGCATCTATCTCCAAAATTGGTTCTTTACAAGCTTTCCAAGGTTCTACAAAATCTGGGTCTGCCTCATACAAGTTCTTCAACTCATTAAAGCCTAATACCTCCACTCTCATCTCTGCCAGCAAATTCCTTCTCCTACTCAAAGCATCAGCAACTCTATTTGAATTTCCACTCCTATGCTTCAAAACAAAAGTGTAACTCTGCAAGAACTCTACCCATCTCATGTGTCTCCGATTCAACGTACCTTGACTATTCAAATATTGCAATGCTTGATGATTTGTATACAACACGAACTCCTTAGGCAACAAATAATGTATCCACTTCTTCAAGGCTTGAACTATAGCATAAAACTCCTAATCATACACTAAATATCTTTTCCTAGCATTGTTCAACTTCTCACCGAAATAAGCTACAAGTCTCCCTTCTTGACTCAACACTGCTCCAATTGCATTTCCACTTGCATCACAGTCTACTTTGAATACCTTATTGAAATCTGGTAAAGCCAACACAGGCTGTTCAGTCACCTTCTACTTCAACAACTTAATACTTCAGTCTTCTCCAGACATCCATCTAAAATCCTTCTTATCCCTCTCATTATTTATGTCATAGGACTACAAATAGAACTGAAATTCCTAATGAACTTTCGGTAGAAACTAGCCAATCCATGAAATGATCTCACCTCTCCAATGCTATCTGGTGTAGGCCACTCAACAATTTGTCTTACCTTATTTGGGTCCATCTTCAATCCATCCACAGATATCACAAATCCCAGATATACCAATTCCTCCTTCATGAAACTACACTTCTTAATGTTTATTAGCAACTGCTCCTCTCAACCTCTGCAAAACTTGTCTTATATGCAACAAATGTTCTTCCCTGCTCTTGCTAAAAATCAAGATATCATCCAATTAAACAATCACAAACTTACCCAATAATTTCTTCAATACCTCATTCATCATCCTCATAAAATTACTCGGTGCATTTGTCAATCCAAAAGGCATCACCAACCACTCATACAATCCTTCATTTGTCTTGAATGTCATTTTCCACTCATCTCCTTCTCTGATCCCGATCTGATGATATCCACTCTTCAAATCTATCTTTGTAAAGTATCTAGCTCCACTCAAACAATCCATGATGTCATCCATCTAAGGCAAAGGAAATCTATACTTCACCGTGATCTTGTTTATGGCTTTAGAATCTATACACATCCTCCATTCTCCATCCTTCTTAGGCGCTAGCACAACAGGTACTGCACATGGACTTAAGCTCTCTCTGATCAAACCCTTCTTCAACAATTCTTGCACTTGTCTATTCAACTCTTCATTCTTTGTCGATGTCATCTGGTGTGTTGCTTTATTAGGCAAAATAGCTCCAAGAATCAGATCCATGCAATGACTAATACTTCTCACATGTGGTAATCCATCAGGTACATTATCAGAGATGATCTCCTCATACTCTGTCAGCAACTTGTATCTCTTTCAGTTGTTCTTCTACATGCTTCAAATCTTCAGTCTTCTTAGGAACTAAGGCATAGCACATGTTCTCATGTCTCAACCCATCCAATAATCTCCTTCCATCAACCAAACAAACTCTAGCGTTCGTAAAAACCTTAACTTTGGGAATATCCTCCAATGGTAACAAAATTTGCTTCATCCCATTAGCAAAAATGGTGTATATATTCTTCTTTCCATCATGAATAGTCTATCTATCATACTGCCAAGGCCTTCCCAACAAAATATGACATATCCATAGGCATGATATCACACAAAACTTCATTGTGGTAATTTCCTATCTTTAATTTCACCAAACATTGTTCACTTACCAATATCTTATGCTCATCTTGAATCCAAGAAATCAGATAGGGCTTCGAGTGCTTCAACCTTTCCAATTTCAATTTGGTCACCATCTCTTCAGAAACCAGGTTCTCAGAACTTCCACTATCCACAATCACTTTGCAACATTTACCAGCTACCCTGCACTAGTTCGAAACAAATTCTTTCTCTGTAATGCTCCTTTTCCAACTCACTCTAACACAATACTCTTCTATTCACCAACACTTCTCCTTCTTTCAGTTTATTAGATGACCCAACATGTTCTTCCTCAACAAAGGTTGTTCTCCTGTTGTTCTCTATCTTTCTACTTGTCTCCCCCTGATTGCATTCAAATGCTCTATGTCCTTCTCCACCACATTTAAAGCAAGTTCCTTTGAATATCATTTTCTCTTGTCCTCTACCATCTCTCCTATAACCTTCATTCTGGTAACCACCATAACCTCCTCTCCTATAAGAGTTTCCATCACCTCTATGATACAAATTATCATTCTTACTGACCTCCTTATCCTTATTCGGATCTGCAAAAGAGCCTCTTCCTCCTCCAGAAAAAGTTCTTCCTCTTTGAAATCTTCCACCTCTTCCTCTTTGTCTTTTCTCATGTCTTTTATTCAACTTCTCTTCTACCTTTAGGGCACACTGATATGCCTCTTCCAAACTCTGCAACTTGATCAAACTGGTCTCATCCTATATAGATGACCTCAAACCATTCACATACCTAGCTACTTGCTCAATCTCATCCTCTGAATGTCCAGATCTAATATTCAACTTATAGAACTCCTCAATATACTCTGTCACACTAGATTCTTTCTGCTTCAAATTTTGCAACTTTCAGAACAAACTAATCTGATAATCTGCAGGCATAAACTTTGTTTTCAAGTTGTTCGCCATCTGATCCCATGATTTTATCTTTTCTTTTCCTCTTTTTTGCCTATCTGTCTACAAATGTTCCCACCAAAGGGATGCATGTCCTCTCAACTTTGTACAAGAATATTTCACCTTCTTATCTTCAGTGGTACCTTCAAATTCAAAATACTTTTCCATCTTTGTTATCCAATCTAATAATACATTTGAATCCAACTTACCATTATAATCAAGTGGATTGAAATGGGGTTTTGTATTCGCTCTGGTTAGGACTCTTATGAACCTCTCTTCTCCCTGATCTAGGCCAGGTTTCTCTTCCCTTCCTCTTTCTTCCTAAACTTCTACATCTTCATCACTCACATCATCAACTGGTCGACCTCTTCTTTGGGCGATTTTGACTACATCTAATTTGGCAACAATTCCTCTCAACATCTCCATTAAAGCCAGTTCTGCATTTCCATGTGCTCCATTCCCTTTAACATTTCTTCTTCCCACCATCTTTACACAAGTCCTCTGCAACTGCAGGTCGAATCCTCAATCCGCCACCCCACAACAAATCTTCTATAGGACTTCGCGAATTCTGACGACCTCACACGAATCGAACCTTGCTCTAATACCAATCTGACACAACCATGGTAGGAGGGTCCTCAAAGAGAACATTCCAAACCATGCAGCAAGAGAACACAATAGAAACAACATGGAATATGGAGGCAAATGCATATGCAAATATTCTCATTAATAGAAATCTCGGTTACATTCAGCCAACAAAATCCGGGCTTACAGATTCGGCTCACAGGCCTGCTATAACATGTTCAATATTACAACATCTCAATATGCTCCTATATGCAAGTTGAACTCTTACAATTCAGATCAATCTTAATCTACTCAATCAACTACTAACTCCACTACCTATTCTCATGATCGATTCAAGCTTTATACTATATCTGCGATTCTGGAAACATCCACGTCGGCCAAAGATCATCACATTATCCAAGGAAGAAAATGTAACGTGCGCTTGAATAGGTCGGCCTCATATTCGAATTACTCTATCAACAGGTGCATAGAATGAAGTGTGGACCTATCATGAAGGTTGGGGACACTCCATGGAACATTTAAGATCACACCCTCAAGATTCACAAGTCACGGGGACTATCCACAAATGATCAAATTAGTTGATAGCCTTGAAAACTATTCTAGTGCCAGATCAAGAAACTGCCATGAAATTCTAGAAGCGATAACTTGTCGAAAAAAGATCCAATCATTCCCAAATATTGGAATAAGGAAAATGAACATGTCCACGATGTACACAAAGATCCACAGATTCTGGTGAGCGACTATGACAAATCCACCAACAAGAACAAAACTAAAAGGAAAAATTTAGTTGATGCAAGATTGCCAAGAACCAAGGATGCTCCTGCATCACTTGGAAACCAATTCCTTGGTCAACTTTTTCAAATGTTCGTGCACACAAAATGGTGAATGAAATCACAATGGTGAATGTGGTCGCATCGTCGACAGCATGGTCAACCTAGTCGAGCAACATGGTAAATAGAAAGTGCGAAGAGGTGAAAATCTTTGAAGAGGTGAAAATCTTTGAAGAGTTTCTACCAATTGGAGCCAAAGCACCCCTACTGGCCAAGGCCACCCATGAATTCAAGAGGTCAACTGCAATTATTAAGAATTGCTCAGCAGGGGCGCCCATGCATTCAAGAGGCCAATTGCAGTTATTAAGAATTGCAAAACTAGTCTTCTTTAGAATTCTGCTGGCTTTCCGATGGATCGTCAAGAAAATTGATGAAGGGTACTCCCCTTACAATCTAAAACTCACCAAAAAAAATAGATAATGGCACAAACAAAATGCAAGAAGGAAAGCAAATATTTTCTATTATCACTGAAATGAAAATGAATTTACAACATTATATTTTCCATCACATGGGCTTTCTGATTACATAAATCTGCAAGTCTGCAAATTGGAGCCACCATCTACTCTGCTCACGCCTCCCCTCTATAGTCCCCCTTTACATTCTTTATTTGGAAGGTGTAACTACCCTAGAATCTTCTAGAAAATGTAACCACCCTAGAATCTTCTGGAAAGTGTAACTTCCTCAGGAAGATATTTTGAAATTTTATTAATTTTGGTATTACAACTTCACGAGGTCATAACTTTTGATCCAACCGTGAGATTTTCTATTATAATACCTTTTCGGAAAGGTCTCAAGAAAGTAGGGCCAAAAAACTATCCACTTTCATTTTCCACCAATTTTTAGGCCCATCTGGAGCCTCTAAGTGCCTCAAAATTGACCCCAAAGATTTTACTAGGATTTTCAAAAATTAAAATTTTAATATCTCTCAAATGGCAATGGTATTGAAGTGATTTCTTTTCCATTGGCTTCAATTTACCATTTTGGAGGTCTATGTAATATTTTGTGTCCAACTATGCATAAATGCAAACTTACAAAAATAGTAACCCTACCAAATTTAGCCCTTATTGAAAAGAAACAACATTTTTTTTGGGTGATGCAAGATTGCTCTTACACCCTAGATGCTCCTACATCACAAATTCACCACATTCATCAAACATCAACAAACAAAGGCAAAGGACAAAGTTGTTGAAGGCAAGAATCATCAAAAATGATAGTCAATCAAGAGAATTGTACCCCTGTAGCCCAGGGGCGCCCAAGAATGAAAGCATTCAAAATTCAATCTTTGGATTGGCAATCTCCAAATAATCTCTTCAAATTTAGCCCAGCTTCGCAATGAATCCAACAGCCAACTTAGAGGACATATCAAATGGCAGTGGTTGTTGATCAAACGAGCACGTAAAACAAAGGATAAATTGATGAACATCAAAGCAACTACACCCCTGCAGGCCAGGGGCACCCAACATTTTGAGCAACCAGTTTTGATTTTTAGCAGTTGTCTTCTCCAAGGAATCTACTCAAAATGTTTCTAGCTTCGCAATGAATCCAACTGCCAACTCTCGAGATTCATCAAACGTTCGAGGATGAACATCAAGTAGAAAACACTAAAAGTTAAGACAAGTTGAAAAGTGTGAAAATTGGCTAAGTGTTAAGCAAAAATGCACCCTTCTAGCAAAAGGCGCCCAACTTTTTGGAGCACCAAATGCAGCTTTCATGCTTTGCGGCTTCCAAGGAGATCTCCTAAGAGTTGAACAATCTTTGTGACGAGACCGTCAGCTAATTCAATGAAGCAATCAAACATCTGACAATGAAGATCAAACGAGATCATTTCGTGAAGGGTTCCAAAGTGCAAAATGTATCTCAAAGGCACAAAAGCGCCCCTACAGGCTAGGGGCGCCTAGGAATTTGAGCCTCATAAATTAGTTTCTAGAACTTGCACATATAATCATCCTTTCCATAATTCTTCCAGCTTCATGATGGATTGAACATCAGTCCACCAAAATTGTCAATCACCGACAACTACAAATTGAAGCATGGAGGGTCAAATTGAAGAAATTGAAAATCATCCAAGAAATTGGCCAAGTCTGGCAAGAAAATGCACCCTTCTAGGAAAAGGTGCCCAAGGATTTGAGCCATCAGATTCATATTTTAGGGTTTTTTGTTTCCAAGAACATCTCTTTAGTTTTGATCATACTCCGCAATGAATCTGTCAACCAGGCCTCATGATCAATTAGGCAATTGGAATTCAGGATCAAACAGAGGCAGTTCATCAAGCAAAAGTTGAAACTCTTCAAAAATCTTCTAACACTAGCAAGGTGGCGTCCCAAAAAATCAACTCCAATTAAGATATTTTTGGAGACTTTCTCATGTCCAGGCATCACAAAATTGGTGGAATTTCTTTCATTTAACACCCAATCACGCAAATTGACTCCTCAATCAAGGTTTTGGCACCCAAATTGATTGCTTTGTTCCAAATGCTATATACCAAACATCTAGGCATCATAATTCATTATTCTTTGCAAGTTGAAGAGCTCAAACACATATATTTTCTCTCCAACGCCATTTGAAGGATCTAACGAAATCCATTTTCAGTGTTCTTCATAGTTCCAGGTTTAGGTTGCACAAGAGGACGTTTTTCACAAGACTTCATCCCAGGCATCATTTTCAAAGGCAACAACTTATAACTTCTAGCTTCTCCCAACAAATTTCTTCTATTCATGTCTTAGATTTTTTTGCATGCTCGAGAAAACTCCATTTTCTCACAAATCTGACCTTTTGGGTCCATCCAGGATGAGATTGGCCACAAAATCCATGTGCCAAATTTCTTTGAAAAAGTTGCCTCATAGCTTCTAGTTTTTAGGGTTTTTGCAGAAAGTCACCTTTTTAAAAAAATTGATGAACTAGATTTTCTTAGCATAGAGGTGTCTACAAAACTCATGTGCCACAATTTTCTGAGAAAATAGCTTTTGTATCTTCTACATAGCTTTTGTAGCTTCTACATAGCTTCTGCAACTTCTACCACTGAGAGGTTTTTGCATGTCCAAGGAATAGTCACTTTTTTAAAAAAGTTACCCCTTAGAGAACCTAATTTTAGCCTCCACAGAAAAATTTGTTCAAATAGTGTCATGTGCCCAGTTAATATTCCTGATTTTTAGAATGCAATTCTCACAAGTTGAATACAAGACCAAATCGGTCTTGCTTCATGAATTTTTGAAAATGGATGACATTGATTTACATCTAGCACACCCCAAAGTATATTTTGACAAGTTTGAAGGCATAGATGGCATCACAATGCAAAATATTGAGCAATATGGGTTGTTTGAGGGAGCATCATTTCCCATCTCAGTGCAGAGCATCGAATTTGTAATTGCTTGTGTAAAGCATTACAACCCTACTGCATGAGAGATACAATCAGTAGATGGGAGAGTAATATGCAGTCTCAAGCCAAAGGATATCGAGATATGCTTTTCTATTTCACATTGTGCAAACAATTTAACCATATCAATGGAGGAGTGTGAAAGTGCGTTCAACACATCAAAGGATAAATGTCAGAAGAGAATGGCAGAAAGGTGACTTAAAGAGAAAAGAAACAACTTGCCAAAGAACGTGAGACATGGAGAATTCAGGGATGAGTACACAGTTATGATCACTCTACTCAACTGTGTCATCGATCAAGCAAAGGAAAACAAGTTTCAGTTGTGGATGTATTACATCATGTCTCAACTTGTCAACATGAAAGAACATTATGATTGGTCTGCATTGATCAATGACAGTCTCCACACCAAATGACTAGTTTCTTTAAGGCTCATGAATTTCACATGTGCTCATTCCTCTATATCTAATAGCCTTTCAAGGCCATTTTAGAGGGTTGAACACAGTTGAAACTCTTGGTGTGTAGAAGGTTCATGAATATTTCACATAGCTTGAGTTCTCACAATCAGAAAGACACTTCAAGCGAGTGAATGTCCAGTTCTTAATGCACACAATGAGGGGCCTTGATCATGAGTCACATATACACATCTAACCATAAGCCAAATTGGCAATGGTAGATTGGGTCGACTGGTTCATCTAGTTCCCCACTTTTACCTGCATTCGTATATACGGTTACTTGGATCATCCAACCATGTTACCCTGTTATCCATCATATAAGGTTGTTTTCATGGAGTTTCTATGGCAGTTGCATGAATTCCATACCTTTCTGCGCATTAAACACAAGACAATTGCCAACTTTCCTTTCATAATGAGTATATATATGTGCAAATCAACAGTTGACACTAAGGCAATGAGCCTTGAGATGATGAAACTTAATCTTAAGTTTCTCATTAAAAAGCGCTCATATGACCCTTGGGGTCACTTTTCAGCTCACCTTGGCAACCATTCTTCACATAAACCATCCATGGAGGACTATTGGTTTAGCAGTGAAGACAAGTTCGAAGTGCAAAGGCGCAACTACAATAGGTTCACCCTTTTGCAGATCGTCGAGTTCATGTCAGAGGATGTGGAAGGATTATTAGATGATGATGGGGAAGTCATACTTCCCACATTTTTCAGAGATCAAATCAACTTGCAACCACTTTGGTTCATTGATTGGTACAAGGAAAGCATATCCATTGAGGAAAGTACAAGTAGAGTTGTAAGGAAAAACCAACTCTTCCTAGACAGCAAGAGGATGAGGAAGGTAGTCACACCAATCACAGAGCCGCCACAGGTTATTACCACACTACCTTCCACATCCAGACAGAAAACAATGTGCAATCCTCCAGAGGGTTCAAAGAATCACAGGGTGCCCATTCATTCAAAAGGGAAGATGTAAATTGTTGATGTAAATCAGCAAGAGCAACATGTGGACACAACCACAAACACAGCTAAGACAGTGCCAGAAGTGGAAGCAGAGCCTCCTATTTTGTCACCACAAATTTTCCAATTCATATCGACTTGGAGCCAGATTCGCCACCATGTGACATCTCAACACAATCTCACTCGTCAGGAGTTCATGGGACTAGCACCAATCATTTCAGTGAGATTAGTCGAGACTCTTCTTGGATTGAGAATCTCCTAGGTAGGAAAAGGAGAGATTCATCCTACTAGTTGAACTTTGTAGAATTCAACAATGTCTACCAAGACACATCAGAGAAGAAGCTTAAAAAGAAAGTTCATGTGGAAAAGAACGTCGACAACGAGATTGTCATTGAGACCTCCACACCACTTGAGGACAAAAATGCAGATGAAGTAGAGGTTAACAACTTCACTTTGTTGAAATTCAATCTTGGTAAAAGCACACATCATACTGATATGGATCTCCTCGAGGTTGCAACGGTAAGAATAAAGTAAAGAGTGATTAAGGATGGTGAAGACAAAGCAGCCCTCAAGGCTGAAAACTAGCAACTACGACAATACATCTCCAACCTTCTTCATGGTACCTCAAACACCATCGCCTTGCTTACACAAATGTTGGAGCTACCTACAAAGAAAAATTGACTAAGTCAGCTGGTTATATACAGAAAGCACCTAAGAGACTGGGTGGAAGAGCTTGTCACCAGGGGACGGTTCATAATTGTAGAGTTCTACCAATTGAGGTACAATGCCCATGACCTTTGCGTAGACATCCAAGAATTAGAGCTAAGTATAGCAGGAGAGAAGCCTCGAGATGAAATCATGATCTCTCATTTGAGGATGGCCTGCAATTCAGTCATTGTAGAAGAGCATAAACAAAAACTTCTTACTTAGAGAGAACAACAAATCTTCAAGGTAAAAACCTATGAGGTAATCTTTGAAGAGTTGACTAAGAGTAGAAAAAAGATGGCAAGTGCTATCTAGTTCATAAGAACTTTCATATCACATGTACCTTGATGATATCAACATGAGGATGGTGATTACATGGAGCTCGGAAATGTGCAGTCAAAGTTTCAGAATGTCATCCATAGTAGCTTCAGCGATGACCTAGTTAACTGTAGGTTAACTCAAGTTGCAGCCATGTTAGCAAATTTTGATGACACAGCTGCAAGGAGGAGGGAGTTACAAAATAAAATCATGAGTGGCGAAGATATGTTGTGAGGACACCACATCATTCAGATGAGTATTAGTGCTCTGGATGATGGAGCAGTTAACAACTTCTTGGAGGAGATGATTTCTCAAGATGGAAACTAGTGAACTACCTGTTAGGACGTCCCACCTTCTCCAAAAATAGCATTTAAGACAATAGTTAACTTGATTCCTTTTCCAAGTTAACTCGCTTTCCCACCTTTCATGCATGTTTATTTTTGGAGACACCTTTGTACAGTGGAGTTCTATTTAGTTTTAGAATAAGTTAACTGAAGTAGTCTTTCCAGTTAACTGTTAGTTTCATTTGTTTAGACATAGGAATAAATCTTGTTGATTGGAAAGAACTAAATGTTAACTCAAGGATATTTTAGGGTTCCCCTCTCCTTTGAGTGTCTATAAATAAGAGCAACCTTGTTCATTATTTTTAACTTTACTTCATGGTAACAAAACGTTGAGCTTGAGAGCCTTTGACTTTGTTATTTTGTATATGTTCTTGAACCATACTTATGATAATGAAAGGTTTAGTTGTTTACTTGCTTTCTTGTTGTTCATGTACTTGTGTTCAATCTTTGTTCAAGTGTATTTGGTCTATCGTAACTTGTATGATTTTCCTCTTTCATACCATTTGTTGTCCCAAAAGTGTAATATTTGATCGAGTTTGAGAAAATAAATCAAAAGAGCAATGAGCCTTTGATCCAAAGTTTAAGATCTTTCAAGTTTTGTTGTTTCTTGTAACCTTCATTTCAGTCTACACCTTGAAAAGAGCACCTCACCTTCAAGGGAATCATGAGATCTAGCTTACCATTTGATGTTGTTTCTAATAACCTTCATTTTAGCCTACACCTCAAAAAGAGTAATGAGCCTTCGAGGGAATCCTAAGGTTTAGTTTATCGTTTGATGTTTTACTTACATAAGCTTTATTCTCAGTGTAAATTTGAAAGAGTAATGAGCCTTCGGATGAGTTCTGAGAACAATTTTGTTTAAGTTAGCCAAATCAGTCCTATTACTTCTAAATCCTCTTGCTCTGAATTTACCTGAGGAGATAGAAGCATTTTAAGTTTTAGATTAGTTGTAGGTGAGATCTACAAAACCATAGAAAACATCAGCTTCAACACATGGTGTTTTATAACCTTGTGCTCTATAGTTGAGTAAAAATATAGGAACTTAGTTTACTTTACTTTTTATGAAAAATTAGCTAAAGAGGGAGCTTCCCCTTCTAATTTGAAGAGCAGTTTATTTGTGCATAGCTATTCATTTCCAATACGCACTCCAGAGGTGCGAATTGAAATGCCATCAATTTTTCGGCGCCCACCGTGGGGCATGAGGCATAAAACTTCAAGAAAAGATAACACTTTTATGACACGTGAATGACCATTTGCAATCCAACTACTCCAGTCCAACAATCGGGTCTTACTCCGGCTATCATTCAGTCGAATTTTCTACTCATTCAAGGAGAGAAAACAAACAGTATCAGTATCTTGCAGAGTTTCATATTTGAGAACAAAGAAACATCTAGTCAGTGGAGAAACACAACTACTAATTTGGACGAGGAAGAAGAAAAGGATGATCTTGCAGTCGGAAGGCCAGTTTTACCACCTCCTATGTGGCGATAAACAATCCTAGCTTACCAAGTTTACACAAGAAGGAGAAAAAATCCTCTCTTTCAAGAAGTAGACATTGGAGAAGCATCCAATGAAAATCCATTCTTTCAAAAGGTTCCCAAACATTTCCAAGAACTTGAAGAACCTATGGTTCAACCAAAAGCAATGGGCGACAACAACAACAATCGCAATGGAAATGGCCAAAATGACAATGGTCAAAATGGTAGAAATACAAGACGTCCACCCCGATTGCCTTAGGGTGATAGCATTGGGCCATTAGCCTTGCAAGGACATTATGAATTTCCCAAAGGTTCAAGAAAGCACTTCCCAAGATTTCATGGAAGCGAGGCTCAACACCTTGATGAGCATATCTTTGCATTCACATTGATGTGCTCTATTTTTCACGTACCACAAGAAGATATCACCATTCATCTCTTTGTTGAGACTCTTGAGGTGAATATTGTGGACTAGTTTCACCATCTGGAACCAAGCATCCTCACAAGTTGGGTAGTCATGAGTGAGAAGCTCTTAGCGAGATTCAAGCCTACTGAAGACAGTCATCGATTGTTTACTCAACTCTTAACTTCAAAGATGGAGTCAAATGAAGCAATGAGAGAATTTGTGGCGAGGTTTAACTGCCTCATCACATGTCTTTCCAATACGCTCAATCCATTAGATGAGATCTTGTTGAGAAGCTTCATCAATGCTCTTCTGTTAGAGCTATCGTTTTTCTTAAAAATAGGCCATGAAACAAAAATACTAATTACACAAGAAAGAGCTATCGGGATCGAGGACAATATGATTGTTACCTATTTTTCACTACAAGCTCAAACAGGTGGAGTTGAATTCATTTCATCATTGAAAGGTACAGAAAATTTCAAAATTTTGTTGCTAAAGTATTCATTATCCATCATGAAGATTAGATTTCATTTGATTCTCAATTTTATTATGCAAGTATTTGTAACAGAATAATGGACATTTGCATAATAAATGTTGTTTTATTCATTTTGTAAAAACTGAAATCCCGCACAAGCCGCAATAGTAGCTGAATTTGATTATTTTAATCAAATAATGAATACAAAGAGGGATGAAATACTACACTGCTGAAGATAATGTAAACACAAAGGAGGGAAGCAATTCATCATTGCATGTGATGAGAAATCATTTTACTCGTTGTCTTCAGTTGTTGTGTCTTCAAGCTGCAGCAGTTTCGATTCCACACTCCATGCACCTGCAATATTGTGAAAGAATGGTGTTAGAGAAATGATGAATTACATCCTACTTTATGCCTACACTACCAACATGAATGTAATACATATCCAGTCAGGAATTCACCAGATGATTGAATTACAAAGGCTGACAATCAAGGAAAACAAAATTCAATGGAAGCTTTCAGCTTCAATTTATTTTACTAGCATGTTTGTTTAAATGTGCAAGAACAAGTTCATTGTGTTCGTGATCATTTTTATCAGATATGTGGAGAAGAATGGGCTCCCACAAGATTCAAGCCCGACATATCAAGAAAGCATCCTCTCATTCAACATTCATACATGAGAGTCATCAGATATTTAATTACAATCATCAATAAAGAACTGTTGTAATAAGAGAAATTTACAAGAGCAGCCTTTGACACATATGCAAGGAAAAGATTATCACAGACCATCTTCATGAATGAATAATTGATCAAAAAACTAGATGAGTCATGCATAAGAGAGATCTCAAATAAGAAAGGTGCAGTCATGATATCGCATAGATATAAATAGAGCAGCATTATTTTCCAAATGCAAACTTGTTGTGGTAAACATCTATAACAATGATTTTCAGGCTTGAGCTCAATGAATAGCAAAGGAAATGTGTATTTTGCAAGAGTTAGTGTAATTACAAAGGGAAAATTGCATGGCATATTAATAATAGTGTTAGTAGTCCTAACAATTTGAAAGGAAGGTTTGATTATCCATACATTGTCTTATGTTGCCTTAGTTGTCCATACTAAGAAGATTTTAAGATATGCTTCTATAAAATTTGTAGGGCCTGTAATGTAGTAGTGGCAGAAATACAATGATCAAGCTACAATTCATTCATCAACTACTATGAGAAGCAACATATTCAAATACAAGTATAGCCTATCATTGATTAAGACAACAGTTCATCTTATAAATAGTTTGATCAGGATGTAAAGAGGACAATAACAGGTGCTTTTCTTAGTGGATAATGTCCTAGAGGAGGAATGGAGCTATAGAATGCAGCCTCATTTGCACATGGAGTATAGTGCATACAAATAATAAAAGACAGGAATCATTCAAAGGTTTGGTCACAGAATTCTTGAAAGACAGAAAAGAAGACATATGATTCTACAAGGAAGTTAGGTTTTGTATACAGAAATGCGTACAGTAATAATGCTTCAAAAAAATAAAAGTTTCAAGCAACATCTACTCACAGAGGGTTTTTATCAAGCTGAGAGCATACAGCAAGCTATATATATGTGCTAAATGAGAATGAACAAATAGTCCTCGATAAGGGAGCATGTGTAAATAAGAGGAACAACCATCTACAATGCAAATCAATGAGTATGATTATGTTATTCATCTTGTGCTAATGTAAAGAGTCATGATGTCATAAACTTCAACACACATGATAAAGAGTTCCAGGTCGCCAATGATGATAAATATAGTCTGATGACCATGAATAAAATATACAGTATAAGGAAATGGAGGGTTGTAAATAGCAAGTAAATAAAATGGTATATTATCAATTGTTTGTTTCACAAGGTGCCTATAGATCTGAAATGTGTCCTCAACAAATAAATAAAGTCTTCAAAATGAAAAGCATCCAAGTTTCTATGGAGGCCAAGCCAATTGTTAGTTGGAGCATTCCTCTATTCAGAAATTTGAACTCAAAGAAACATCCTCAGTTGTTTATTCATATAGTAAGAACGACTTCATCTTTTCAGGAAATACATAATACCCAGATGGAGGAAATACAAATAGGAACCAGACAAGAAGCCTGCAGCGTAAGACATCTTTCTTAGCTAAAATTCCAAATACCCATTTAAAGTTTATCAGCAAGGTCCAGCCCAGAGAAGTGAAAAATGCTTTAAAATGGAGGAGTAGTTGACTTACCAGTAGGCCGAGCTCTATAACCAGTTTATCATATTGGCCAGAGATACACCCAAAATACAAATGCACAACTCCTAATGGTGGCCAACAACAAGCTTCACCAAGAAAGATGAAAATACGAGAGGACATCAGAAATAGTGTGTTATGGCAATGGTTGTTTAAGCCTAAAAATCCCTCAAGACATGGCAAAATATTCAAAATATTTAAGGAACACAGCTTACCACACAGTGATCCAGGAAAATCTCAAAATAATGACCTAGAAAGAGTAAGAAATGGAATAGATTTAGCTCCCAAACTAGTCTCATATGGCGGCCATAATAGAGAATAGAAGCACAAAGAATCCATGGTGTCCCAAGGACAAAGGAGCAAATGAATGAAATATATCAGAGATTATGTACAATCACGGCCTTAAGGCCCCAAAAACACATTAAAATGCTTGAGAAGACTGAGATTTGTGACAGAATAATCTTTATCTTACCTTTCCTGCTCAAAATCTCTCAAAGAATCATCAAAATTGACATAAAATATGCAGGTCAAGCTACAAACCCCAGCAACATGGCGGCCAGCTTCTTCATGAAGCTTCTCCAAAAAGTCAAGTGTGAAATAATAATTTTAGGGTTCCTCATCTTCCCTTTTGCATGGGCTCGATGGTTTTTTTTTACTATCTTTTGAAAAGAATAATCATGTTATTTATTACTCCCATGGCCTTGACTTCAAGTCAAAATTCCTAGCAATGATATGATCGGCCCATCATGAGATTTATGAATGTTACATGTGTTGGTGGTCGGAAAATATATTTGAATGGCGAATGCATATTTGAAATATATGCTAAAGATGATGCATGAGGCCCGTGAGTCTTTAAGGTCGACTTCAAAGTATACCTTGACTTTGAAATATTATACCTTGCATGAATTTGAGGAGTATTTGATATTAAATTAAATATTAAAAGTAATATTATTATTACTTTAATATTTAGATAAGAAATAAGGGGTGTTATTATCAGCTGTTATATTTTAAAATAATCATTTGATGATTATTTTTAACATTAATTAAATGAAGGCCTTCTCAAATCCATGCAAGAATGAAAGTAAAGCTAACTGAAGAATGAGTTAATCATGCAAGTTATGGAGATTATTGGCACTTTGCTCCAGTTCTACATCAGTTCATGAAATATCTTGATCATGCGCATGGAAAGGTGGATTTTTCTAGACACTGAAATCAATTTGCTTCAGTTTTGGGCCATTTTTACAAGGATTTTCTCTTTTGCTCGTGAGAGAATATTGCAGAGATATTTTTGACTTCAGATCTCTTTTAGTGCCATAATCATGCATTCTAGAGCCAGTTCGAGTTGCAGTTCAGTTGTATACATTGTGATATGGAGTTTTGAGCAGTCAAGGTTCAGTTATGACTTTGGTGGGCCCTCTTTTCACACAGTTTTTTCCTTTGCTCGTGAGAGACATTTTCAAGGTGGTTTTCACTTTTAGTGAACTACTTCTTCCACCTTCATGCACTTTGGAGTTGCCTCTCATTGTATATAATGGAATAAGTTTATCTTTTTCCTTTAATTCTTGTTTTTCATCCTTTGCATTGTGCAAAGTGAAATATCATGTAACTTAGCTTTCATTTTCAGATTAATACAGTAGTAGGTTTACAAGTTCAAATTGTGTTATTTAGCAGAAGATTCCTTTGATTTCCAGCATTTTCAAGTTTTGCCTTCTAGATTTTAGGCGTCATTATTGTGTAGGATTTGATCGAAGAATTACTGTGTTTTCAGTTTTGAAACCTTTAATTTTTATGTCTCCTTCCTAAATATTTGTATGCAGTTTAGTTTAAATTCACTGGTTATATACTGTGCATGTAATTGATTAATCAGTTTAGTCGTGAAAAAAATGTTTTCCCTCAAAATTGTATTGAATCAAAGCCTTTGTTTAAAACATTCAAGTGACTAGACTATCAAATCAGGTTGTATAGATTAAAGTACTGAGTAATCATTTTGTGAGTCAAATTGCAATTTAGTTTTTCTAATTAGGTACATCACCGAAGTTTTAATTTTAATTCATGCATTCAGTTCAATCCTTCTTACCCTTTTTTCAAAACAAATCATTCAAGTACCTAATTGATTATCATATAGGAACCAGCCTAGAATCTGGAGGTCTATCTTCGCCATAGGATTACCCACAGCATGAAGATAGTTCCCATGTTTCAACAGATTGTTGAATTTAACCATTCAAGCATTTAGGTGCAATCTGATTGACAACAATGATCATGACTAGAAAGATGAAGAATGATGCCATCAGACCGCTTGTTCAAGCATCTGCAAATCCATTGCTATAGAAGATAGCCAACAAAGTGACTATCCTCAAATGGCAGTCACCCAGTCAAGGGCAACAAACACTACCTGCACCACCACCATATCAACCTCAACAGTCGTACTGACCAAAGAGAAACAACTTTTAGTTGTTCAACAACTACAAGCCAAGATTTCCAAGACCTCCACCAAGACAAGCGGAGGCTAAGAGATCGAATGTGTTTTTCTCCTTCCATGAGATTGATGTGCATACGAATTCATCATGTCCCGAGAATCTAAGAATGAACCAAATCATGGGATACACAGAGGCTGAACCAAGTTTGAGTTTTGTACCTTCACCAAGTTCAAATGTTGTCTTACCACAAACAGACAACTTTGATTGCAACTCTACAATGAGGTACTTTGACAGTGAATCATCAATCAACAAGAAGAAGAAGAAGAAGAACAATGTTGTCAGTATTCTCTTGATGTAAATCACAAGAATATTTCAACGCCCATGTTCACATGTGCTCAACACTTCAAGGCATAGAAAGAAGAAGAAGAAAGAAAGAAATCAAATGAGAAGGGAAAATAAGTGCCTTCCACTTCTAATCCCAAGCCTTCACATGAGAACATAATGCCATTTGCTCAAGATCCGTCTTCAGCAAATTTTGATATTGTAACTTCCATGATGAAGACGAAGGTACAAATATCTCAACTGGAGTATCTTCAGGACCATCTAGAATAGTTGGATCGGATTCTCAAGGTTGTAAAGAAGCAAGTTGTAATCCAACCCACATTGCTCGAGTCGTCCATACCAGGGAAAGAAAAGCCAAAGCCTTTCTATATATCTTTATATATAGGAGGATTCAAGCTCAACAATTGCATAATAGACTCAGGAGCTTCTAACAATGTCATGCCCTTACAAATCATGAATGCATTGGGACTCTCGTGCACCAAGACTCATGATAAGTGTTATTCACTTGAATCAAAGTCGGTGTCATTGGTCAGCCAACTAAAAGATGCTCAAGTAAGGTTGACATCTTGTCCAAAGAAGAAAACCATGATGACCATCCTGCTAGCTAATATTCCAACTAGTTATGAGATGCTACTGAGTAGAAGCTTCTGCAAGGATCTCAAAGGAGAGATTCAGTTCGATTGGTCGTTCGCGATGATCCCATTGAAGAAAGGCAGTTTCAAGCTGGTACCAGAAGGTAAATCAAGATTCACGATGGTGAAGTCCCAAGATCCCCAAGCACAAGTGTTGTATCAAGACACGGGTCTTGGCACTTATGCCATGTTGTCCAAAGTAACTGAAGAAAGGAAAAAAAGTTGCATATTCCACAAGTGCATCAAAAGAAGATACAAATATGTGGACAATGCAATTTGATGGAAGTTGCTCGACAATAGGCTCGAGAGCAGGAGTTGTCATCACTTCTCCTAAAGGTTTTTTATACCCATTTGCATATCACTTGCAATTTGAAAACATAAACAACATAGCGGAATATGAGGCACTCATACTAGGTCTCAAAAATGCAAGGGATATGGGTATAAAGTTACTCCAAGTCGAAGGCGACACAAAACTGATCATACAAATCAGAGAGCGTTATCAAGTAAGAAAAAATCAACTTTAGTCTTATCGACAAAGAGTGTGGAATGCAGTCAACTAGTTCAAAGAATTCAACATCAAGTACATTCCACATGAGCATAATAGTAGAGCATATGATCTTGTGGTATTGACCAGTCTTTTCATGCCTCATTATGACTTCCATCAGAATGCTTTTGCTATTGAGCTCGTATACAGGCCATTTGTCCTCAACAATTGTGATAATTGGCAGGTCTTCGATGATGATGATCACATCGAAGAGTTCATCTATATGGCAGACAATTACAAAGAATTATTCTTTGAAGGAAGTACTTCTCCTTTCAGAGAATCCATAGTAGAAGATTTTGAAGTAGCAGAATCAAGCATCATTTAATTGAGAGGCAATAACATTCCCAAAGGTCTAGTATCTTTGGAGGATATATTTGATAGGCACAATAGACATGTTCCAAATTAGAGGAATTCAGCCAACAAGATATTTTTTGATTATTGTCAAGTGAACATTGGTACTAAAGACAAGCCTCAGCTTGTTAACTTGGGCAAGTGTTGCACTACCAAGGAAAATAATAATTTCATCTCCTTATTCAAGCAATATCAAGATGTCTTCACCTGGTCCTGCAAAGATTTAAAAGTCTTCATGCCTAAGGAATTGTCTCACACAATTCCACTCAAGCTTGATGTCAAGCCCTTCAAATAGAAGCAAAGACACTACAACCCGCGTATCCAAGACACAATCTATGCGGAGGTTCAGAAGATGGTGGATGCAAAGATAATTTTTTAAATCCATCATTCCACCTGGGTGTTTAATATAGTTCCCATGTGCAAAAAGAACAAAGAAATATGAATCTACATTCACTTCAAGAACCTCAATCAATCATCCCTAAAGGATAACTATTCTTTACCAATCATGGAGCACACATTGCAAACAGTCACCGTTTCGAAGATGTTGTCATTACTTGACAACTTTTTTGGATACAACCAGATTGCAGTGGCTGAGGAGGATCAAATCAAAATGAAATTCACTACCCTGTGGGGTACGTTCACCTATGAGAGGATTCCCTTCGACCTCATCAATGTCAGTGCCACTTTTCAAAGAGCCATGGATTTGGCGTTTGGGGATCTAAAGGATAAGCTGATTGTTGTCTACCTTGACAACCTTACTGCTTTCTCAAAGAAGCAGCAAGACCATTTTCAACACTTAGTGAAAGTGTTCAAGAGATGCAGGTGCCACCACATATCATTGAATCCAAAGAAGTCCATCTTTGCAGTGACGAAAGGAAAATTGCTTGGCCACATCATCTCCAAAGAAGGAACTCGAATTGACCGTAGTCAAGTTGATTCTATCAAGAACCTGTCTCTCCCAACAAGCGAAACTAGGGTACTTTCCTTCTTCAACAAAGTCAATTTTATATGAAGATTTGTACCTGACTTCTCAGAGTTGACCAAAGACATATTAGGTATGATGAAGAAAACATTCATCTTCAAATGGACTGAAGAAGGAAAGAAGGCATTCGTCCAAATAAAAGAAGCCATCAGTCAGGCACTAGTGCTGGTCCGACCTGATTTCGATAAGGAATTTATTCTTTTTTGTTACACTTTAGGACACACTCTTTCTACCATACACAAAAGCTAAACGAGGAAACCAAATCACCAATTTCTTTCATGAGCAGTAGCTTCAAGGAAAATGAATCACGGTATTCCCAAATTGAAAAGAATGTGTATGCAGTTGTGAGGGATGTTAAGAATTTTAGATTCTACATCTTGAACTCTCACACAACTGTGTATGTCACTGATCCTGCAATCAAGAGTGTCCTAACTCAAAAGGAGATGGGCATGATAAGAGGTAACTGGATTGCAAAGGTTCAAGAATATGACTTAGAGATCAAGTTGACCAAACTCATTCATGGGAGAGGTATGTGTCAGCTTATAGCAGAAGATGGTGATCTAAAGCCTGAGGTTGTCAATGGCATACTAGAAATAGAGATTGAAGAGGACCTTCTCATGCTCCTACTAGTTGATTTTGTTGAAGAATGGAACGCTAATATTTGGTACTATTTGACTTATGAAGAATGTCCAACTCACTTGGAAAAACAACATAAAAGAACTCTGAGATTGAGAGCACAAAACTATGTTCTTAGGAACGACATTCTATACAAGCACGGGCTTGATGGAATATTCTTGCTACACATCAATAGGGACCAACAACGGTGGTTGTTGGAAACATTTCATAGTGAAACATGCAGTGGACACTTCTCATCAAGGGTTATGGAACTCAAATACTGTGAGCATAGTTCTACTAGCCAACTATGTTCTATGATGCATATGATTGGGTGCACATATGTCAAATGTGCCAATAGTTTGTTGGAAAACTTAAACTGACAGCCATTCCACTCAGGCCAGTAATCATTGATGCTCCATTTCAACAATGGGATTTATACTTTCTAGGTCTAATCAATCCACATTCCAGTAAGGGGAATGTCTATGTCTTTACAACAATAGACTATTTCACAAAGTGGGTTGAGGCGATTCCTACCAAGCAGGCTACTTCTGAAGTTGTATGCAACTTTCTAAAAGAGAATATCATTTATCGCTTTAGGGTACCATGAAAGATTGTGACTGAAAACACAAGAAGTTTCTTGTCTAAGGAGTTGGTAGAATTTTGTTTTGATCATGGCATCACCTTGTCCCATTCTTCATATTATTATATGTAGGGTAATGGACAAAACCAAATCATCCAACAAAGATGTTGGCACGATCGTGCTCAAGCTAGTTGACTCCAGTCAATGAGCTTGGCACAAGAAAATGTATGACGCTCTTTGGGCTGATAGAATCACTCCCAAGAGATCCATTGGCACTTCCCCGTTTACTATTTTTAATGACACGAAAGTTGTGTTACCCATCACATTAGAGTTGTTCGCTTTACAGTTGGAATTTGTGGTGGAAGATGAGGAATTCAAAGATCCAGTCAAGAAGTGTATCTTGTGCCTAATGAAACTAAAAGAAGAAAGGGTGGAGGTAGTTGATAAGATCACTCAGGATCAAGAGCGAGTGAAGAATATCTTTGACAAGAAGGCTTGTCAACGAGACTTTGAGATCAGAGACAAAGTCTTGTTATGGGACAAGAGACACGAACCCAATGGAATGCACGAAAAACTTGACTCCCTTTGGCTAGGGCCATTCCAGATCCATGAGTTCATAGGAGAGAATTCCTACATTCTCTCACATTCAGATGGAAGGCTCTTCCTACTGCCATACAACAGGTAGTATCTAAAGCATTTCATCCCTTCGAGGGTGGAGTAATTTTTGGTAGATAATTTTCTTTTTTTTTCATGATGTGTTTCCCATTTTCATAATGTAAACGTATATAGTAATGTTTTTCCTCGTTCCATAAAGTTTTGTCATGTTGGAGGTGATTTCTTAGGTAGTCTTGTTTTTAGGTAATTTAGGAAAACTCCAACTGTTAGGTCAATTAGGAAATAGGTCTTGACTCCATTACCCAACTGATAAGTTACTGGTTTATGCTAAATATATAGAGATTCTCGGTTCTCCTATGTTGTAAGTATCCAACATGGTCACTAGATGGAGCCTAATGTTGTACCCAAAAAAAAAAATTGCTTCAATAAGGCATTTTGATAAAATGGTCTAAATCTTGTAAATGTCGTCAAAAGTCAATTTTAGGTCAAACCAAGCATGAGCTTTTTGTGGGTTTATTGTCTAGAGGATACTTCCAAATTTTGGAAATTTTGAAAATTAGGGTTTTAGACCCCTTTTTTAGGAAAACCTTAAAAAATAGGACCTTTCTAGAAATGACTTCACTTTCTTGAAGTTCAATCTTGGTAAAAGCACACACCAACTAATATGGATCTCCTCGAGGTTGCAACGATAAGCATAAAGGAAAGAGTAGTTAAGGATGGTGAAGACAAAGTAGCCCTCAAGGCTAAAAAACTAGCAACTACAACAATACATCTCCAACCTTCTTCACGGTACCTCAAACGTCACTGCCTTGCTTCCGCAAATGTTGGAGCTACCTATAGAGAAAAATCAGCTAAGTCACTTGGCTGTATATGGAAACCACTTGAGAGACTGGGTGGAAGAGTTCATCACCAAGGGCTAGTTCATAATTGCAGAGTTATACCAATTGAGGTACAATGTCTATGACCTTCGCACAGACATCCATGAATCAGAGTTGAGTATAGCAGGAGAGAAGCCTCAAGATGAAATCATGATCTCTCATTTGAGGATGGACTACGATTCAGTCACTATAGTAGAGCATAAACAAAAACTTGTTATTTTGAAAGAACAAAAAATCTTCAAGGTAAAAACCTACAAGCTAATCTTTGCAGAGTTGACTGAGAGTAGACAAAAGGTGGCAAGTGATATCCAATTCGTAAGAACTTTCATATCACAAGTACCTTGTTGGTATCAGAATGAGGATGGTGAGTACGTGGAGCTCAGCAATGTGCAGTTAGAGTCTTAAAATGTCATTTGTAGTAGCTTCAACGGTGACCCTATTGACTGCAGGTTAACTCAAGTTGTAGCCATTTCAAGAAAGTTTGATGATGCAGCTACAAGGAAGAGGGAGTTACAGAATCATATCACGAGTGGCGAAGATATGTTACAATGAAACCACATCATTCAAATGAGTATCAATGCTCCAGATGATGAGGCAGTTAACAACTTCTTGGAGGAGATGATTGCTCAAGATGGAAACCAATGAACTACTAGTTAGGATGTCCCATCTCCAAAAATAACATTTAACAAACCTCGTGGGATCGCTCTCTACTGCATCAACAATGGAGTTTGTTGTTTACCCTCATATTAAGGGGAGGCTCCTTGGTGAACTGGTGGGGCTTCTTACCTATAGTGCCAACAACCAAGGCCCAAACCTTAATATTAAATTTTTCCCTTTGGGAACCCAGAAAAACCACTTGGTGGAAGCATCTGCAGCCTATCATGGGTTGAAACTTGCACAATCAAGAGGATTTAATAAGGTTTGGCTAGAGGGTGATTCCCTCAATATCATTAATTATCTTAAAAAATTATCATACCCTTCTTGGACAATGGATGCGTTAATTAATGATGCTATCAATATAGTGGAATCCTTTGATCAATTCCATATCTCACATGTTTATAGAGAAGGCAATAGATTGGTTGATTATTTTTCCAATTATGGGGTAAATGATGCAAAGGTGTGAGGCGAACATGATCTCATACCCCTCGAGGCTCGCTCTATTATTTAGCATGATGCTCAAAAGTGTTGAGGAGTATTTTTTAATGATGTTCTATTGTCACGTGTTCCTTACGTGGAGCATTGCTTTGAGGTGTAGCTTGTTGAGAGGAAAGGTCGGGCAGTATGGTGTGTGGGCTCAAATGACTAGGCCCTCTTTTATCATGATTTCCCTCTGCTACATTGTCAATTCCACACAAATTATGGGTAGCCAAGAAGCCTTTGTGTTCTCAAAGTTTCCTATTTTCCATTGCAAACTATCTAAGTTTTTCTGGATTGTTTGCAATTTTTTTCCTTTTGCTAGGATTTTTGCATTCTACAACCATGGGTGGAAGCCAAAATAGATTGGAGCCCAAGTCTTGTGACTCTGTCAAAGCTAATGAGAGGCTATTGGAGATTTTGGAAGTGGGGAGAGATACCTCATACATGGAGAGGCTACATGGGTTCGATAAGAAGAAATCCCAAGATTTTCTGGAGGCGTGGCATAACAGGGTGTTGGATTTTGGGGGCAAGGAAGTTGTAGTCATTGAGGAATTAATTGCATAAATTACTAGTATGCTGATGGATGGGATGAAATTTTACATAGACAAGAACGAGTTTGGTTTGGCAATGGATGTTTTCTTCAAACACAATGAGCGGAGGAAGTTGGAACTAGCAAAATGTGGTGGATATCTGCGTTCTTCTCTCAAGGAAATTTGGAGAGATGTCGTGGAGGAGATAATGAGGTACTTTACTTTGGATGGTCACTTTTATGTTATTTCGGGGCACCATTTTGTTTTATTGATCCATTTTATACATAAAAAGTAGGTGTCATTTCCATATTACCTCTTGTTTTTGTTGGAAACTAGCATTAGGGATCACATATGAAACCCTAAGAACCCTATCCTCCATGAAGGTCTTATTGTGTTGATAATGGACTATGTTAAGGTGTTTATCCTCCCAAATCAACCCTTTGTTGATAGTAAAAAGAAAATCTTGAATATGTTACTGGTTCTGAGGAGAATTCTGAGGATGAGGACTACTCCCTTGGTTCAGAGCTTCTCTGGAAGGTGATACGGAATTTGTTGTTGATTCTGAGGGTAAGAAGAGGAAAAAGACTCATTTCAATGCTCCCTGCAAAGTTGTGGAGTCAGGTGTTGTGGTTGAGACTATAAAGTCCTCCCAAAAGTTAAAAGTTGTGAAGGAAGCAAGGGGTAATAAGAGAAAGCACGATGAAAATAAAAGAAAGAAAGCTCTTTCCCCGATTTCTTCAATGAATGATGGGTATGACACAGGCATTGAAGGTGAGGTTGAGCGGTCCATCCAACATTCTATTCCTGGGAAGGGTTTTAGTGGTAAGAAGGTGAAGGGGCGTATGAGAGATTTTTTGAGCAGGGAGGTTAGGATCAATAAGGGCTAGCTGGGGATTTCCCCTGTTCTTAATGTGAAGAACAAAAGGTTCAGCAGAGGACTAGCTCTCCAGGGATTTTAGAGAGGGATGTGCAGTAGGGGATTGTTGGAAGCATGCCTGTTATGGAGAACCAAGTGTTGGATCAGAATGTGGATAAAGGGGTGACGGTTTTTGCTCAAAAAGGGAAGGAAAATTTGTAGAATGCTTCATCCAGTGAGGAATCTGATGTTGATTATGCTATTGACAAACATGGTTTTAATTTTAGGAGGGATATTATGCTGAATTATCTTGGCCTTGTTAAGGAACACTCCCTTTCTTTGTTTAAGCTTTTTAAGTGGGTGTTTCATGAGATGAATTCTACTAATGTTAGGGTCAGAGTGGCTTGCACTAATGTTGATGAGGCCTCCTCTTCTAAGGATCTGATTATGTAGGCTCAAATTGATAAGGTTCAGGCTAAAGTCAATCAGATCTTTGATACTCTCAAGATGGTTGTTGATGAAGTGATCAAAATGAAGAATTCTTATGAGAAAAAGTTTTCTATTTTGGAAGGTAAGTTAGATAAGGTTGTGGAGGTTAGCAGACGTTCCATGTGTAATGAGGCTATTGGTTTGTTTCTTCTAAACAAGAAGGTAAGGAAATGGGTGGGTGATAGTTGTGTAACCAAAGACTTGGCGATTGAGGGTGGTATGCAGCTTAATACTACTAAAGAAATTGGTCCTTTTGCTTGTACTCGCAATAAGACAAAGCTTAATGCAAAGACCGGTATTCTTGCTAATGAAGTGGTAGAAGTGATGAATGTGAATTAGAAGATTATTGATAGTGATCTTGAAGCTGTGAACATTCTGAAAAAAAATTAGATTGCTTCTATTTTTTGTGCCATTTTTGGTTGTTTGTTTGTTGTTTTTTGGCTGCTTGTCCTATTTTTGATTATATGATGAAGTAGCGACTTATCTTATAAAGGTTTTTAGGGCCCCTTCAAAACCTTTTTTTCCTATAATAAAAAACTTGATGCCTTTTCCAAGTTAACTCGTTGTCCCACCTTTCATGCATGTCTATTTTTGGAGACACCTTTGTACAGTGGAGTTCTATTTAGTTTTAGAATCAGTTAATTGAAGTAGTCTTTCCAATTAATTGTTAGTTTCATTTGTTTAGACACAGGAATAAATCTTGTTGATTGGTAAGAACTAAATGTTAACTCTAGGAGATTTTAGGGTCCCGTACTCCTTTGAGTATCTATAAATAAGAGCAACCTTGCTCATTGTTTTTTAAATTTTCTTCACAGTATCAAAACGCTGAGCTCGAGAGCCTTCAAATTTGTTACTTAGTATATGTTCTTAAACCATACTTGTGATAACGAAAGGCTAAGTTGTTTTCTTGCTTTATTTGTGTTCATGTACTTGTGTTCAATCTTTGTTCAAGTGTATTTGGTTGATCGTATCTTGTATGATTGTCCTCTTTCATACCATTTGTTGTCCTAGAAGTGTAATCTTTGATTGAGTTTGAGAAAATAAATAAAAAGAGCAATGAGCCTTTGATCCAAAGTCTTAATATCTTTCAAGTTTTGTTGTTTCTTGTAATCTTCATTTCAGCCTACACCTCAAAAAGAGCACCTCACCTTCAAGGGAATCCTGAGATCCAGCTTACCATTTGATGTTGTTTCTAATAACCTTCATTTTATCCTACACCTCGAAAATATTAATGAGCCTTTGAGGGAATCCTAAGGTTTAGTTTATTGTTTGATGTTTTACTTACATAAGCTTTATTCTTAGCGTAAATCTAAAAGAGCAATGAGCCTTCGGATGAGTTTTGAGAACAAGTTTGTTTAAGTTAGCAAAATCACTCCTGTTACTTCTAAATTCTCTCTCTCTAAATTTACCTGAGGAGATAGAAGTGTTTTAAGCTTTATCCTAGTTGTAGCTGAGATCTACGAAACCAGAGAAAACCTCAGCTGCAACGCATGGTGTTTTATAACCTTATGCTCTACAGTTGAGTAAAAAGATAGGAACTTAGTTTACTTTACTTTTTACGCAAAATCAGCAAAAGAAGGAGCTTCCCCTCCTAATTTGAAGAGCAGTTTATCTGTGCATAGTCGTACGTCTCCAATACACACTCCAGAGGTGCGAATTGAAATGCTAACAAACCTAACTTATTCAAAGAAACAATATTTCAAAAAATGTTAATTTGAAAATACCTTGAATTGTTGTCATTAAAATCATTTATTCATTCATTTAATTGTTTTAACCCTTCAAAGGTTATTGATTTTAATTGTGATGTATTGCTTTGATCAAACTTTGAGTGTAATTTTTTGTCGATTATTTGTTGGGTTTGGATTGAATCTTATAAAAATTAGCATGTTTCAAGCACAAACTTATGTTGCATGTACATGTATTGAAGGTCTGCACAAGGAAGGATTGTATAAGTTAGAATCACACCAAGTAGAATTGAACATGGGTGAATTTGAGTAGAGAAAAACTTCATCCTTAGTGTAGGTAGCAAGGCTGGTCTTTGAAAAGCATTACAAGGTCAATTGCATTGGTTTTGTTGAACAAATTTTATAACAAGATTGACAATTCTAGGGTAAGTTGTAGAAATCTTGATCAAATGTAGAATCCCAAGTGCATAGTGTGTAGTTTGTGTGGTTAGAAGGAAACCCTCATGAATTCAAATAATTGTAAATCCATATAACATTATATTGTTTGAATTTTTAACCTTTCAAAAAAAAAAAAAATTAATGTTTGAAGGTTTCCTATGTAAACTTTGAATTATTAGAATTCGATAATTAAAAATTATAGCAATTCATTTTTTCTCTTCCAAATCTTATATTCAAGTTAAAATTTTGGATTGCCAAATACCAAATCTAAATTTTGAAACTTGTCATTATCATTAAAATCAAGTATATTGTTCTTAACTTGTAAACTATAAATAATAGATTGTTTTTGAGTTCTTTTAATTTCATATTTTCAGTAACATATTTTTAATGCAAGCCTCACAAATTACTAATTGTAAAATAATATTTATTTATAAAATAAATAAAGTGCATCATTGTGATTTATTTTAAATAAACATAAATAATAATATTAAGTTAAAGGAATGTTGACATGTTATTTGACTCTAGCGTTGTAAATTGTCTCCTTCGACAATTTCACACTAGATTTTGCTCCCCTCTGTGTTTGGACATAATTATGCCCCAAATTTCTTAAATTATGCATTCCTAGCCCATTTTAACATTTATCAAAAAATCAAATGTGAAAGATCAAAGCATGCATTTAATATTTTACCCCCGACACTTTGGATCTCGAGAAAAGTGGGATATGGTCAAGGGTGCCCTGTGCCCTAGACCTTTCGATTTGGCTCCAAATTTAAATATGTCATTTTCAGTAATTTAGTATTTGAAATTCAAATTTTAATTGTCGGCTATCAGGATTTAATTGTTGGTAAATTACAAGAATTGCATATAAATACATAGTATTTTCACAATTTTAATGAATGAGAAATATATTTGAAAAAGTTGTTGAGGAAAATACTTCAAAAATCAAGTCAAGAGTAGTCAAAAGCAGAATTTGTAGAATTATTGCAGTATGTCATCATTCAAGCATCATGTCAAGTTTTATGTGAGTTTGTTCATGTTTTTGTATGCATTTTATTTTTTAGCACTAACCCTTGTAGGTCTTCAAATCAAATCAAGTCAAATTGTGATTAATCTTTAAAGGTGATGAGCATGACTTCAGTCCATCAAGGAGATTAGATATGAGTGGTGAGTTGCAGCAAGTTGTCAATTCATTACTCGGTTATCATTTAGCCTCTATCCCTCAAAAGGATATGTTTTATTTATCATTAGTTTTTCCATTGTGGAGGTAGAAATACCAACACAGTTTGCCTAAGGAAAGCCCCTATATGGAACAACCCTTCCTCTCCTTTAATATATGTAGGTTGCAAATTTGAAGCAAAGTGGAGGAAGATTGAAGACAATTCGCTCATTCATTCTTAAAAGCCCTATAGGGCGACAAGATACAAAAATTGCATTATCTCAATAACAGACAAAGATTCAACAATAGAACCCAAAAGGAAGAAGCTACAGATCAAGGACTTGATACTGGTGAAGTTGGTTTTTGGTTTTAGATCCCCTATCTAGGGCATCCTAACACCTTAGACCACCTAGATCTTGCTCAAATTCAAATCATAGGTGCATCAATGTCTACCTTCTGCTTTTCTAGAACTTATTTGTTTGTGTTCTTTTAGTTAGTCATAATTCATATTAGATCATTCCATTTGCATAGTTTAGCTAGTTGCATCATACATCGCACCAAAAATCCAATTACAACCCTCTATTATCAAAATTCAGGTCCAAGAACAAGATAGTTGATGGTCAATTATTCATAACCTTTGGTTAGATCTAAATTCCCCCTATGTTAACTAGCCCCACCTCATCACATTTGGAAAAAGGCATTGATTATCGTGGTTACACTTAGGATCACCTTTTCCACCTTAACATTGATATACCAATTCAAGTGGGGCAACAATTTGGTTTCTTTTGAAAGGAAATATTATTTTTCTAAAAATTATATTACTAGGTCTTGGTTATGCAGAATAAATAAAAGGGTGATGTAATTTCATGTTCCAATTCAAGGAAGTATGGTAAAACAAGACAAAATCAATACAAGATACAATTGAAGCCAACACACACCATCAAATTAAGATTTAATTGACATTTCAAAATTTATTTAACATAAATTCTATTGTAATTGCATATATAATTTTGTTATCAAAATTAACAATAAAATAGACATGCAATTCAAAAAGATTTAGATATTTAAAATAGATTACAAGTTAATTCTAAAACCAAAGCCAAAATCCAAATCTACTCCTAATTTAATAGATGTGAAAATAATAAAATATAAGGGTAAGGAGAATGAGATATGAACTTGTTTTTTAATGATAACAAATTTGATTCAATTGAACAACCAATCTCTTACTTAATTGATAACAAATTTAATTCAATTGATCAACTAAATCCCTAGAAACCAATCTCTTAATTAGTATACACATCAAGATGACGCATATGTCTAAGAATAACTTAGTTACGAAGAAATGTGAATAAAATTATCATATCCATGCATAAATTAGGTACAAAAACTTCATGAGTTTTAAATCAAATCATGTTTCATAAAACACTTGATATGATTCACCAATAAAAAATATAATTTTAACATAATTTATTTGAAAATTAGTACAAATAAGAAAAAACTAGTTAATAAATTTTTAAAAATACCTAAAACATTTTATTTAATAAAAAAAAATAATTAAAAAACTTTTAAAAATACCTTAAAGAAAGAGTATTGGTTGGTCTTCAATAGACCACTAGCTCAAAACTTAATAAGTTTTGTCATTGCTCAATTACTTACAATAGTTACTATGGACCTTAAAATCTGCAAATGGTTAAATCTCCAACACACATTAACATGGTTAGCATTTAGAACAAAGCAAGATTTTAACATCCATATGAGATAAGCTCACATGCTTTTAAAATGCAATACAATAAAAAGTTAACTAAAGCATCTATAAAAAAACATGAAACATATCTATCTCATATTGGATTGGTGCTATTGTAGGAAATAGCCCTTTCCCAACCCCTTTAGATAAGCTAATGTGATGAAACTGCTTTGAGGATGGTATGATGGTGGGCAAGATTAGCTCTCAATTGAAGAGAGTAACCTTGTATGAGATTGTGGAGGATTTGCTAGAAGATGAAGCCTCTATTTTATAGATTTTCAAATGCTAAGAGTGTTGAAAAGGGACCAATGTGGGACTAAAAACAGGCCAATGAAAAGAGGCCACTTGTCATCATGTGATTGGTTGAGGATTGTGCAAGATTTGGGAAATGTGCCCAAGAGAGGGAGTTTCAAATTCAAATTTGTGCAATGAAGGATGAGGTGAAAGGTGAAGTTAATGTCACATGGCTCAAGAAAAGGACTTGTAAGAGATGTTAAATGCCATGTTGGAAGGGACAAGTCCTTTTGGGGGGAGATTTCAAATTTGAGGAATATTCCCACTTGGATGCCTTTTTTGAATGAAAATAGGTGATTTATAAAACAATTAAATTGATTTTCATGTGCAAGTTGGAAAATCTAGAGGATTGGAGTGATTAGGATTAGCATTGATCATGATTTGATTAATTTAAATGATGTTAGTTGATTTGACCATTTTGACTTAGATTTTAGGATTTAAATAACTCAAAATGATAAAAGAATGATTTAGACTTAGTTAAATAAATATTTTGATTTATTTAACCAAAAGGGGTGATGTTAGATTAAATTAGATAAATGTTTGATTTATTTAATTTAATTAGATGAATTTTGAGATTTAATCAACTAATATGGATTATTTAATTAAATAAAGATAGGAAGATGAAATGACCTAGCTAATTACATAGAGCTGATGATTTAATTAAATTGAGGGATTTATTTAATTAAAAGGGGAATTATGATGACTTTAATCAAATAAGGCTATTCGATTAAATGGTTAGACAGAGGGATAATTTAGGATGAAGCGATGTTAGTAGATCAGGATCGAGTGTGCGATATCAATTTGTATATTTTCGAAGTCTATAGTTACATTCAAAGATTTAATCTTAATGACAAATTACATAATTCCAAAACAATAAGGAAACTTAAAGGCATAATTCAATTCAAGTAGCACTTGGTCGTTCATAGCTTGAAGGAAATGAAAATGGATCCTTTTATAGTCCACAATATTGGAGACTACCACATACTCCATGTAGGATTTGAACTTGTGACCTCTCTTTCAAGAGTACAAGTTCTCCACTATTAGATTCCCATTGTAACACATCTTTGTATACATGTCCCAATATAAATTAAATTAAATTAAAGCTATGTTGGACAAAGAAATGTGAGAAAGATGAAAGCAAATTAATGAGGCATGGGCACCTAAAGATAATGGGACTTAAGGGACAAGAGGGATGGCACAACTATGGGCCAAGGAAGCAACCTTTTAGTGACCACATCAGAAATATCTTCAATATTGTTCCTATAGCTAAACAATCATGCAAGGCACAAGAGCAGAGAGATAAGTTGGATTTGGCATGAGTGATCAGATGGGCTTGGGGCATTATCAATAAGAGACACCAATATCTCTGTAATGGGTTTTTGGTAGTGTTGGAGGTATAGCAGATAGTGGGTGCACCATTAGATTAGAGATTGAATGCCCAACCATTATGCTATCCATTATACCACTCTCATTAAATCCATTAATGGAGATAGTTGTCTACTATGTAGATTGTCACCTCCCAATACCTTAAGAACCCTTGGTTAGTGAAGAGCTTGTGCATTGTTTGATCTTGGAATGATTTCCTTGTCATGGAGGAAGATTCAAAAGATTTGAGGAGAGTCATTGCAAATGGAAGTTCAAGGTTGATCTTGAGAAGAAGATGCAATTTTCCCAGTATTTGGAAGTGACATTGGAGGAGATTAATGTATTTGGGATTCTTGATCATTTTGACGTAATTTCTTCTTGTTTAAGTGCATTCAATGTAGAAATTTAATAAAATATAGTGACGTTTTGGGCCATGTTATGAATGCTTTGAGGTCGGTAGAAAATTGTTTGTGGGTACTTGAAAGATTATTTGGAATAGGATTACATTAATTGATGTGAAACTATGAAGATTTTCCTACATTCATACAGTGGCATAGATGGTATGGGCATCGAATAACAACACAAGGCTTTATAAACTATCATTATTTGGGATCAGACACACTTTCATATGTTAGTTTTTTTTTGTTTTTTTGTTTTTTTTTCATATTTGAGATCATCAATTGGTCAAGATTCATTTAATTTGAATTGGTGAAAAATAGTATTTATTGAAGTAATTTTGTGTTGAGATAATATTTGGATAAACACTATGAGAATTTCACTATAGTCCTTTATAATGACTATGAGTGTTTGGTTTTGGAATTCATCAATATATAATCAAAATAATTTAAGTTTGCAAAAGAAATATAATCATTTAAAAATCTATTAAAGTTGTGTAGGCTATGATTATTTATGAATTGTTGGAATATGAAGTCAATTTTATTGTTATTCCAATAGTGACGAATAATCGGCATTGATATCTAGCATTCAAGGTATGTGTCTGGCACGATCAAAGGCCTACTATACAACCGAAGGTTGTAGTGACGATAGGTCTCAGGGGGGCTGTCATAGCCCCCCTACATGTCAAAGGCGTTTTCGACATCCGATTTTTTTTGGGGGGGGGACTCTATTTTTTTGGTCATTTTTCCAAATGTTTGACATGCAGTAGTATGAGTCACACTTTCCATTTTGAAAATTTGTGTTCAATAATGACTCTACAACTCGGATTTCTTATACTCTATTGAAGTCACATTTTTTGCAACTTTTTAGAAGATCGTTGTATTTGTGAATTTCCTAAGAAATAAAATACAAAAGATATTTGCCTATGGTTTTTTCTTGGTATAATTTTACCAGGTTTTCCACGTAAATACTGTTTAAAGTTGTGCTTATTGTTTTTCTCTATTTTTTGCACTGTAAATTTTCTTACATGAATAACATTATTAAGTTAATGTTAGTGTTTGTTGTCTCTAGTGTATGAGTAATATTTGTAAGATTTCCATGGATCTTGAGTAGAGATTGGTTATGATGACATCTAAGTTATAGTCATTATAAAATGGTGAGACATTAGAGTGTCAATGTTGATCATAATAATTAAAAATTTATTAGAGAGGTGAATGTAGTATTATGTACATAGCATACTATGCTTATAATTCAAGATTATTATTCATGTAGGTGCACTATTACTATTATATGAGTGTGGAAAGTGAGAAAAAAGCTCGTGCATCTTTGGAGAACCCCAAACTAGGTTTTGAGCTTTAAGCTCATGAATGTTGATAGATTAAGAGATAAAACATAAATTTATACACCATATCAGGAACACGACATTGCTATTTAAACTTGATATCTTTGCCATCACCCTTGATAATGTATGTAGCACCTATGCCATTGTCTTGTATTCCATCTAACTAAAGATAATGGAGGTAGAAGAGGATATTGAAACTATTTATTCATGTCATTAATATAATTAGAGTATTAGTGTTGGAGGCAAGAAATATTTGAGTGTTAATCTAGGATATATAAGGGTTGATAAGATAGCTTGTAGTTGTGGAAACTAGGAAACATTATGATAGATACAACTTAGTGTGAATTATTGAGTCATTTGAGTCTTGACACACTTATAATCTCCATCTATTTAAAATGGTTGAACTAAGTTTCATACTAGTGTTGGGTACTAAATTGTGAGGACTATTCATTGAGTTTAAAGGCCATTCTTCTATATTATTGTTGTAGGTCCTTTGAAGTTTAGATGTTTCTTAAGTGGCCTTATTGATGCATTTTTTGTTTTTTTCTAAAAGGATATTATGTTAGGACCTCACTTGGAGCCATATCAATGCCTCTACATAATTGTTGCTTGGCGATGATATTTTGATTGCTTCGTGTTGCCCTATACTTTGATGTGACTAAGCTTACCATTTACTGATTATGTTGTTATATGCATAATTTCTAGTTATAGATTTGATTTTGGAAAGGTTAGTAATTGTTGGTATCAAATTGGGTGTGACAATAAAACTTGAATCTTATTTGATGGGTAAGTACAAAAAGATGGGGGACTAAAAAGTAGCCACAATCACTTTTTGGCCCATCTAGGACATAATGCGCTTGCATTTTATTTGACATAAAAAGTAGATTGTGTAGAGGCTAAGCTCATTTAAACTTGGCCTCCCAACACCCCATAGCAAACCACAAGCTAAGTAAAGTGCACATGTGTTTTGTATTTGATCAAATCATTACCAAAATATTGCCATGACATCTTCAAGGTCAAGGAGGTAGGTAGTGTGTTAATTTTTTGGTAAAAAATTAATTAAATAATAATAGAGAAGTTTTTTTTATTTAATTTTGTTTAGTTTTCATGTATTTAAAACCTCCCACAAATTCATGATTCGAACCCTAGTGAAAAAAAATCACAACAAACTCCAACAATGCCTCGAAATCCTCCCAAGATGCAAGAAAAAATTCTAAGGAAAATAGAAAACAAAAATAAATAACTTTAAACATTAATTGAAAAGTTGAAAAATATGAATGGAACAACCTCCCATCGTTCTACCCTCACCACTTCATTGGAATCTATCATATGTCACATAGATTTCGTGAGTGACCAAATTGACACCTGGTCAAACAAGAGGGAATAAACAAGAAAATTCTACGATGAAAAATTATCCAACAAAGTAAAACAAAAAATATTGAAATCCAATTTGTGTGCATTATTCATTGACCCATGAACTAATGAACCCCTACACGATAGTTTCTCCTTATCCATTGGTGCCAGCATGAAGAAATAAATAGCAATTTTTGGGATAAGTGGTGGACCATTTTTTACCATACTCCCTGTAACAACAATTAGGTCACGCAATACTTTTTGATGAAACTCTATTGAAATTTTATCCTCAATGAGATCCCAAACTACTTTGACATGCGATAGTTTTAGGATAGAGGTGAGGGCTCTGCATGGGATAGAAAGAGGGCACATCATGCCAAAGACTAGGCATGGAGACCTCTTGCTAGGCCCAATAATGATCATGTCATGATCCCTTTTGTTGTGAAGGAGTGTTGAGGTCAAGACCCTACAATCCATTAGCTCACTCATTTAGACCCTTTTACAACACACTAGGCCTTTAGCATAGGGTGATGAGGTTGAGGCTTCCAGGTCTCGCCGTTCACCTCACATTTGTCCAAAATATGGGTCTCTTTGTGATTATGGATCTAAGGATGATTAGATGCACGTGGCTAGCATCAAGGCACATCCATATGGGATGAACCGGTGTTCACAAATGATATGTTGGATTCAACATTTGGTATTGATAAACAAGTAAATTTGAACAAGGTTAAATTCAATTTACTATATTTCATTTTGAAATGTAAAATTAACTAAATTACTAAATTGATTATAATTAAATTTTAAGGTTGGAGTGTTCACCCTATATTTGGTGGCCTTTCAACTCCCAATTACATGATCATGTCGAGTTAACAACTATGTAATTGATATTAATCATAGTACATGTAAATATTTTTACCTTAAATGGTGGTAATCTTAAAATTTACATAGATTTTGAACAAGTGGATGTTTGGCCTTTGACACTAGGGCTTGTCAGTCAAAGTGGTCATACATATTTCACTGAGATAAGATTGACTATTTTTAATCTTTATGTTTATAAAATAATGTAAGGTAGATTTTGTTTATTTGATAATGTTGTTTCATTTTCAGTTGATGGCATCAATTCATACTCCTAGTATTCATAGCACAATGGAGGGCATTTCCACAATAATTTTATCTTTGATGCCTTTAATAGAGGTATGAACCAAATTAGTAAATTTCATATTCTATTTCTTGTTTTATCCCATGTCTATTAGTGTAAATTTGAATAATATTCATTTTTAGTTTAATTTATTTCTTTATGCTTGTCATAGGGGCTCACAACTCTAGTTTGTATACCTACCCCTCAAACGTATGAAGAGATACAACAATTGCTTCATAAATATTATGAGATGATTGTAAGTGATTATTCCCTTATATATCATTCTATAATTCAATTTTTATATATTGATGTGTATACTTTTTATTGTATTAGGTGGATCTTAAAAAAAAAATAGAGAGAATGTTGATTCATTGGGTTAGAAAGAAGCCACCATCACTTTCCTCTCCATCCACTAGAAAAGGTAGCTTGTGATCTCTTCCATTCCCTTGGAGGGAAGTGATTACATTATGACTTTGTTGTATGCCTATATGAAAAATTTGGACATATATTTTTATTACATATATGTGATAGTATACACATATATGACTTTGTTGTAAGTCTATATGTATATTTTATTCTACTTTAACTGACATATAACATTGTATGCCTATAAGGATTTTTAGTTAATACATTTTTTTTTACCAATATTTTCTATATTTGCTATAAATGATTATTAGATGATACACATTTGATTCCTTTTAATTTATTTTCATCATAAATATGCCATCCTATTGACTAGTTTGATATTATAAAATGAATGTTAAAGAAATCCAACCTTACCTTATTTCAAGAATTTATGATTCACCCCTTGGTTTAATTGATATTTTGATTTCTCTTAGGTTTTCATGTGCAATGTCATTTATTTGTGAGTTATCTTCTAGGATATTACTTCATAATGATATGTTTAAGTGCATAATTATGGAATAATAAAATATCTAGTTGATTCATTAATGGCATAAACACTAGACAAAATGAGTGGGAATCTATGTGATGTACGCAAAGGATAAAACATAGTTATTAAATGACACACTTTATTTTGTGTGTTGAAGCATAAGGCATTCAATTTGGTAAAAGTTTTCTAAGCCATAGATTTATGATATAAATTACCTTTGAATTTGAGCACACTCATATACTTTGCAAGGGTTTCTCTAAGCTTCTCCCACTTCCTTTTTTGGTCCTAGCCGGATTTCTCATATTTTTTTCATAGAAAAAATTGGTTAAGGAAATATATTTTTTTGTCAACAAGTTTAAAAGCTCTCAAACTTACTAAAACTCTAGCATGGTTTACAATTTGCTTCATTCTCCAAAAAGGAACAAAGGATTCATGCTCTTCGAAAGTTCATAAGTTATTCAACTCACTAAAATGCTAACAAGAGGGATGAATTTCATAAAATTAGCAAGTTCAAAGGTTCATGAATTGATTGAAGGGCCAAAGTGTGAAAGAAAAAGGTAAGGAATAATAAGATGTTGGTGAGTTTGTAAGCTCCTCAATTCATTTAAATTTCAAAAAAGTTCATAAAAAGACAAAAATATTGATAAGAAAAGAATATATGATGTTGAGGAGTTCAAAGGTTCTTGAACTTGCTAAACATCTATGGTAGTTCAAGAGGGGTCCATACCTCTAACATCTAGCTAGGTCCTAGGGTTATTGGTCTCTCTAGAACTCTAACTCCCACCCTTCTCCATGTGCTTCCTCCAGTCCTCTCTAGGTCCAGGACTTTGAGTGAAACTAGGACCTTGTAACCTAGTTCCAAGATCCATGTTCCCCTCAACTCCTTAGTATGAGAAATTCCTATTTATTAGCTCCTCACATCAATTTTATCCTTGTTCCCTCTCTCATCTTAGTCCTACATGCCAATTTACTTACCTCGTCTTTGGGGCACATACTAGATCATATGACCCTTGTACCTCGACACCTCCTTGTTCCTCAATCTACCCAACCTTTTGTACCCCACACCTTTTACCCCCTCATTCACTTTTATTGATTTTTGGGTATCTTCTACACCTTGTGACCACACCCATTAGTACCTCCTAGACCTAAAATCCCACCACATACATACAAAAAATATTAAATCCTTTTTAACACACTATTTCACATACCCACAATCCAAGATAATAAAAAAAATTAAAATAGTGGTGCTTTTCCTACACGAGTTTCTCGTATAGATTTCATGTATTTCTTCCATGCCACATGTCACAAAACTAGTTCACCATTATTATAATGAGCATTTTTAGATCGTAAGACATTCCTCTATACTTTGCAATTATGCCAAACCTCTTGGGCTACAATTTCATGTGCAATTAATGGAGAAAACATACCTAATATGTATGGAATTCCTTTGCTACATGTCAATTCAATGACTTTTAGGTTTTCTCGTGCCCTTCTCTATGGTAGCAAGTTTTTGTGGGTTTCCTATAGCTTGGAAATGCTTGACCTTAGAAACTTTACATTAGATGGAACATTCTTAGATTCCATGAGCTTTGAGAACTACTTTGTTATAGTTTGATAATTTTTGTCCCATAGGTCTCTTAAGAGACTGCATTGGAATAACATAACCTGCAAGGATTGGGAGGCTCGAAGAATGAATGAATGCCTCTAGTAGCATTCATCTACCCACCCTAATGTGTTGGCATAGTCGATTTGACCCCCCTACAAATGGGATACAAAATATTCCTATATCCATGATTACACTACTCTCAAATGACACTTTTTGCAAGAAGGAATTCATTGTTGAAATGGTCAAATAGTGTTGATTTGACCAAAAATAAGACAGGGTACTATAAAAGGACTCCATATCCACTTGCAAGTTTAGACAAAACATTCGTAGGTGCCACGAGCTCTAAGAACTATTTTGTCATAGTTTAGAATTTTTTTGCTCTTAGGGCTCTTAAGAGACTATGTCAAAATAGTGTAGCTTGCAAGAATTGGATGACTGAGGAAACATACTCATTTAGGTTCTCTACACGATGGAAGGCTCATAAAAGTTTCACACAACCATTTTTCTAAAATTTTGAATTTAGGCAAGTGGCTAAGGTGGAAGGAAAGGTAACCCTAACTAGAAGCACTATTAACACAATGACCCATTAGGGTCTCTCAAATAGGTTATAACTGGTGGGGGCATAAAATTTCAATAAACACCAATGGATAGGGAACCTCTTTCAACTATCATGTAGGGGTGCTTTAGTTTGTGGATCAATGAGCAACACACACAAATCATATTTAAATATTTTATTTTATTTTACTTGTTGGTACGATAACTTTGAGACACAAAATTACCATAATTCCTCCCTCTTATTTGACCACATGTGTTAATTTTGTCACTTGTGGAATCTATATGAGAGATGATAGATTCCAATGAGGTGGCAAGGGTTTTCTGATGAGAACTAGTTCCACTTGAATTTTTCAACCTATTGATCAATGCTTGGAGTTCAATTTTAGTGTTTCCTATTTGACTTATTATATTTTCTTGTATTTGTGAAGGATGTCAAGGTATTGATGGAAGAGTTTGTTGAGGGTTTGGTTGTCCATGTTCTTCACTAGGATTTTCATCGACTGATGAACTAGGGTTTTCATTAATTAGTGAAGTATTTTCAACTCCCAAAAATTAAAAACATTGAATCAAAATAATTACTAAAGTTATATTTCATTCAATTATATACTTAAGAAATAGAAAAAAAATACCTCCTTAACCTCACAAATGTCGTGGTGGTGTTTTGAATGTGTTCTATTTCTCATTCTCATTTTTTTGTTGTAGAGGTAAGAGGTTGGGTTCAAATGAACTTGACCTCTTTCAATTTCTATTTTCAATAGAGTATAAAGTGAGTTTGTTATGGATTAGTAGTGACTGGCCTAGGCTCAGTCACTACCAAGCCATAATGTGAGTGTATTATAGTGTGCTTGTGTTATATGCCCTAGATGGACCAAAATGTGGCTAGCCATTATTTGGTCCCCAATATTTTTGTACACACCCATTAACAATTTAATTGATAACATACTTGTGAGATTTGTTGATGTAAGTATTCCCCAAGATTTCATGCTTGAATAAAAGAATGGAAGTATTTTTCTACATTTTTCATTTGTGTCCATTTATCTAACGAAGGTTATCCATATTTAGTGTTCCATCTAACTATATGATTCCATGCACATTTGATGGATTTCTATGTTGCTAATCACATCTAAACTAGTGATATTTTACTTTCATTTCTTTTTTAAGTATATTCTTTTTTATGTGTATCCTAGGTGCATATAATACATAACTATATAAATTTAACCAATAATATTTTATTTTAAAAAATAGATTTCTCATGCTCTTTTTGGTGGTGTTCCTAAATTAGTGTAATTAGATTGTGTTGCATTGGCATTGTTTGTCATTGATGTCAAATTTTTATATTTAATGGAAATAGATTTCAGACATGTGGTGTCAATGGTGTAAATAAAAGGTAGTGCAATTGTAGGTGCAAGTGAAGTCAAAGATTATTCAAGGTATTCAAAGAAAAGGTTTGTTTCATATGACAAAGTTGCTTATTTTGTTGATGGCTTTCACAAGGTTGTCACCGAGTTGCTTGAAGGTCTCATGGCATTCATGAAAAAATGTTTGATGATCATCTCCTCATGATGTTATATTGCTTCAAAGGTGCAATAATGATGTTCAAGGTGTTGGGTTGATTTGTCATTGTTCCATTTCATGATGTTGGTGTCTAATACATTTTGATGTTGATACTCAAAGTTAATGGTGTTTGATGTTTGAGTTTTTCATTATTCCCTCATTGATACTTGCAAAGGGCCTTGTTTCTTCATTTCAAGGGGTTTTCATTCATGTCAAGGTGGTGATAAAAAAAATTATGCTTTCAAAATGATGATGTTATATTTCAAAGATGTTGAGGTCAAAGATATGATGCTATATCAGTCAAAGGGTTTGATATTATATATCTTTCTTATATCATTCAAAGGTGTTGATACAAATTGATGCTTGGTGTTGAAAAGGAAATTTTGATGGTGCTATATGGTGGTTGGTAGAGGTCATGATTCAATTACAATGTTATGCATGAAATGCTAAATCCCTAATCTAAAAACCCTAAAGACCCAAGGGTTGTGCTTTTTGCATGAAATGCTAAATCTCAAGTGCACTTTTCTTATATTTTAAAAGTGACTTGCTATAGGCGGTAAGAGGTTATTTAAGTGACAACATGAAGGGTTTTGAAGTCATTAGCAACCAACCTCTTCTCTTGGTAAAACTGATTGAACAGGTAAAAGCTCTTTTCTCATCGTTCAAAAGAAAATCAATGGTCATTATTTAAAGGTATAAAAGGAAGGTAAAGAAGATCAAAGGTTGGATTTGAAACTTCACAACAATTGTTTTCTGGTGACTTCATTTTGATAGGAAGTTTGATAGTTGGGTTCTCTGAATGGTTCCAAAAACTCATTTTGAGTTAGTTTGTATTCTAGTGTGTTGGATGTGTGTAGAATTGAGAAGATGACATCGTGCTTTTATCATGATTGAATAGAGAGGGAATTTTTTGATAGCATAAGATAAACAGAATATGAAGAATGTTCTAATCTAGGTGTGTAATCTCATATCAATTCTTAATCTCAACTTAATACTATGCAAAGAAAGGTATGTATTGAAAATTTTGAGTAGATACAAGAATAATATAGAGAAAAGTTTGTTTGGCTGAACTATAGGGTATATTCATCATGAATAGAAGATTATGTCTTCAATGAATAGCAGAATTATCTATCTTAGAACAACAAAGTCTCTAATCAACTGTGCATAAAAGGTTTACCTGAGTTTTTGTATGACATTGATTTATTTGATCTAAGGCTGGTTGTCTTAGCAGTAAACATGACCATATAAAAGAGCAATTATTTTCATGAGCCAAGGGTTGAGTGTGAGAAGCTAGAGTTATGAAGCTAAAATGAGTTTGAGCATGGTGTTTGTAGAAAGAGGCACTGAACTATTCAAAATTGTGATTCCAGATGGTTCAGGTATGTTATGACAAAGTTGGATAGGGTTTTGAATGAGCAAGTATATTGTTTGGATTGAAAAGGTAATATTAGGGCAGATACAATTGTATTTCTTCCTATAATTCAAGGTGATACTAGTTTTATCAGAGCATGATTACCTGATATTTGAGTGTGAGAATACAAAGTTGTGATTTATATTGAAACAAAGTAACCCTATGATTGTTTACTTATTTTCTTTTGAAGATTGCCAGTGAGGCAGATTGAAGTTGGCTAGTGAGGCATGTTGATAGCTAGTGAGGCATATTGTAGCCAGCGAGGCTTGTTGTTAGCCAGCGAGGCTTGTTGTTAGCCAGCGAGGCTTGTGTTATTTTCCAGTAAGGCTTGAATGATTGCTAGTGAGGCTTGACTGTTAGCCAGTGAGGCTTGTTATATTGCCAGTGAGGCGTACAATTTGTAAACAATAAGTTTTTGGCCAGTGTAGCTTAATAAAGCAATTGTTCAAAATGGTTTTTTCACCCTTTTAGGGTTTTTCCACTCATAAATCATGTGTCTTGATTCTTCTTGATGATGTGTTTCTTTTTTCATGGTTGATCATTCCTGATTTAAATGTGGTGTTATGATTTGCACATCTTTGTAATTTTGATAACATACAACATTTAGAGACTTTGTGTAATCAGGTGTGTTGAGGTTTGAAATTGGTTTTATTAGACCACTAATTCACCCCCCCTTCTCAGTGGTCCTATACTCCAACAGATTGGTCCAATACATATTAGTTGCAATCAAAGTGAATAATACATGGGTGATCCAATTTAATGAAGTATGTGAATTGATTCATCACAATATTTTTCCAATATGACCTTGTAACCCTTAAGGTGGTTCCATATTGCAGCAAATGATCAATTAGTTTGTATTGTGACATATTTTTCATATTTTCACATTACTCATTATTGTTGATTGATATATCTTGAAGAAATTTTTCACAAACACTATAGACAATTTTTGTGCATAATGTCTCATGATCATGTTCATCATGTAATATTTAAATAATAGGTGTCACCCAAAATAGTGATCCTTATATCAAAATGGATGTTTGAAAAATCTATGTAGATGTATTCATCCATTTGTAGTTTTATCCAATCACATCTACCATCAAGAAACAATGTTGAAAATTCCATATCAAGTAAACCTAACACCACATAATCATTGATAGGAAATAATTCATAATTAATAAATCAATGTTCCTGGATCTACATCAAGGTTATTTATCCATGAATGGATCAATTCCATCTCTCTTGGGGTATAGGGTGATTTGGAGGTCATTGACACATTGTATGATCAATAAAATTATTTCATCATATCCTTGAACAAACCTACAAATACAATTTTATTTACATTAGAGTCAAATTTTATATGGACAAAGTTTAGCTAGTTGAAAATATTTTCATCAAAATTCAATGGAAGCTCACTAGGAGTATTTTTGTTAATCTCAACATTTAAATGAAACTTGTCATGTTTGATTTTTTAGTGTAAATGCTCTCTATTGACGATGAAGTGATTTATACCACATTGATCCCTCCTCCAAACTATAACCATTGATAAATATTTATTCAATATGGAAAAACTTTAGAAATGTCCTTTACATCTTGTGGAAAACTTATTGTTTATTCCTTATATTTATATTGACCTCTAGTTGCATGTGTTGCTTGTAGGATTGGGTTGACACATATTATCAATATTTCCACTTCTCATGTCAAGTTTGCAAGTTTCGATGGTTGTGACCTAGGATCCATATTGTTTGATGTTAAAAATTGATTATTACTTTTATATTGTCAAGATCTAGTGCATACAAGATCTTCAGGTGTGCTAGAAAAAATTATTTCAAGTTGTCATTCTTGAAAAATATAACACACTCTTGTTGAAACAAAGTTATATACACCATATCAAAAAAGAATTAAGTATTGAGATCTCTTGCAATCATTTCATTAGGATAATGAACATTTTGTACATTATTTCCAATAACTATATCAATTTCATGTCAAGGTGTAATATCCAGTGTTTCAAGTACACGATTTATCAATCTTGAATTTCTATCTTCATAATCAATACCAATATTAGCAATTGTTCTGTTATAGTACATTTGAGTTGCTTGATGATTACATTCTTGTCTTTCTTCTATTTCAAAGTTATTGAGTTGATCTAAACAATTTTCATTATATTCTACTTATTAATACATGTTTTTCATCTTGAGATGTTTGTGCATGACTTCTCATCATATTTGCTTATTGTTGATTTTGTAATTCTATTTTTGTAATTATCAATTCAACCTATATTTAGTAACTATTTCTTTGTCCTTATCATTTCAATATTTTTTGTTCTTCTCTTTCTACTCCTATCATTTATTAGTATTGTCAACTTCAATATTATTTTTCTTGTTCCCCGATTTCAAAATTCAGCTTTAATTAAGTCATACCTATAAAATATTTTAAAATAAATAATTATGATGCAAATAAATTATTTTTTTTCATAGAATATTGAAAAAAATAAAATTACATATTATATACATTATTTAAATCATATTCAAAATATATTTTATTGAGATTATATAACCAATCTTAAACCCTTTAACAATTCTAAATTCATTCTGCATTATAAATCTTAAATTAAAATGCAAAATTTATCATTATCTAAAATTATTTACTAAATCCAAAAACTAAATATTAAAGCTAATTTTTCTCATAAGTAAAATAAACTAAACATAGGAAATGAATATTAAGTGGTGTGTTAATATTAAAAGTCAACGAGTAAATTTATTTAAACCCAAATTATTTATTCAAAGTTAATGTTGTATGTCAATATTAAAAGTTGAGTAAATTTATTTAATTGATCAAGTAAATATAAATATAAAGCAAATAAAAAGTTGATAATATAAAAAATACATATATTTTTTAAATAATTTTAAAGTAAAGTAAAATAACTTTTAAATTAAAAAGTTAGTTTTTCAATAAAATAAAAATATCATATGTAAATAAAATATTTGAAGTCTATATCTTTAAAGTGTTTTTTAATTAAAATATATTTAATTTTTTTATGTTTTAATTTATTAAAATTCAACAAATAAATTTAGTACATAATTATTAAAAAAATAATCTCTTAAAATTAATATTACATATTAAAATAAAAAAAATTAATTATTGTCTTATTTAACTAAACCAAAAAAAATCCCATAAATAAAATGAAACTAAAATATAATTCATATATTAATATTAAAAGTTAAGGAGTAAATTTATGTACTTAACCAAATAAAAACAAAGCAGTGTACAGTTCCTTTATTAATGATTGATTTTAATGTTGTATATGATATATTTTCTTTTAATAAATAAATTATTATCAAGAATAATATAGATTTAAAAAAATTATGTGGCATCAATCACATCAAATGAAATATCTAAGAGATGTTTTATTTTGATTTTTTAAGCAAGTTCATCTTTGTGTGAAATTAAATAGTGACAATAGATGTGGGCAATCTAAAATTAAATAAATTTAACTAGCAATCACACCTTGATGTCCAATGGTAATCCAAAGATGTGTGGAAGGTCAATTAAGGAAATTTTTGCTCTATTTTTTGCATACATTTGTGAAATATACATGAGGTCAATTGGTAGGTCATTTAGAAAATAATTGTGTTTGTGCAAAAAAGGTCTCAATGGAGAAGTGATAGATTCAAATCAATTATGCATCCACTTACAGGGATTCAAACACAACTAAAACAAAATCTCTGAATTGGGGAGATAATTAGGATCCGTTGCCAACAAGCTCATGTTATGTTTGTAATAGGGAGAGAGGGAGAGAGAGGGATAGAATGAGGGAGAGATATAGGGGGGAAGTGTGTGAGAGAGAGAGACAAAGGGGTAATAAGATGGAGATGGAGATGGAGATGGAGATGGAGATGGAGATGGAGATGGAGATGGAGAGAATAGAGAGGAGAGGGAGATATACAGAGAGGGAGAGAGGATAAAGGGATATATAGAGATGGAAGAGATAAATATATAGAGATAGATAAAGAGGAAGAGAATGAGAGAGGAAGAGATGGAAAGATAAATATAGAGATATGAAGTAATATATAGAGAGATGCGGGAGAGGGAAATATATAAGGGTAAGAGATATGGAGAGATAATAAGATAGAGATAGAGAGACAAAGAGATAGAGCTGGAGATAGGGAGGGTGAAACAAGGAGTGTGGGTATGAGTAAGAGAGAGATATGTAGATAGAGATAGAGAGGGAGGGAGATGGGGGAGAGAAATTGAGAGATGAGAGAGGAGAAGTAGATAAATATAGAAAGATGGAGTGATATGGAGGGAGAGAGGGATTAAAATAGGGAGAGATAAGGATATAAAAGAGAGATAAAGAGATAGATATAACTCGAGAAAGATAGAGGGGGTGAGAAACAAAAATGAAGATAGAGAGAGATAAATATTTAGAGGGAGATATGGAAGGGGAGAGGAAGAGGAAAAGGGATAAATAGAGATAGAAAGAGGGAGACAATGAAAGAGGTGGCGATTGAGAGAGAAATATAAATATATAGGAAGTGATATATAGAGAGAGGTAGAGAGAGGGATATATATATATATATATATATATAAAGAGAGGAGAGATGAAGTAAATAAAAGAGATATAGATAATGTTATAAAAATAGAGAGGGAGGGGGAGAGGTGGGAAGATAGAAATAGAAGGGAAGAGTGAGATGAAAAAGGTGATAGAGATAAGTAATAGAGAGAGAGGGAGAGAGATAGAGAGATAAAGATACATGTACAAGGAGGGAGAAATAGGGAGTGTGTGTGTGTATGAGAGTGATATATATATATAGAGAGAGAGAGAGAGGATAAATAGGGAGTGTGTGTGTAAGAGAGAGAGATATTGAAATAGATATAGAGAGGGAGAGATATATAAATAAATAGAGAGGGAGGGAGAGGGAGGGAGGGAGAGGTAGAGAAATAGAGAGAGGATAATGGAGAAGTAGAGAGATATAGAAAGAGAGAGTGATAGGGAGAGGGAGAGAGAGGGAGAGAGGGGGATAGAAAAATGGAGAGATAGAGAAATGTATATAGTGGGAAATATAGAGGGGAAAGAGAGCTAAATAGAGATGGAGACATCAATGAATAGAGAGAGGGAGAGAGAAATAGAGATGGAATGAGGGAGAGACAAAGGGAGAAAGAATGAGATATAGAAAGGTAGAGAGAGGGACATATATATAGAGAGAGAGGGGGGAGAGGTACATATGGGGAGATATAGAGAAAGATATGGGAAGTTAGAGAGAGACATCTTTATATCTTTGTCTCCCTCTATCTCTATATTTTTATTATCTCTCAGTCTCTCCCATCCTCTCTCTTCCTTATTTCTCTCTATATGTCTTCACTTCTCTCTTCCTCTATCTTTCTCTCTTTTCCTCTCTCTGTCTCTTTCCCTCTCCCTATCTCTCTCCCCTTTTATCCCTATTTATCTCCTCCTCTATCCCCCCTTTCCCTCTTTATCTCTTGACCTCTCTACCTTTATATATATTTATATCCTATTTTCTTTATCTCTCTGTCTCTCGATCTCCCTCTCTTTATGTAACTATATTTATCTATGTCTCTCCTCTTCTCTCATTTCCTCTCTCTTTCTTTATCTCTCTTCCTATCTCTATCTCTTTGCCTCTCCCTCTTTATTCCTCTATATCTCTACCTTTGTCTTTGTATCTCTATCTCTCTTTTTATCTCTCTATATATCTTTATCTCCTCTCTATCTCTATTTATCTTTCTCTCTATTTTCTCTCTTTTTGTATCTATTTTCCTCCTTAAGTGTGTAATGGGTACACTGAAGAGGTTTTAATGGTGAATTATCATATCCTTAATCAAATGATATGATGAGCATAACTCCCCAGGGACATGTGCTATCCTTGGATTGTTTGCATGAAATGACTATTCAAAAGTTAGCTTCCCTCTCTCACTTTATAAATTTTAATTCAAATATCATGTTTAAAATTCATTTTATTATATAAATAAAATCTAAATTTTAAAATAGAGTAATTCTACAATAATTAAAATTTTAATAAGATAAATAATTTTAAACTAAGTTATTTCTAATTTATTTTTTTATTTTTCTTTGTAATTCATAAAAAGACATAAATAATAAAATTAAATTTCAAAATTAAATCTAAAATAAAAATAAAAATAAAAAATAAACTAAATGCAAGGTTAAAATATATCAAAATCCAAATACTAATAAACATAATTATTTTAAAAAATAATAATAAATAATACTTATTAAGTTAATAAATTATTAACTAAAAAAGTAAAACTAAAATTTTAAATTATGAAATATTAATAAAATATGTACATAAAAAATATAATTAATATATTACAAATAATATAAACATATTGTTTGTAATAAGGAGGAAACAATGGAACATATTCTTTGTGATATTGTTATCAAGATTCAACCGTGTAGTTTTACGAGTCAAACTCGTTGACCCATGTTTCATGAGTAGTGGTTCACAAGAACCCATCTCTCATGATAATGAATGCTCCACTTAGCACTCATTGCATCTAGGTGATGCTCACAGAGGTGAAGCACTAGGCCTTCCCGAGAGGTCACCCATCGTAGTACTACTCTAGTTCAAGCATGCTTAACCACAAAGTTTTCCCCAAAGTTAAGACCACTTAGCTTGCAACTCCATTTACAAAACCTTCAGCAAGTCTTGTGAACCACTACTCATGAAACATGGGTTAATGAGTTTGACTTGTAAAACTACGCGGTTGAATCCTAATAGCAATATCACAATTTGACACGCTGTGGAAAATACCTCCTACTTATCATTTGATGAGCTAAAGGGGCTCTATAATGAATGGTTCATAAGGCACAACACTTTCTAAAAGTTTTGCAAATCAGGTTGCAAGATAAGTGGGCTTAACCTTGGGGAAAATTCTATGGTTAAGCACACTTGAGCTGGAGTAGTACTGGGATGGGTGACCCCCCGGGAAGGCCCAGTGCTTCACCTCTGTGAGCATCACCTAGATGCAATGAGTGCTAAGTGGACCATTCATTATCACGAGAGATGGGTTCTTGTGAACCACTACTCATGAAACATGGGTCAATGAGTTTGACTCGTAAAACTACATGGTTGAATCTTGATAGCAATATCACAATTTGACATGTTGTGGAAAATACCTCCTACTTATCAATTGATGAGCTAAAGGGGCTCTATAATGAATGGTTCATAAGGCACAACACTTTCTAAAGGTTTTACAAATGGGGTTGCAAGCTACGTGGGCTTAACCTTGGGGAAAACTTTGTGGTTAAGCACGCTTGAGCTAGAGTAGTATTGGGATGGGTGACCTCCCAGGAAGGCCCGGTGCTTCACCTTTGTGAGCATCACCTAGATACAATGATTTCTAAGTGGGCCATTCATTATCATGAGAGATGGGTTTTTGTGAACCACCACTCATAAAACATGGGTCAATGATTTTGACTCATAAAACTACACGGTTGAATCCTGATAGCAATATCACAATTTGACACACTATGGAAAATACCTCTTACTTATCAACATATTATTTTTCATTACAACTTTTCTAGGGATGTCTAGATTGGAGTGTTACAAAACCTTAGTTTAGATAGAATCTTTCTTTAGACCATAAAATATTTAGTTACCTCTTGGCATAGAAGTTCCCATTTTTCTCATATCGTGCTCCTTGAATTCTAGAAGAAAATTCCTCCTTTCATTTCTTGGGGTATATGGAAAGAAAGAAATAATAGGATTTTTAGAGAGACCTCTAAAAACAAGGATTTTTTTTAAGTATCCAAAATAACCTAAAGGATATTAGCAATGACTTGTGTTTTAGCAATGCCAAGAATATGCCCTCTTATCTTGAAATTAGGTTAATGAAAAATTGGGGTATTGCTCAAGATATTACTAAGATCAACTAGGGAAAAACTCTCATCAAAAAAAGTGTTAAATGAAAACTGCTCAAGGTAAGGGTTGAATAAAACTTAATTTTAATGGTTGCTTGAAAGGAAATCCTTTGGAATCTGCTATTGGAGGAGTAATTAGAGATGAATGTGAGTTCTTGATAGAGGGGTTTGCTAAGTACATTGGTAGAAAGACCAGTAATGAGGTTGAAGCTACTATGGATTGGTGGGATTAACTAGAATAAAGGAAAAGGGCTACCTTAATGTTGAGACCGAAGGTGATTCTAACATGATAATTCAAATTTTGTAAGGTGATGCTCTCTCTCCCTAGAGGATCAAAAACATGATGGATTATTGTAAAAGAATGACTAGGGGATTCTCTAATACATAAATCAATAACATCTTTAGAGAAAGCAAGTCGGTGCAGATGTAATATCTAATGAAGGTCTATGTTGTAAGGACAAGAATTATTAGCTTTACTCTAATCTCCCACATGTTGTGAAAGAGAATTTTTTTTGTTGAAAGACAAAATTCAAATCTGTCCAACTAAGCTAATGATTTGTTTGTCCTACTTTGAGTTCAAGGATGATGTGGCCTTCAACTAGCATGATTATTATTGGTCTAATAAGATGGTTATCCTTTTGGTGACGATGACTCATTTTTCTTAGTGGTTTGTTTTCCATTCACATGCTTGGTTCTTTAATGAGGTATTCGAAAAGATTGTTTTGGATTTGTTTCTTTACTTCTCCTGTGTGTATTTTTAAGCCACATGATTATTGTGAGATGATCGGTAATAATAATCTTTTTATTGAGTGAAGTGGAAATATTTAATAATGATTTTGGTCCTCTTGATGATATTAGCTATGACAAGTGGTGCTTGACGAGACTCTAGAATTTTGTATTTTATGAGAGAAGGTGGTAGTGTTATATTTTTGGTACCATTAATTCTTTTGTTACTTGTTTCAAGTCCGGTTATAGTAATAGAAGATACTCCATTTTTTTTTATTATGGCTTCAATAACAACAAAAATGCTAAGCATATGATGGGGGGCCCTCAAAAAATAATTGAGCCTCAATCCTACAAGGCTCTCATGCAAAATGTTGAGCTCTAGGAGCTCTTTGAAAAAGGGGGTTTCTCCCCTTTTTTCAAATCCATGAAAGAGTATAATGATAAATTGACATCTAAGTTTTTCAATTCATGGCAGTAGGGTTTGGTGACCATTGGGGGTGTGTGCTTTTAGGTTACTAATGACCTTATTGAAGTGTGAAGGTGAGCACGTTGAGAAGAAAAGAAACAAAAACTATGATAGATTCATGACTTCTTTCTAGAAAAAGGTGAAAAGTTGGCGAGGTTTAAAAATGGCTACAATAGGGAAAGACTTTTGGCACCTTGGGGTATGGTAATTCTTCATAGTATGATATAACTTAATTTAGGAGGTTAATTGCAAATCATTCATGGCTATCATTTTTTTATTCTAAATCATATCAAACATGGGTCTAAGATTAACTTGCATTTTTACCTGCTTTCCTCTCTTCAAAAATGCATCTTGGATGGGGTCTATCATCTCCTTCACTAATGTTTAATCATGGCCCTATATGTGCATTCTTTGTAACCCCTAAAAACAACCCTTCTAGTAGGCAAAGTAGTGTTAGAATTCAGGAAATTGAACCTTCCCCTTTGTCTGTTAAAATTGCTAAAGATAGCCCTAGTTTTGGCCCCAAGTCTGAGGGTAAAAAGGCTATTAAAATTAAAAAAGTGCCCCTTGAGGTTACTACCCCTCCTCCTACTCTCAATAACCTCCTTATTATATCCCTTGAAAAAAGAAAAGGACTTGTCTTTTCTAGTAGAAATTCCTCCTTGTTGTCCCATGTTGAAAAAATCCTAGACACTAATAACTTGAATGTCCAAGATGTCACCCCCATTAAAAGGAATGCCCCCTCCCCCCTCCCCGCCGCCCCTGGCCCCATGACCAATTTTGCTAAAAAAAGAGAAAGAGTTGTTTTGTTGTGGAGGAAGTACTCCCATCAACATTTTTTATGCTAAAAGAGAGCAAAAAATCTTGTTGCTTTTGGAGAAGAACACCCCATTGTCCTTGGGAGGCCGAAGATTTGCCAGTTTGGATAATTTTCTAGTTGTGGGCTCTTCTTTGGAGTCTAAAAATAAACGAGTTGTTTTCTCCTCAAACTTGGAGGTTGAATATTCTGAAGATGAGGATTCCATCCCTTAGCTTGAGGAGTTTGAGGAAGACATCCATAGTGAGTACTGGGCGAAGTTGTTGCAAATTGAGACTATGGAAGAAAAGTTTGAGGATACTGAGGTGTAGTTGGGCTATGGTGATGAGAAAGAGGAGCTAGATGTTGAAGTGGAGGGTGATAATGATAAGGAGGACCCAGAAGTTGATGATGAAGATATTGAGGTTGAAGATGGTAATGAAGATGATGATGATAACTAGGAGGAGGAAGAAGTGTTTCTCGTTGATCCTCTTGACAATGATAATAGTGAGGTCGACAAAGATGACAGAGTTAAGAAACGAGTAGTGAGAAGGAGTTGCCTTATATTAAATCTCAATTGGAGATTTTACAACATACTGTCAATGAGATGAACAATGATAAATGGAAAGGGATATCTACAATCTCATCTCTATCACCAATGGTATTATGTTGAAAGTGGTCATGGGGTCTATGTCGGGCATGTCAAAAATCAAGAAGTGGAAAAATAAACTTAGTAAAGATGAAGTTCCTAAGGTGGCTAAAGCCAACAAAAAGAAAGAAAAAAGGTCTAGACAAAAATATTGGGAGGCATCACTAGACACTCTACAAAAGAATTGGGATATGGGGTGATCCCACAATAGTGGTTTACAATTTTTGGCCAAATTGGACACTGAATTGATTTTTTCTAACTAAATCTTCACTTTCAGGCGCCTATAGTGGCTAAACCATGAGGAATTTGAAGATGATGCAAACTAGTGATTTGTGACATTTTGTCTGTAGATTCTAAAAAAAAAATTCAAAAATTTTGGAATCAAATTGCACTTCTTTTTCCATCTCCTTCAAAAACTAGTTTTTTTCAGTAAACACCATTTTGAAGGAGTGACACTCACCATATACAACATAACTTTTTTTTCATGAAGGATAAAATTCTAATTTTTCTGAATTTAGATTTGTAACTATGATATCTTGTGCTTCCAATTGGTTTCATAGTGTTTATTAAATATTTTTTCCTTAATCAAGTTTTGAAGTCAAGCCAATTACAATTCAAACATAGGTAGACCATATACTTTTTTTGTATGTTTCGAAATTCAAATTTTATTTTTGTTGGATCAAGGACTTCAATATCTAGTGCACTCATATTTTTCAAAAAAAAATTGATAATCTACTATTTTTCCACATGAGAACAAAGAACTTGATTTTTGGTGAAAAATCTATGTTTAATGAAACTAAAAAAATGAATACATAATAAAACCAAAACATATTAAAATTTTATTCATTGGATAGCTCGTTTTGAAGACTACCATCATCCAATTGGGTCTGTGAAGTCTCCTCCATTTTTCATCTCTTCGAAGGGAAAAATCTGGAGTTTTTTAGTGCCAAAGGGGGAGCAAGGGGGGAACTAGCCTTTCCGCAAACCCTGGTTTTTGGGAAATGTGGGACCCAACATTTAATGGTTTCACTTGAAGGGGGGGGTTCGCTTTGGGTTCACGCAACATGATGTTCCTTCGAACCCCCAAAAAACAATTTTTTTTGCATGGGGGCATTTTTTGCAACTTTTCCTTCCTCACTAGAATTGTAAACCAGTTTTGTGGGTTTACCCTATGATTAATTAAGTTTCCCTTGGGTACTTGGTGTTGTTTCTTTTGGTTGTTGGTGTTGTTATCTCTCAGCTTTATTTTTTATTTTTTTGTTGTTTTGTCTCTGGCAAACTTGTGTGCCTTGTAGTTTCATCTTTTGGCACACATGCCTCTATCTTGATTCGGCTTGATATTGTCTTAAACTCTTAGGTCAAGGCCCTTTCCCTGCTTACTTTATTAAAAACAATATTAACATTAATTGAAAGATAAAGTCAATATTAACAAGTAAAAAATATTATAAAATTGAATATAAATATAGTTAAATTATTACATAAATAAAATTTTAAAAATTAAAATTGTATTTCAAATAAAATATTAAAAAATAAAAAGAAACTATATTAAAGTTGTTAAAGCTAAAATTTTAACTTTGATATTTAAAAAGTCAAAAATAAAATGAAACCTAATCAAAGATAAAAAGTAACTTGTGATTTATTGGATTATTTAATTCAACTTATATATATGAATAATAATTATTATTTATATTATTATTTGAAAAAAATAATTATCTCATTAAAAACTTTTTGATACATTAAATTCAGCTTGATGGGGCCGAACCCAGAAATAAGTTAAACATTGACAGTAGCCAAAAAACAAAAAGGAACCAAAACTTTCAACCATAGCACAACATTGACTTGGCAAAAAATCACCCCGAACACCCCCACCATCATTGCCACCTACACATCCCCATCGCCCGACGTCACCACCGCTTCAATGGAACCGGTAGGAAGGGCAAGCAGGGGCGTTGGGTTCGTAGCCACAAAGGCTCTTGAGAGCTCCTTTAGTAGATAAATGTTACTCTTAACTTCCTCCAAGTTGGCCTCCACTATTTACACATGACTAGTTGTTGACTCGTAATACTATGACATGTTGCTCTTGACAATAGTATTTGATCCTCAATTGTAGTTCTAGTTTCAAATGGAGAAAAGACTAGGTATTTATAGGCATTTATTCAATTTCCCAAAAATTAGATCTTGGAAGCCGACACTTGATATTTGAATTCTAAATGTTAAAATGTCGCCAACATGTCCAAAAATGGGTCCTGGCTAAGAAGGGGGGTTGATACGCCTAAACTTTAAAGGAAGCAAATAAAATGAAGAGACACATAAATATTGTTAGTATCCATCCTTAGAGCCAAAACCAACAACCAACAACCTTATTATCACCACAAAATAGACAATACCATAACAAAATAAACAACATAGATAACTTAGCTTGACCCCCAACAACCAAACCCAAAAGTCAATGCTCCTCCCTACCACGTTATTTCCTCTACTGTATTATCTCCAAGCGTAGCACTAGAGTCTAGTGTTCTGAGGTGAATCCCATGCCAAACTTTTAACTATGCTTGGCCCTATGAACACCTTTGCCATTGCACCAACGTAGTGGAACAGTATGGTTGGTAACTTTCAATCTGCCTTTTCCATGCATAATCATTAACCCTAACATGGCTTTTCCTCACTTTTCTCATATTCGAGTAGTGTGTTAGAAGAATCTATACCTCTTGTTGCAACAAATGTGTTTTCTGTCTCAACTACTAACTCCTCTACATCACCTTCTTAGACTTAACACCAATTCTAGCTAAATTTCATACAAAGGAGAGCACAACTACAACATCATAATAATTGAATAGTTCAATTGCAATAACCAAACTCTAGTGGATGTCTTAGAAACATATTACTCCAACTTAATGAGAAATTCCTACCTCACCATCACTTTAGACTTGGGAGGTCCCTATGCTTCCAAACATACCTCTTGTAACACTAACTTCACAAATACTAACACCGCCACTAACTAATAGTAAAGATTGATACCAAATGACTATCCTAAACAAGATATTTACATCAAAGATAGTTGCCAATTTTCACTTTCTTGTGATATGACATGATTAAAACCAGAAGATTTAAATATTAGCCTAAGTTCTTAATTAATCTATATTGACCAGAATAAAAAATAAAATAAAAAAAGAAAGTCAAAGTTCAGATAGACTATTGAGTCACCTTCAAAGAAGGCATGAAAGGAAACAGCTATTTGTTACATGGGCTTAAACAAAAAAACTTCTTCCCCACCGTTTAGGCTCTTCTTAGAACACAACTCCAATTTAGTTAGTGAACTTGAAAGTTGTTTTTCATGTCTTAATATATGACAGACAAATTGTGGCAATGTTGTGCTGTTTTGTTGGATGGATATAAAGTATACTTTGTTAGCCCTGTATTATAAGATAATATTAAATAGCCCTATATTATAAAATAATATTAAATTCCAGCAGGCAGGAAATTTCATGATTCATCAGTATCCTTTTTATACACCTTAGATCATTGGACAAACAAACAATGGCACTGTCTCTTTAAAGGGTTGATGTTCAGGAGGAGCGAGTCTCCCACCATCATGAATTCAGATGTGAAAGTACCAAGTTTTAACAAAGTAGTAATATCACAAACAAAAACACAGTTCTTTCCCACTAAAGATCTATTACATACAAAGATATCACAGGCAGCAGTGCTCATATCAAATTGTTTTGAGCGAAGCTATACGATGCAAAGCTGCAACAGAGAAAATCCAGCTACTGTGTCTTCATTTTGGTTGGAAGGCCTGCAAGGACAAATGAAACAGAGAAGAAATTAGCTTACTGAAAGGGGAAGGAAGGTAGATTACAGTAATAATAATAACCATTACCGCAAAGATTGTTGCGTGCCCTGGATCTGCAAGGTGAGCCAACAAATTGTCGATGGGGCCAGTGCCGGTGTATTGGGCTTGGAACCAGGCTCCCATGACAGCCAACATTGCTAGGCGGCCATTCTTGATCTCCTTGGTCCTCAACTCCTTGAGCCTTTCAGGGGAAGCGTTGCCCCAGCCCAGGGGGTCGAACCAGAGACCTCCGGGGTAACCCACATCGGTGCCAGTGAGCTTGTTGTTGGGGAAGATGGGGTCCGTGTTGACGGAGCCAGGCTTGATTATGTCCGCCCATCGCCGCCCCTCTGCCCATCCCAGGAATATCATTTCCACCACGAAGAGCGTGGTTTTGTCTGTGAAGTACTCCAGCTCGCCCGCTGTGTACCAGAAAGGGGTGTTCAGGATCCCCAGCTTTGTCAAGAGTTCTGGGATGAAGATGCCCGCCGCTCCCAGCATTGCCCACCTGCAGTGCACCAGCTCCGACTGTACATTCCATTTCAGCACCTCTGGGTCCGATCCTGCATTTTCATCTTATTCATTATGAAGATAAAAGATCTGTAGCTCTAATGACAGAGACGATTCAATTTCAGAGGCGCAAACGAGCTCATTGTAATTTTCACTCACCATTCTAATTTCTCAAATCAAAATTCTTCTTTCCATGCTTACCTAAGCCCAGGGGATCGAATCCGAAGTCTCCTGGAAGACTGCAGTTTCACATAGATTGCAATCTTGAGTCAATCAAGAGACAAAAACCTAAAATGGTATAAATGGGATTGAAACAGAGAATAAACAAACCTGCCATCAAGCCAAGGAGGTGGCGTGCTGCCGGGAAACCACAGAGGCCTCTCACTCTGCGCTGCCTCACAAACCGTCACGGTTAACTTAGCTCCCCTCCTCCTTCTGCCGTTTCCAAAGCTTGTAGAGGGTCTAATGCCCCTGCTTCCAACCAACGAAGCCCTGGTCTTTACACTCTTCTGGCAGCTGTTCCAGGTTAACGTTCATCAACTTTAACAAATTTTAACCTAAATCTACGAAATTTCAAGATTGAACTTCAATTCAAAGTAATCTTGGGCAAAATCCCGAGACCAACAATTTGGAAGCACTCCTAATACACGACCCCTTTGAAATCACTTACAGAATATATGTACTCTAAGACTGAAAACTTCACTGGCTTAAAAGTGAATGAAGTAATGATCACCTGGATGAAGGAGCAACAGCTGCAGCTGCTACATTGGATGATGCACACACAGCAGAAGCACAGGATGCCATGATTGACGCTGTCACTTGCTGTTACAAGAGCAGGAGCGTGTACCCTCTCCCGCGGGCTATAATAACAAAATCGCATACCCAGGGCGAGATTAAGGAGGCTTATCCACAGGAAAGGAATGACAAGATTTTGGGAGGATAACATTCCTTTTGATTGGTTCCTCTCAAAACATGGAGCCTTCCCCGCCACCCATTTCCAACAAGCAACCAAAGCCTCTTACTCCTCCCCTTCCACACACAAGTGTCAAATATCTTATTTTTCACCCAAATTTATGCGGTACTATATCAAAATGATTACTAAAAAGCAAAAATATTGTTTTACTTTATAATAGGTATTAATCAGTTTAGCTTAAGTTGGGGGTGTATTGTTTGAGTGGAGTGGAGTAATCAGTTTAGATTAAGTTAGGGGTGTATTGTTTGAGTGGAGTGGAGTGGAGTGGGGTGGGGTGTGGTGGATAAAAGGTGCAAGCACATTATAAATAGTAATAAATGAAGAGAGAGTATTTAGTTTTGTGATTGAAGAATGTGTGTTAATTGATAAAGATAATGATATCTATGTGTTTCGAAATCTAAAGATGTCTTAGACAATTGTGTGAGTAGTGTAGAATCAAAATATTCCTCTTTACATTGTATTGTATTGACTTTGTTGTTTTGGATCTAATTTGAACCTATGAACTCAATTTCTTGTGATCATTGGTTCTACCATGTGAAATTTAAAAAACAAACTATTAGACAACAATGTTCTTTTTCACATTAGGATTTTATGTCAAGCTTATGGTATTTAAAAGTATCTTAATAGATAACAAGCTTTAGACATGTACATGAATTCTAGCATGATTGTTAGGTAATTCACGTGTAAGGATGTGGTGATTGATTAGATATAATAAATTCCTTGATATTTGACAATGTTTTTGATATACAAATTATCGTAGGGGAATATTGGGTATTGATTAAAAGATGCAACTAAACAATTAGGGTATCAAAAACCCACAAAGGAAAGATCAATTAAACCCATACTCAATGAAGTTAAATGCAATTGAATAAATGAATAAACACAAATCAAGATTACAAATCAAATTAAGATCAATTACTCAAAGAAAACAAAGCAAACCTAGTACTCCATTGGAGAATTATGCCAATTTAGGATGTGGATTGCTCAATTTGTGCATAATTGGTGTAGGAGCACCTAATGGATTTTATGCCTCCATGAGGCCAATTTGTGAAGTTTGAGTTAGTTAAGTGATCTAATCTTGTAATAAGGTCATTTAGACCATATTGAATATATTTGAACCTATATTACGAGTTCTTGGCTAGGTCATTTTGCAATTATGGTTAACAGTTGTCAATTCTTGCAAAATTGTCATATTGAAAAGTTGCAAAAGTGCAAGAATGGGAATATGAAGAGTCAAGATCATGTAGAAGTTGATTAGTTATAAATGGTTTTAATATGATAAATATGTAATTCCAACTCGAATTTGGAGGTTGGAGATGGTTGAAAATTGTGAAGAAAAATAAACCCTTGTTTTTGTGCATTATTTCTGATTTTTTTATGTTGTAGAATGTTCTCTTGGTTTGTACGGAATGTATTTTTCATATAGTGATCTGAAACTGGTTGGAGAAGCTAGTGATGAGAATCTATTTTTATTTTCAATTGGTCTCATCAATTTTTATTGAGATTTGTAAAAGTTATGGCATTTTTGGTATAGGTTGTCCTGAATGACTGATTTTTCTGCAATAGTCTGAAAGAAACACATGGTACGGATTGGTACGGTACAATAATGGTCTGAAACCAATGGGGAATGATGGATAAATGAGTCTAGTTTTGTTTCCTTTTTGTTTGGTCTAATTTCATTAAGATTTGAAAGAGTTATGAAAATTTTTGTGAGGGTGGGTATGTGATAAAACTAGGGTTTCTAGTAAGCATTAAGAAAACTATATCTTTGTATTGCGCCATCCAAAAAGGCTCAAACTTGGTGAGAGTCTTTTTTACATTGCTGCACAAGGTTCCTACAAATGGATTTGAATTATTTGATCATTTGAGAAAGATATGGAGGTTTTTTGTGTGTCTTTTCATAGTAAATATTGTCATAACCCTTGGTGAAATGAGGGTTTAACAAAATAATGCATTGTTGAGTTGTTTTGATGTAATGGTCATTTTGTATGCCATCAATATGCATGGTGAGTAGGGCAGCAAGTTGAAAGTTTTTTGATTGAAAAGTTGTTTGAAACTGATCTATATGTGATGGTTGAAGGTTTTGAACCCCGACTCTACATCAAATTAGTATTAGAGCCCAAAGATTTGGGCAAGTGAAGAGTTTGTGTGTTTTATCTTTTTGCAGGTTGATGAGAGAACTTGGATGCCAAAAGACTAGGTAGTGAAGAAGAGAGGAAACCTAGGTGAGGTGTCATAAAGACAAGAGGAAGCAAGGTGAAAGAGACTTGTTAGGAGAAGGAGAAAGATGGATGTGTTGAAGAAGTACTTGCAGGCTAAGGGTTCACAAAAGAGGAAACAAGAAAGAAAAAGAGAGGAAAGAGAAAAGGAAAAACAAATGGAAATTGACCAAGAGATAAAAGAGCTGAGGTAGGCTATGGAAAGAATGGAAGAGAGATGGAAGATTGTGATGCAGCAGTTGCAAAGTTGGCACTTATTAGTTAAGAGGAAGGTTATATGGCCTATTAGAAATATTATTTAGAGGAGAATACAAATGGGAGCAATAAAACCAGATGTGAAGGAACCTTTGTTGATAAAGGAAGATGGTGAAAAAATCAAGCAAGGGGTGATCCCACAATAGTGGTTTATAATTTTTGGCCAAATTGGACACTGAAATTATTATTTTTAACTAAATATTCATATTTGGGCACCTATAGCGGCTAAACCGTGAAGAATTTGAAGATGATGCAAACTAGAGTCTCATCACATTTTCTCTGTAGATTCTAAAAATATTTTTTTCAAAAATTTTGGAATAAATTGCACTTCTTTTTCCATCTCCCACGAAAACTGATTTTTTTCAAAAAACAACATTTTTTAAAAGTGACGCACACCGTATAACGCATAACTTTTTTTCCATGAAGGATAAAATTCTAATTCTTTTGAATTTAGATTCGTAACTCTGATATCTAGTGCTTCCACTTGGTTAGACAGTTTTTATTGAATATTTTTTCTTTCAAGTTTCAAACCAATTACAATTCTATAACGATAACTTTTGTATCAAATTTTTTTATTTTTTGTTGGACCAAGGACTTCAATATCTGTGCACTCATATTTTTCAATTTTTTTGTTTGATAATTTGCTATTTTTCCACATGTGCAGAACAGAGACCTTCATTTTTGATGAAAAACCTATTTTTAATAAAACTAAAAAAACAAATACATAATAAAACCAAAACATATTAAAATTATATCCATTGGATAGATCATTCTGAGGACTACCTAATTCCAGTTGGGTTTGTGAAGATTCATCCATTTTCATCCTCAACCCGAGCTCCGAAGTGGCAAAATTCAGGGTTTTTTGTGTCTCAAGGGGGATGAGGAATAAGGGGGAATGAACCCCCTTCGAAGAGATAGAGACAGGGTTCATTTGAACCCCCCTTTATAAGGGGTTTTGTTGGCATTTTTGGCGGGAAAGCATTAAAAGGGTTCGCCCGAACCTAGGTTCTAGCGAACCCCTAATGGGTTCAGTCGAACCAATAGGTTCGTACGAACCCCTAAAATCAAGTTTTTTTCCATGCATTCATTTTTTGTGAGTTTTCCTTCCTCACTTCAATTGTAAACCACTATTGCGGCTTCACCCCAAGCTAAGGTGATGATGGTAGAAGAAGAAGAAGAATGCATGGAGGTTGCAGCCATTCCAGAATTTGAAGGTACCAAGATAGCAAACTTGAAAAATGATTTGATTTTGGAGGGAAATGATATTGAGTTCGTGTCAAGAGTTGATTTGTTGAAGGTCAATGATGAATTGATTTTGGAGGATCACTTGGTTGGCTTCAAAGGTATGTTGAAATGGTGTTTTCATTATTTTCCAAAGAGGATAATGGTCTTTCAGTTTTTGTCACATTAAAGGTTAGTGAACCTGATAAAGCAGCAGTCAAAGAGGCAAAATATCAAATAAAAAATATGGAAAACAAAGGTGAAAAGCTTAAGGATGATTTGCTAAGGAAGGTGGATTAGTTTAAGCATGTATTTGATGGGAAGGAGGATGGAATACACTTTTTTCTTGTTGTGATTGCAACCTTAAGAAAGGGTAAATCTAGATTCAAGATGAAGTAGATTGTTGATGCAGGTTCTCATGCATTTGTAGGTCCTCACTCAAGAGACTTGAGTTTCTTTTTGGCTGGGAATATGGTGTAGGAGCACCTAATGGATTTTATGCCTCAATGAGGCCAATTTGTGAAGTTTGAATTAGTTAGGTGATCTAATCTTGTAATAAGGTCATTTAGACCATATTGAATATGGTTGAGTCTATTTTAGGAGTTCTTGGTTGGGTCATTTTGCAATTATGGTTAAAAGTGGTCAATTCTTGCAAAATAGTCGTATTGAAAAGTTGCAAAAGTGCAAGAATGGGAATATGAAGAGTCAAGATCATGTAGAAGTTAATTAGTTAGTTGGTAAGTTAAAAATGGTTTTAATATGATAAATATGTAATGCCAACTCAAATTTGGGGGTTGGAGATGGTTGGAAATTGTGAAGAAAAAGAAACCCTTATTTTTGTGCATTATTTCTAAATTTTTCTCATGTTGCAGAATGTTCTCTTGGTTTACAGTATAGATTGTATATTTCATATAGTGATCTAAAACTAGTTTGAGAAGTTAGTTATGAGAATATACTTTCATTTTCAATTGGTCTCATCAATTTTTATTGAGATTTGTAAAATTTATGGCATTTTTGGTACAAGCTATCCTAAATGACTAATTTTCCTAAAACAGTATGAAAGAAATACATGGTACGGATTGGTACAATATAATAATGGTCTGAAACTATGGGAAATGATGGATAAATGAGTCTAGTTTCATTTCTTCTTTTTTTGGTATAATTTCATTAAGTTTTGAAAGAGTTATGATGTTTTTGGTGAGGGCAAGTCTGTGATAAAACTAGGGTTTCCAGCAAGCATTAAGAAAACTATATCTTTGTATTGCACCATCCAAAAAGGCTCAAACTTGGTGAGAGTCTTCTTTACATTGCTGCACAAGGTTCCTACAAAGGGATTTGAATTATTTGATCATTTGGGAAAGATATGGAGGTTTTTTGTGTCTTTTCATAGTAAATATTGTCATAACCCTTGGTGAAATGAGGGTTTAACAAAATAATGCATTGTTGAGTTGTTTGATGTAATGATCATTTGTATGCCATCAATATACATGGTGAGTAGGACAGCAAGTTGAAAGTTTTGTGATTGAATATTTGTTTGAAACTGATCTATTTGTGATGGTTGAAGGTTTTGAAACCCGACTCTGCATCAATAACCCATGTTGCAAAAGCTTTGATGATTTTCTTGACTCACTATTATGATGTTCAAGAATGCTCTCAAAAAGGTCATGAATTCCTTATGAGAATTGTGAATGATTTTTATGAAGAGGATGACTTGTTTTATAGAATTTCAAGATATTTGGTCAACAATGGAGATTGAAGATGGAGATCAAGAGATCAAGAGATCAAGGGTTGAGAATGAATGAGAGCTTTAGTTAACTAAAAATATCTTCTTATTTCAAGGAAATTAGTTTAAGAAATTTTGGAGGGAAGATATTTTGAAAAAGAATATGCCATGTGCAAGTTGGAGGAAAATTAGTAATTAAATAATTAAGAAATTATTTAATTTTGAGGTGAGAAGAAATTAGAATTTAATTAAATAATTAAAAATTATTTAATCATGTGTGAAAGGGAAAATTAATATTTAATTAAATAATTGAAACTATTCAATCAAAGTGGGGAGATAAAAATTTGAATATAATTTAATAATTTAAAATTATTTAATTAATGTGAATTTAGGGAAAATAATGAAAAATGATGAATTAATTAAATAATGTTAATTAATCAATTAATAGGGGAAAATAATGAATTTAATCAAATAAATAGAAATTATTTAATTAAAATTGAGGAATTAGGAGATTATGAGGAAAATGATGGAAATTAGCAAATTACAAATGTGTGGCGCGTTCAGACAATTTTAAGTGTCTACACAAATATACTCAATTTTATAATGATTTAAATGGATGAAGTGAATTTTTTTATACATAAACATAACACCAAATTGTGAAGAATTGTGCAAAATCAATTTAGGACCAAAGTGTAAGATGAGGTCAACCAACTTATTTTTTTATTTTTTTTGTAACTAAAAGGATCAAGATTAAAGTCAAGAGGATAATTTTGTACCTACAAACATAATATAAGTTATACATAAGTTGGATCTTTTTTTGATAGATTGGCTTATGGATTAGCATTGGATTAATGATCAAGTCAAACACATCAGCTAAGTGGACTAGGATTGCATACATATAAGCGTAGGAATAAGTGATAAACATAGGGCTAGGTGAAAGCAAGACTAGATACATGAGTTAAACTATGCACAAAATATGGCATTTGTGACTATAAATGCATTAAGATATTATCCCAAATTAAGTATTGTAGACACCTAAAAATGTCCAACACATTCTTCTAAATTCATCATTTCTCATCATCATCACTCATCACCCCTTTCATTACTATTAATTAAACTAGCATACCTATATTAATTAATAATATATGTAAAACACGCCGAGAGTTATCTTTATCGAGACACCTATTGACTTGAAAAAATGCTTACATTTTCATGAATATGAATTTGGAAAGCAATCAATTTGATTTCATTATTGTTTGTGTCATTGTTTATCTCAATTCCCATATATAAGGGTAGACATTCAAATTTGAAATCATACCAACTTGTCTATAACAACAATCAACCAAGAACAATAAATTTAAAAGTAGAAATGTTCATCAATCATTAGATTTAGTATTGACACCATCAAAGAAGTATATCACGATAAAATGGCATTAACTAACTTAGATATATCCATTGGTTTTTTTTTCCAAATGTTTGAATACATTGTTAACATTATATACATTCAAGCATTTGAATGTTATGAAACCTATAGCTTTGCAATTGAGTTTAATAAAGCTTTTCTCTTAGATGAATAATCATGAGTCTAATAAAGCTTTGCTCTTAGATGAATAAAGCTTTGGTTGCTTTTATGACTGTGCATTTAATCCTTTGTTCATCACTATAAGTCTCTTTTTTCACTTGAAGTTTAAATATGTATCTGTTGAAAAGGACCTTTTGTATATTGTGTGAGAACTTAACATCATCTTGTTTTTCATGCTTCAAAATGTTCAATTCTTTTGTTGTAACACCCATAATTTCTTCTGCCGCTTCTTCAAAAGTTGTAATCCAAGTGAATGAAGTATGGTAGATTGCACTTTGCATTGAAGTATATATTTATAATCGCATTCAAGGAAAGTTTTATCACATCTTCCACAATACCACTGACCATTTTCATGAGTGTTTACCTTCTTTTTGCAGTGCCTATCTCCAATTTTCAAGGGGCATGTTGTATAAAAAAAATTCTCTACCTTAATGAAAGATAAGGTAGCTTTTATCACTATCCAATAAGGTTTACCAGAGCTGGCAAGGTCCTGATCTTGTATTTGTGAGATACTTTTTAACATTTTTTCTTCAATTGCACATGAGATTTCCTTTGTAATAGAATGAGAATGGACATTTTTCCCTTATGTATCAAACCATAATCTCAATTGGTGTGAGAGAGGAAGATCTGGATTTATAAGGAGCTTGGTTGTAGTAATTGTTCCCACATATTTCCCACCAAAATCACTAATTCGTGCAGCCTTTATCGCAAGAATTAGGAAGGTTCCTACATTGCACATTTCTTGGAGTTGTTGACCTTCCTTATTGCAGAAATCACCCCACAGTGTTAATTCCACCATACAACCGGACATGTCTTTCATTTGAAGGGTTATTTTTTGAGTTTGTGTGGCATTCTTTTTTAATATGGTGTTTAGTGTGTCGATTGAGAGAACAACACCAATAATATCAACCAAAGAATTGCTTTTCATGTTCTCAATTTCTCTTATCGATGTAAAATGGGATTGTTGTTTTGGTATACAACTATCCTCCTCCAAACACAACTCAACAATCGAATTTGTTTCTAATAAGATTTCCCATTCATTTTTTATTTGGTTAAAATTCTTTTGTGCAGGTTTGAGTCTCCCTTTTGAGATGAGATACACTTTTCCAGTTTCAATACGATCATAAAACTTTTCTGCAACTGCATTAAAACATGTTACTCTGATTTCACCACGATCTGAATCAACCAAGTCAAAAGTAAACACTTTTCCATGTCCTTTTGCATTGTTAAAATGATGAAGTTGACCCTTTCTAGTGACTCTTTCCTTTATTGACCATTTATTTTGGTACGGATTGAGTGTTGCAATAGGAATGGTTCTTGTTTGAGGTTCATTTTTTCCAGCAATTGGGTGCTTATATGGATTGTTGATAGGATCCATGCCTGCATCATCATCATATAAGGAAAATAGTATTCAGTAGATTTCAAACATGACAAAAAACATGGAAGAGTAACTGGAAACATTGATAATTTATTGAATTTTTATATAGCAGAAGAATTAAATGTAGCATAAAACTAAATATCATACACATATATTACATTTTGGAATTTGAGACTGATGAAATCAACATTGAAGAACATATGCATGTTACATCAAGTATCTTCTACTAAATATCATACACATATATTACATTTTGGAATTTGAGACTGATGAAATCAACATTGAAGAACACAGAGATGAGGAACACAGAGAGGGAAAAATAAAGGAAAAAGGAAAACGTGTAGAAGATAAGATGGAGGAATTTCACCAGAGAGAGGAGTAATGTAGAGAGAGAATGGCATGAGCTTGTGGTGCACTTAATCGAGTCTAGAGATGATTGTGAATAAGATGATAAAATAATCAGTGGAGGTCCTTCTTCTTTGGACAGGAGCAAGCCATTGGTGATTGCGAGGTGGGAATATATAATCGAGCAGAGCAAAGAAAGTCACAAATATTCAGCACGAACAAGGAGTCCCTCAGATGAGAGCTACCTAGTCATATCTCACATTCAAAACCCTAATAATATTAATTCAACCTGGCTTTACACATGCCATTGCTTTTAAAAATACTAATACTTTCTTTGCTTCAAAATGCAAAAAGTTTTCAGCAAACGTACCTCTAAAATCTGAGCTTCCAAAGCAGCGATGCTCTACAGGTGTCAGGAACTTCAAACCCTTTAAATTTGTGCAATTTGTATTGAAGAAGTCTCTGCTTAGCTCAGCTCAGCTCATTTATAGACTCATTGAACTCCTTTAGGGGCCTGTCTATATTGAGAAGATAGATTTTATTTTTCCCGAATCCTCTATTCTCTTCTATTTTGTAATCAACGTATCCTCTCCTCCCCTTTCTCCACCACGAATGCAAGTCTATCTCTGCTATTTTTCCCGATAGCCAAGATTTTCTCCTTCCAAAGGCTAAGGGGATCGATTGAATGATGGGTCATTACAATAACTACCTCCTTCAATTTCTCGAACTCCCCTTCAGAAGTCAAGCTTGATCATAAAAATATTAAGTTGATAATAACATAGTAAATCTTTCTTTTTTCTCCACCAGATCACGTCCACTCCTCCAGCTCGACCACACCCTTCTCCTACTTTGCCTCCATACTCGGGATTTAGGGCCCTCAACTCAGGAAAACACGTTCAACCAAGATGATCAAGAGTTTTATGATGATAATTTAGGCTTAAAATATTAACTTGCTCGATAATTAACACACTGAAATCCTTATAGGTGGCGGTTATATCCTTCAAGCTAACTTTTAGCCTCCTTTTTTTTCAATCTGTATTAGATGAGTTGCTTTCCTTAAATTATAAAGTAGATGTTATTTGATTTATTCTTGATAATGCTCATTAAATTTATTTATTTTTCTTTACTATAATATTAACTGAGTCACATAATATCACAACACAGGACAAATTATATATTTAATTTTCATGCTCAAACACAATTTTACTAACCCCTAGTTTTATTCTTTTTCTTTTTTTAAATTTTTTTTTTATTAGTTCACTGCACAAAATAGACCTCATGTGCTGGAGATAAGAAGGTTTAATTGATTTGAAATTGCAGAGCAAGATCAAGGTCTTCTTTTGGATAATTACTATCTATTGAAATAACAATAAGAAGGATGGTGGCTTCTACATCTAACCAGCTATGATAATAATGTCTTGCAGGGAAAGGCGTCCTTCACAATCATTAAAACATATTTTTACATTCATTTCAAACTATTATGTGAGCCAGTTTGCACAGAATGGTTCACACTGTTATCAAATATATTTTTTTTCATTCCTTCACGCAATGAAGTGGACTGGATACAATCGACTGACGTATGAAGTTGCAATGCAGACGGAAGTAATGGTGCTTGAATACTGTAGCACGCCAAGTAATTGCAGGCAGCAGATGCGCACATGGAAATGCAGTTTTACATTTACATCTGTATCATATCACCTGTCTCATAGCGTAGGTATGGGGATCACACACTTTGGTTTAAATGTGAAACAACTACTCTACCGTCCTCTATGTGGGAATATAGGCTCCTAAATCCTATTCCTCAACAACCCTCCAGTAATTAATTAAATCAATAGACCTCAAGTCCACCAGTTTGGCACCCAAATAACTCTCAAATGTCATGTTTTATGATCTAATTCATCTACATTGATTACTTCTTCCTACATCTAAGCTCTCAGGAAAAAGTTGTCTTAATAGTGCAATGGCCAATCAATGAAGATACTATATTTGGTCTCAAGCAAGAAAAGAATTTAGGCGACATCTCTACTGCCCTTTATGTGCAGAGAATGGTAGCACAGGAAGAGACTTTTCCTTTCCTGCAGGATACACCCAAGAGCTACGTCTCAAACTCTCTAAGTTTGTTGTGATTTGTTGTAATAAATATATTTGAGGTTGTATGCAACCTGTTACTTTTGATTATCAGTTATAGTATCATGAAGTCATGCAAGTGTTCTTCATTTTTGTTAATTAAGCAACGATTTCAATTTGTTATATTTTTTGATAATAAGGAGAAATAAATATATAACCGCCACCACTCATGATAGCTAGTAAAGACGTCAATTTAAATGCAGCTTCAAAAACTTAACGGAGAATATTCCTTGAATGCTTTCACTGTATAATGCCTCTCGACGTAATTATTTGTAATTATTTGATTAAACTAACCCATTTTCCATATTAATTAAATAATTTTAAAATTATTTAAAATTAATTAATCATTTTTTCTCATCACCTTTGATTAAATAATTTTTAATAATAATTTTCCTTCATCCACTTTAATTAAATACTTTTTAAATTATTTAGTTAAATTCCTAATTATTCTTCCATCTCCATAATTAAATATTTTTTAATTAATAATTAATTATTGCATTATTCTTCCAATCCCATAATTAAATAGATGTTGTGGATGCTATGTTTGCAGGTGGCACTTGATTCCATCTTGTTGTAGGAGTGGCAACCCAGAGTGCTTGATTGGATGATATATCTTAGTGAGGTAGATGTAGGATTTATCAATGTCATTGGATTATCACATTATATATATGCCTGAGATTAGGGCACATCGAGCCTTCATGACGACGATCATTGAGAGATGGCACTCGGAGACATCATCCTTTAGGCTATTGACAGGTGAGGCCACCATCACTCTTGAGGATGTGTGGTGCATCTTGAGAGTCCCATTCACAAAGCACAAGTATCTTACGACCTAGAGACTAGTGTAGAGGCTTTAGAGAGTTCTCTTAGATTATGAGCTTGAGATTGATGATGGGCATATCGACCTTTGATAGTACATTGGGGTTGTGGATGACATCATCCTTGTGGTTGTTGGACTCATATGCGGGAAGATCATGCTCGATCGATGTTCTAGAGGCTTCTCAATTAGATGGGGTCAAGTTTTGGAGAGGATGTTGACCAATGGTAGAGTTTATGCTAGGGGTTTGTGTATATTGGCTCATCTATATCATGGCATGCATCATGTGGTGTACTGATCAACCACCAACTTACTTGTAGGTGTGGCATTGCTCCATGTTTGGGCATGGGATCATATTTCAATCACTAGACCTATTAGGGAGGAAGTATGAGCAACAAGAGATCCCCTTGTGTACAGATATGATACTCTCCTCGCATAACACAAATTAGGTGACTTGGATTATTACTGAAGGATCATTGATGAGATGGATGAGTTCTAGTGGAGGCCTTGCCTACACATCGAGGCATGGTGTGCACCTTCCATATTATAGAAAAACCTAATGGTTGATCGAGAGGATGCCCTATATTTTGGAGAGATATCTTTCAGGCAAGGTTCTTCAATAGTTTGGGGAGACTCGAGATGTCCCTGCAATTGATTATCATGTTATTTTTGCTTAGAATACCAAGGAGATACCGAATTGGGGATCAATGCCTTCACCTCGAGTAGTGGTGATAGAGTTTATATAGTTGACCCTAATATAATAGATTTGGGCATATGGGGTAGAGGATCCAAGGGTTGCAACAGATTTTGATGCTTGAAGGATTCCACAAAGGTCACTTAGGTTTACCCATCTAGATGAAGGAGTAGTAGGAGGTCAAAGGAGGATGGATACGAAGACTAGGAGAGCCCGTCGACAATGATAAAGAGTAGAGGCAGAGACCCCTGTTATAGAGGACATAGGGCAATAGGAGGTGGTGGTAGTGATTGTGGTACTAGCAGGAGGATACAAGGGGGGGGAGATGAGATGCCTCAGGGAAGAGGCTTTGATGATGTCAGACTCTGGGCTACATTATATGAGAGAGACTAGGCTTATCAGGAGACAGATGGTTACAAGGCATAGCAAGATGGGCTCAATGTCTAGTTGATCTAGAGGGTGGTTAAGAGAGACCAATGAGCCTAGGAGAGAGATGAAAAGATTGCTCAGAGGTAGCAGGTTGAGGTGCAGCTAGCACAAGTTATTGTCGAGAGGGATGTTGAGTGAGCGAGGAGGCAATAATTGGAGGCTACGAGAGAGGGACATACGATCTTAATGTCACAACATATGTGAGAGATAAGGTTGTTAGAGCGGGAGGAAACTCACTACCACACCCTCTATGAGGTGGCAATACCTATAGGTAGACAACAACTAATATTTTTAGCTAGGAGTGTTGTAGTAGGCTCAGGGAGATCAAATGGAGGATTTTTGGGTTAGCCATCACTGGGATAACAACCTTCACAACAACCATAGGGGTCAAGGTATTAGGGATCATAAGGGTGGGTACTTGGATAGTAGCAACTACTAGCACCATAGGCACCACCTCCTCTTCATTCTCCTAGTCAGGAGGAGAGGGGGAGCTCTATGTGATTATGTATATGTTTTTGTATAGATTATTTGATGTAGATAGATTCTTGATTTGTATATACATTCATGACTCTTGGTAGCCTCATTGTACACAATTTTTGACATATATATTGTATCACACATTTGATGTATAGACTTTATATCATGGCATACATTTTTTATGATATATGAGATGCAGATCTTTTTGATGTGACTATGACTATGGTGTTATAGATTATGTTGTGGATGATTATGTGTATTATGTTATGGATGAATGTTTATCTATATAATTTTTTATATATTTGATGATTTTATGTTGTGATAATATGATATGATGCTATTATGGGGATACTAATGATTTGTGGATGCAGGATAGATGTAGGATGTATGATGTATGACCAATTCTTTTTGTATTTGTGATGTGATGTATGATGACTATGTAGGATGGATGGTGTATGATGTTAATGTCATTTGTGGATGTATTGTAGATGCAAGATGTATGATGTATGACTAATTCTTTTTATATTTTTGATGTGATATATGATGACTATGTAGGATGGATGATGTATGATGCTATTGTCAATTGTGGATGTAGGATGAGATGGATATTTTTGTGTATGTCATGATATTTAGATAAAAAAAATTAGTATGATGACTAGGATAGAAGAAAAGATGATTAGATGGATAAGATAAAATATGATATGGTGAATGCAAGATGTTGATCAAATACCAAGAAATCTATTATTATTAGATTACATTTGATTTTTTGATTGGATATGTGATGAGATAGGACAAATGGATTTTCTTTTGATTTAGGTTATGCTAAATAATGTAGAGTAATCCTTATTTTGATATAGCAAGTAGATACTATGCACCAAGGTACAAATAGCTAGGGTGGCATTGTATCTATTGCATGGAATTTGACTCTACAAACAAATAGGAGTATTCTTGTTTATACCAAACATACAAAAACCTTCTTTGATCATGTGAGAGAATGAAACCTCAAAGAAAGTAGACCAATACATAAAAGGTATAAAGAGCCTGATATGCAAAGGCTATTGTATTGCCTAAGACTATCCCTACACACACAAGGAAAGTATTCGCCAAGGTCATATTACAAGAACATCCCACAAACACAATAGATGAAAGCAATGGCTATGCCCCATTACATACCCCTCTAGACACACCAAGATATTGAAGATCAAGAAGGCATCGAGTGAGTGATGGAATGAGACAAAAGATAAATCAAAAGAAAATACCAACTAACAAGAACATATCAATGTTATTATACCTCTTGCCTAAGAGCTTGTTGTTTGTTGATTCGTGATTAGTGCCTATCATAGGAATGATGTATCCATTAAGGAAACAATGTTGGATGCAAACTAGATGATTTAGGTTGTTTGACATGTAGGTAGTTGGTATGTTCTGACAATGATCAATGCTTGAAATTTTTCATGAACGTTTGTGTTTCAATGATTGTCATCTTTTATTTTTGCTTACTTTTAAAAAAATGAGTGTGACAATATATTTACTTTGGATGGAAAATTTATTTCGGATGGGTGAGTTATAGTGATTTTTTTAACATATTTTTGTATAATTTTTCAACGTTTTGAGGTTTTTTGGAATATTTGAGGTTTTTTTGTTTTTTGTAACATATTTGAGTTTACTTTTGGATTTTGAGGAAATATGAATGTTTTTGGATTTTATGTTATTTAAATGTTTTTGGATTTTGCATGGATACCAGAATTAACCGTGTCTATGTTTGCACATCGTGATATGGTACCTTTGGAATCCTTATGATAAGGGGTAGTTTCCAACACACAGTCAATGCGAGAATTGGATATCATGAATGGAGTGTATGATGTTATATGTAAAGGAATATGAGACAGATTGTAAGATCGTTTAGAACCTTTGACTCTCCAAACTTGGGAAGATGAGCAATGATAGATGGGAACAGAGCTTTGAGTGGAATTAGGACCAACCACTAGATATACTTTGTTCCTTGCTTGACAAGCTTGCTTTTGTATTTCAGGACGCTTTTGATGGATACATTTCCCTTTTTTATTTTTCCCCATAGTTTCTTTAACTAGTGGAGTTTTGGAGAGATGATTTTCTTTATTTTTCTTTGGTATCCATTTGTACTTGATATTTCCTTTTTGCTTTACTGCTTTGTTTTCTTTGATGATCTTCTCCTTGCTTTGATAAGAATCTTTCCTTTTACGTTGGTCCCCATATGAGTATGAGATGATGGGTGGATGACGATTCATGATATGACTAGTTGTAGTGTTGATAGTATTTTCATCATAAGGATCCTTTGTGCCCCATATGTTGATTTTTTTTGTAGTTAAGATTTCCCTCGACATTGTGAAGGTGTTAACAATACCTAATCCTTTGCCCCAGGTGATAATATATTCTTTCATCCATAGCCAATAAATATGACTTGTCATGAACACATGATATTGTTATGGGTTCCTTCTATTTAGGAATATGAACTATTTATCGGATTCTATGACATCATTATCTGTTGATACTACTTTAAAAGATGTTGGTGTTGATTCAAAAGATGTCGATGATGCATAATCAGTGTAAGAATCAAGAATCTCAACTATTGCTTGCTCTTGTGTGGGAATATCAAGAGTGGAAGACTCTTGTTTTGGATGAAGAAATTCTATGTTTCCATTAGAAAGAAACATCTCAAGGGTGATATCGAGGACATCTTTGGAGTTTAAAATGGTTTGGAAGATGTCCCTTATCTCTTGGTGAAACGCTGGGGAGAGGCGTTCTTGATCTTGACTTGATTCGGAGTAACTTTTGTTATCCTCAAGAGCCTGTTCTTAACATGATCCTTGGGTGGATGATATATCATCAGTAAAAGACTCTTCACAATAGTATGTGGGTATGGGTGTAACAAGGGATGTTTTTGGCTTGTTTGGAACTTCTTCAACATGCCAAATTATTGAGTCATATGTGGGAGAGATATTGTAATACATACTTGATGCCATTATGGTATGAAATATTGTTTGACACTGTTGATGGGTTTGGACTTTGTTTTAAAAAAATATCTTGATACGTGTCTGATTCCTAATGTGGAGATGAAGGAATAACATAAATATGTCCCACTGTGGTACCATAGGTATGGTGCACATTATTTGAGGTTGATGCATTTCCTAAATCTTTTTCTTTTGTATGATCAAGCATAGGATTTGTGTAAATTTTCAGATTTTCATTCCTAGATTTTATATCGACATCAATGTCTCCTTGTTCAATAAGATCTTTTATTAGATGTTTGATTCTAAAACAATTTTGTGCATTATGACCTTTGTATCAATGAAATTCACAAAAATGATCGTCTCTATAGCTGTGAGGTTTAACTTGTGGCTCTTGATAGTTTGAGAAATATGGGAGTGTGATAAGATTAGACTGTATCAACCTCTTCAACACATCTTCCATAGGTTCCCATAAGGAAGTGAATTGTCGCTTAGGAGCACTGTTTGTTCTTTGTAGTCCATGTTGAGTGTTTGTAGAATTGATCATTGGTTGATTGTTTGGTGGGCGCGTGCATGGTTGTTGTGTGTTCATGGTTTTGGTGTTTGTTTACTTAGGAGAATTTAATACCACCTTTGCATCAACAACACCATCACTAGTATCATTCTTCTTCTTGGTCGAAAAGTGGGGTTTGTCATTAGAACTAGTGGATGGGATGTTGTATCTATATACTTGTGTGGTTCCTTGTGAGATTAGGTCTTTCTCAACATTAAGGTCACTAGGGACAAGCTCATCATAAGTGGTGATACATTGCGTCTTCAAGTGGAAGGATAGATCCCCATCAACATTAGCAATGATAATCCTTACTTGTTGTTCTTCAGGAATGGGCCACTTGCTCTCACTAGCTCTTTGCCTCCATCGTTGTAAGAAATTAGCGAAGGATTCTCCTTTGTTTTGCTTGAGAGTGTATAACTCTTCTAAGCTCAAATCCATGTCAAGATTGAAGGAGAAGTGATCTATGAATTTATCGATGATTTTTTGGAAATTTTTGATGCCTAGAGGCAACTATGAAAACCAATTGATGGTTGGACCTATCAAACTTCATGGAAAGAGGCACATCAAGTAAGAATCATTGTAGGAAACCTCCATACACATGATTTGAATTCTTTGATTTGATCCACAAAATTTCCTCTCCCTTTGTATTTAGCAAATTTACAGCCCTCAAAACTAGGAGGGAAAGGTACCATTGCGATGTTTCTATCAAATGGGTATGGAAACAAGTTTTGTTGTGTATTGGGCTTCTTTTTTCTTCCCATTTCAATATCCTACATTTGTTGTGTTAGCACCTTGAGTTGTGATGCTACATCATCTTACGAGTTTGGTGGAGGAACACATGTTGCGTATTGTGGGATGGCGGATGGATTGTACATGGGATTTTGATATGATGGGGTGTTGTATGGTGTGTATGGTGGTGTAAGATATTGTGAAGGTGATGGTGGTAGAGGTGGATATGCTCCTAACATTTTTGGATTGATGATGTTTTGTTGAGGATTATAGTATAAACCTGGTTGTTGTTGTTGTTGTGCAAGTATTTGTTATTGGGTGCATTATTGGGCTAGCAATGCTTTCTATTAAGATTCTTGTTGTTGTTGTGTGACTAGGGCTTGTTGTTGAGCTTATTGTTATTGTCGTGCAACTAACGGTGCTTGTTGGGCTTGTTATTGTTGTTGAGCAGCTAAGGCTGCTTGTTGTTGTAATGCTTGTTGGTAGGCATCATGTGCTTATTACAAAGCTAGATCATTAGATTGTTGTTGTTGCAAGGTTTGTTGATAGGCTTGTGTTTGTTCGAAAGTTAAAGAGTGAGCTTGTTGTTGTTGTAATGTATACAATTTTTTTTTGGGACATTTGTGATGGGTTTTGGGTGTTTATGGTTTGAGTGGGTTGTGGGTTGATGACAAGAGGTTGGGGGTTGCCTTGGTTTAACATTCCTTGTAAAATGGTGGATTGGGATGGAGGAGTGTAAGTTTGAGGTCCCACTTGATTTGGAATGGCTTGGGGGACCAATGGTAAAGATGATGGTGTCATTTGGTAGTGCAATGTCAATGGCATATTTGGACCTAGGATTAATTGATTGGAAGGGTTCCCTTGATTGATGTGTTGAGGGTTCCCTTGTTGTGTTTGATGTGGGACCAAGGTGTAGAGTCTAAGCTAATGTTTTGTAAACTTGGTGAAGGTCACTCAATTCAGAGGGTTAACAAACTCAACAGTCCACTTGACACTACTTAAGACTACATTAAATTATCAACCAAGGTGGTAAGCTTATGATGGTGCAGCACTGTGAATGTCTTCGTGGACTCAAACTACCTAAACTATCCTTCTAAAGTTACTCTAATTGCTAGAAATTCATAAAAATTGTATAACAATGAAAGTATAACTAAAAATTAGTTGCTATGGGTACCTACAGTAAAGACTATAACTGAACTATTACTAATAAAATGATACTTTGCAAACTAAAAACCTAATTAAGATTATTGACTCAACTAAACTATCCTTCAGAGTGTTACAAATAACTATTACATGCATGTTCCTAAGCATTCACTTGTAATAAGCAAGAAATGAAATCTTAATTATCTTACATGCAATTCATGAACAATAGTAGATTAATATTAACTATCAATAGAAATGAATAATTAAAAGATACAATGAAGAACAATACCTTGAGTGGCCTGCTCAAGTAATTGTTCCCACTTAACTAAGCTCAATCTAACTAATAGATCTCGTGCATCTCATGAATTGATCTTCATTTATTGCATAAGATAAAAGATTACAAAAACTCTTACAAACTAGGTTTAACCATTATGTAGATTCATGTTTCAACTAGAAAATAATAGATAGTACAAACTATGAACAACCAACTAACTAAACTACAAACTCAACCATCAGTTATATACAAACTAAGGGAGTCTTTATTGAAAGAAACAACTAAAACCAAAATCATTAATTTCACTTCCAGATATCTAGAGTGTGGATTCAAGATCTAGAATTATTCAACATATAACTGAAAAGAAAGAGAACCCTATCAAACTAGAACTCTGTCAAAATAGATTACATTCAATCATATATCCATCTGTCAAAGTTCCATGTCAGAAAAGACCTCTTCTTCAACGTTTATTAACTATTATGATAATGCATGTTTTATCTTCATTAATGCCTTCGACCAATAACCACCACGTTCAACTATTTCTGCAACATCCCTTGTTCTGGTACTCATTGCCCCTTTTTGCTACAAGTTCATACCGCAACGGTTGTGCATCATGGTTCCTCTTTTTTATGCAAACAAGTTAGTTTCACAAAATACATACACAAGGATAACCTTTAGAATTAAACATAACTTTCCATCAATATTTCCATGCACATTCATATAAACCACTTAATCCTAATATATTAAACCATAATTCCATGCTTTTGGGTCTTAGGTTTGTATAATGGATACAAAAAGGATAATATTATATGGAATATTGTCAGGAAGTATGTTCAAAAGTATCTTAAAGTCTAATAAAACCAACAACAAAAAAACTATTATCTAGACCTATCACAAGGTATTAACTTGGTTGATGGGGTTTGTGATCAATGTGTTGCTTTGATTTGGATTGATGATAGATGGGTTTGATGTGGATGGTGGATTGACTTGAGTAGCTTGGATAACCACTTGTTTCAATGTGTCGATGGGGTTGTTGGAACCATTTGTTAAGGGTTTCCCTAGCATGATGGTGTTAACTTGCCTTTATTGTCCTATTTGAGGCACTTGGTTCACATTACCTTGTGTAACATTAGGTACACTTGGGGTATTTGTGGTGATGGATGAAGATGGTTGCGCTTGAAATGTCGAGGTCATTGTGGCATCATGGAATGTAAGTGGTTTTCCAAATGTTGGTGTCCAACTTATGTTTTAGGAAAGATTGGTGTTTAAGGGAATGGTCGTGTTGTGAATACCCAAAGTTGTGTTTGTTCCTGGACATGAAGTGTTGGTATGTGGTGACTGATCAAGCAAATACTATACACTCGTAATGTATCATGGGGTTCGGGGAATCACCTCAAAAAAAAATCATTAACTCATCAAGGTTTTCTCATTGACACGTCAAGGTTTTTTCTCACTGACACATCAATATTTTTTCTCACTAACACATCAAGGTTTTTTTCAGCTGACACATCAAGGGGTCAGTAGTTAATTTTGAACCGACAAATGTAAAACCCTAATTCTAGAAGCTTCCAAAAATATTGTTATAAGTGGTTGGATACGTATGTTGTAGTATGGCATTTGTGAGATTGTAATCTATTTTGCATTGGATAATAAAATCATTGGGTGGCTAAGTTTTTGTGGATGTAGTCCATATTGGGTGAACCACGTTAAATTTATGTGTTGATCTCTTTTGTGTTATTCTTCATTGTTATTTCTAGGTTATTTAATCTGCATATAATTGGTAATGTTTATTTCTCCAATCTTCCTAAATCCTAACAATTAGTATCAAAGCCGCATGTATTTCGATCAATTGGCAAGAAACCTCTAGATTTGAGTGAGAGCAATGGGAGAAGGAAAATTCAAGGTTGAGAAGTTCAACATCAAGAATTATCAATTATGGAAGATGAATATGGAAGATTATTTGTATCAAAAGGATCTATGGTGGCCATTACAAGGAAAAGCATAGAAAGAGGCTATGATGTTCGATGAAGAATGGGAGATTCTAAATAGAAAGGCACTAGGAACCATTCAGTTGTATCTGGAACCATCTAAGGCGTTCAATGTAATAGAAGCAAAGACAACAGATGATCTGATAAAAGCTTTGGCTGAATTGTATGAAAAAACCTCAACCTCAAATAAGGTACTTCTCATGAAGCATTTGTTTAATCTAAATGATTGAAGGTGGATCTGTGACAGATCATTTAAATGCGTTTATATGATTACCAGTCAGTTAACTTCTGTAAAAGTGAATTTGATGAAGAGGTGAGGGTTCTCTTGGTTTTACATTCTTTTCCAGAAAGTTGGAATAGCTTGGTAATGGATGTAAGTAATTGTGTCTCTAGTTCAAATACATTGAAATTTGATGATTTTGTTGTTGTTATCCTTAGCGAGGAAATGCGACAGAAAAGCATAGGTGAGAATTCAACATCGGGTAATGCTTTGACTATAGAGAACAAGGTAAGAACAAAGGAGAGAGGAAAATTTCCCACAAATCATGGCAAGTCACAAGGGAAGTCGAAGAAAGGTAGATCTAAATCCAGAGGAAGAATGGATTGCTGGCATGGTGGAAAGCCAAGACACTTGAAAAAGGATTGTTGGTCTTGAAAGGGAAAACAAGGAGACAGACAACATGATGACAATAAGGAAGCTAATGTTGCAAGTAATAAATTGCAAGATGCTTTAATTATGTGTTTAGATAATGCTAATGATTCTTGGGTAATAGATTTAGGGGCTTCATTTCATTAACACACCCCATAGGAAATATTTTGTAGATTATGTTTAAGGTGATTTTGGACAGGTATATTTGGGTGATGATGAACACTGTCAAATTGTTGGAAAAGGAAAGATAAAAAATCAAGTCGCAAAATGGAAATGAATGGTTGGTATAGGAGGTAAGGCATGTTCCAAATTTGAGAAGGAATTTAATTTTTGCAGGACAACTGGGTAGTGAAGGTTGCATAGTTACTTTTTCAAACAAAGTCTAGAAGGTCACTAAAGGTGCATTAGTAGTAGCTAAAGGTGAAAAGGTAGGCACATTGTACAAATGTGTACTGTTAATACTTATTCTACTTTAGCTACTATAGAAATAGTTGCTATTGAGACATATATAACACTTGCTACAAGGACAAACAGAATTGTGGCACCATAGACTTTGACACATGAGTGAGAAAGGGATGAAGATCCTTCACTGGACATAAATTTTCTACCAGGTTTGAAGCATATTGACTTGGATTTCTGCAAAAAATGTGTTTATGGAAAACATAAAAGAGTCTAATTTCTCAAAGTTGGGAAAGAGAAGAAGAGAGAAATTAGAGCTTGTGCATTCAGATGTATGGGGACCAGCTCAAGTATCTTCTCTTGGTGGATCTTTCTATTATGTTATTGTTATTGATGATGCAACTAGGAAAACATGGGTGTATTTCCTAAAACAAAAATCATAAGTGTTTGAAACTTTTAAAAATTGGAAAGCTTTGGTTGAGAATGAGACAGGAAAAAAGTTGAAGTGTCTCAGATCTAATAATGGAGGTGAGTATTGCAATAGAGAATTTGAAAATTACTATTCATATAATGGAATCCATAGGCAAAAAATAGTTCTTGGAACCCCATAAGAAAATGGTGTGTCTGAGAGGATGAATAGGACCATTATGGAACGTGCAAGGAGCATGAGATTGCATGTTGGACCACCCCTACACTTTTGGGCAGATGTTGTACATACCATTGTTTATTTAATAAACAGGGGACCTTCCAATCCTTTGGATAGTGGCATTATGAAGGAGGCATGGATGGGTAAAAAGGTAAACTATTCATTTATGAAAACCTTTGGTTGTGAAGCTTTTGTCCATGTTGATATTGAAAATAGAACCAAGCTTGAGGCTAAGTCTAAAAAATGTACCTTCATTGGATATGGAGTAGATGAATTTGGTTATCAATTATGGTATTATGAAAATCATAAAATCATTAGGAGCAGAGATGTTATATTCAATGAGAAGGTCATGTATAAGGATCGGTTGCAGAAAAATAAGCATGAATAGGCCATAAAGGAATATGTGGTGTTGGATGAGATTCCAGAAAATAAAATGCCAGTGGTACTTGATGCTCAACAACAAGAAGTTATCCCACAAACTCCTGCAAATGTTAGACGTTCTATAAGGATAACTAGACCTCCAAAAATATTTTCTCCATCGTTATATTCTGTATTATTAACTAAATCTAGTGAACATGAAGGTTATATAGAAGCAATGCAAGTAGATACCAAAAACTAGTGGGAGCTAGGCATGAAAGAAAAAATGGATTCCTTGATGTAGAATCAGAATTGGGACTTAGTCCAATTGCCTGCAGGTAAAAGAGCATTACCAAATAAGTGGGTTTACAGGTTGAAGGAAGAAGATGGAGGCAAGAAAAGATATAAGGCTAGACTCGTGGTAAAAGGTTTTGTACAAAAAAAAGGTATGGAATTTGATGAAATATTTTCTCTGGTTGTAAAGATGACTTCTATTAGAACTATTGTAAGTGTTGTGGCTGTAGAAGACTTGCATCTTGAACAACTAGATGTGAAAACAAAATTTCTCCATGGGGATTTGGAAGAGGAAATATACATGCAACAACCACAGGGATATGAGGTCAAGGGTAAGGAGGAATTTTTGTGTAGGTTAAAGAAGAGTTTGTATGACCTGAAGCAAGCACCTTGACAATGGTATTTGAAATTTGATAGTTTTATGGCTAAACAAGGTTACAAAATATGTCATTCTAATTATTGTGTTTATTTTAAGAAATTGAGTAATGATAGTTATATTATCTTGTTGCTTTATATTGATGACATGCTTGTTGTCAGGTCTAACATGCAACATATTAATGAACTTAAGCAAAAATTAGAAAATTCATTCGCTATGAAGGATTTGGGTGCAACAAAACAAATCCTTGGTATGAGGATCACACGAGACGGGACAACCAAAAAATTATTTTTGTCTCAAAGTGAGTATGTAGAGAAGGTGTTGAAGAGGTTTAACATGCAGAATGCAAAAGCAGTTAGTACACCTTTGCCTATTCATTTTAAGTTGACTAAGGAGATGTGTCCAAAGACATAAGAGGAGGAAGACAAAATGTCTAAGATACCATGTGCATCAGTAGTTGGTAGTTTGATGTATGCAACAGTATACACGAGGCCAGATATTGCACATGCAGTGGAATTTGTGGGGAGGTATATTAGTAATCTAGGAATGGAACATTAAAATGCAGTAAAATGGGTTCTCTAATATCTGAGAGGTACTACTTCAAAGAAACTATGTTTTGGAGGAACAAATTATGCTTTAAAAGGATATGTTGACTCTGATATGGTGAGTGATATTGATAGCAGGAGGAGTACTATAGGGTATGTTTTTACTGTAGGAGGTACTATAGTTAGTTGGATTTCAAGGTTGCAAAAGGTTGTTGCACTTTCAACCACTAAAGTTGAGTATGTTGTTGCAACATAATCTATCAAGGAGATGATTTGGTTACAATGTTTTTTGGAGGAATTGGGACATTGACAAGAAGATAGCTCTTTGTACACTGATAAATAGAGTGTCATTCATATTGCTAAGAACTCGACTTTGCATTCAAAAACTAAGCACATATAGCTCAGATACCACTTCATCTAGTCAATTTTGGAGGATGGACAGTTGAAGTTGGAGAAAATTCACACAAGTGAGAATCTTGCATATATGTTGACAAAGGCAGTTACATGGGAGAAACTGATTTCCTCATCAGTTTTCGTTGGCCTTCACAAATGATAATGGTGGACATAAGAAACCAGCCAGACCTGTAATCTAGTGGGAGCTACAAGTGCAGTGATTTCATCCAAGATCACTCTCCAAGTGGGAGATTGTTTGGTGTGGATTCTAATCAATCTTCAAGTGGGATATTGTTGGTATGTGGTGACTAATCATGCAAATATTGTACACTCATAACATATCATGGGGTTTGGGGCATCGCCTCGAAAAAAAATTATTAAAAAACCTTGTGTTGGAATTTTATATGAAAATTTGCTCTTATTTTTTCAAATATCTCTATGAAAATAAGATATTATGTATGAACAAGAAATTATGCACGTTAATTGCATTTATGTCAAAAAAAAGGAATCCATTTGTAAATTTCATGAAGTTGTTATTATTGCAAGGAAGCAATATCTTTAATTGCATGTTGATCATAATTGTTTTCATGCGTTAATTGTTTGCATGTAAGCATTTATATATACAAATTTGTATGTCGACCTTAATTATTTGCATGTGTACATTATTTGTTGCATGTAAGCATGGATACATGCACTTAACAACCAGCATGTCCAAGAAAATTTCTCTATTCTACTCTTATCGACATTCTCTCCTACTCAACATATCTTCGAAAAGGAGAGAATATCCTTGGGGTAAGAAGGATATCGATGCACAAAGGATCTTCTAGGTGCCTTAGAGAATGGTTTGGGGATTCGTAGATAAGGAGGTGGTGAAACCATCAAATGGTGATCTCCATAAGAATCTATTCTTGATATTCCCAATGGATTGATTTTGGTTGATAAAAGCATTTACAATGAAATCAAACTCAAACAACGAATTGTGGGTCGATGAGGAGAAAGCAAGAAATAGAGCATGCAGGGAGCCAAGATGGAGCCTCAATTTTTAGGCTTGGATTTTGTTGGAAATAGGTAAGTTTTGCTTGTTTTAAAATATTTACTTGCATGTGAATATTTAAAACTACATCATTTTCTTAGCTCTCCTGTGAAACCCCCAAACGTCAAAGTAAGCCTCTTAACATCATGCGAGTCTTCAATGTAGTGCCCCTCCACATTTCACCTTGGTTGTTTGTGGTGCATTTGATTAAATTGGGTTGATTTGTACTTGATTAGTGTTTTTGCTTGATTATTATATTAAAATAAAATATTATTGAAATTAAATGACATGGAGATAATTAAAATAGAAGCTTTTATATAATCGAAGTATTAATTAAAAAAATATAATTAATGATTTATTGGATTTAAATAAATTAAAAAATTGTGATTTTATAAGGAAATATTAAAATAAATATATTAAATTGTTGTATTGTGCAAACAAAATTAAATGGAAAATTAAATTAAGAAATTAAATATTTCAAAGGTTGATTTAATTTGTGCAAATGAAAAGTATGATAAATTATAAAAATAATGAATTAGTGGTAGTTGAAAGTGGTATAAAATAAAATAAAATAATTAAGGTAAAAGAAGTGGAGGCTGCAACGGATTGGAAAGGAGTAAATAAATTAGTTAGGCATAACAAAGAAAGGGGCTTTTTGGTTATTTTCTGAAAATTAATCTTGGAGCTATGTCATGAATGATTTTTCCTGTTCTTGGAGTTTTTTGGTTCTTGAAATTTGGATTTTGGATTTGGAGGCTTTGGGAATTGGGGATTGCAGTGTTCGCTGGGATCTTGAAAGTGTGCTGAAGCGGCAAGCTAGGAGTGGTGAGTTCTGCAACAAAATTTCCTCTGGCAAGCAGGAGAATCCAGGTTCCACCATTTTTCCAATTTATATTTTTTTTAAGAAATGAATGTTAATCTCTAGCTGATTGAAACAAATAATTCTTTGTTTATTTAATCCTGAATTGAAAAATTAGGAATTGCATCTTTAGAAGATTGTAGCTAAGACTCCTATTTGAAATTGAATTGTGCTTGTCCTGCAACCAATCCATTTCAGGAGACAGAGCCTAATAATCTTTGTTGCTAGAAGGTTCTTTAAACAATTTTGCGTATTCTTCTTCTTCGTATACCCTTTTGGTTTATTTTCTTGGCAGTCTGTATATGTGTCTCAATCTAATGGTTGTCAGTATTTGGGGATTCTATAATTCACCGACTTGGTTGTAATTCACCTCATTATATTAGAAGATAATAAATTTGTGGCTATGTTGTGTTTGGTAGTCATTGCCTGGTTGGTAAACCTCTCATATCTGCATCTTGAGGTAGAAGCCAAATAGTTTTATCCAGTATCTGTGCTTGGATGTGAACTCCATATCTTTCACCCTACTATCTCAATCGATGCATTCTTAGCATATATGGAATCTGTAGACACACATTGCATTTTCCCCACTTTGGATGATAGGTTAATGGGCTTGACAATTCACATTGACCAACCTTGGTTTGACGCCTTGTCTGGCATTTTCCAGCGCTGTACAGTTTCATTATTGAGCTAAATGTAACCTTTAAACGCCTATCTGAAAGCTTAGTCAAGCAAAATTGTATGTAAATGTATCCTATTCACCACATAGGCTATCAGCGGACTTATATGTTGAAATTTTGATTGTATTGTTTAGAATAAAATCTGCATATTAGCTTTGAAGATAAGATGGAGTATGGCAACGGTGTGTTATCATCTCTCTATTAAGTTGAGTTTGTATAGTTAACCCCAGTTGAGGTTGCGCATTATAATCTGTTATAATCATGTTTCAAGTTCGTTTGTGTTTGGGATTTATTCCTTTCAATATTCTAATCTCCCTAAGGCAGTGCCGTGGGAGTCTAGTATTTCATCAACTGTAATTGTTAACACTGCTCTTTATTTCTATTATGGGAACTGTTGGTTTATCACTACTGCCCTGTTATTACCTTCCGGTTAAGCCAAGTTTAATACAGAAGTCATCCAGTCGAGTGTTGTGTATTATAAACGATTAATGGTATGCTTCCATTTATAATGTTAGCCTGAGGCAAATCTTTACTTTATCTATACTTTTGGCCTTGATGTTGGGTGGTGAATCCTTTTATTTATGTGTTTCTTTCTGGAGACTCTCATGCAAGGTATTTATCGCATGTGCCTCCTCTCCTCCCTGCCGACAGTTTTGCCATCTTAGAAATCAAGTTGGGTGTCGATTTTTTGTTTCTTCTAACCTTCGATAGTCATGGATTCGTTGATTTATTTTGTTACAGGGTAAATAATGGATTTCTAGGTTTTTTTTTTAAATATATATATATATATATATAAAAAGAGTAAAATTTGATTTAAATACATTCCATTCTCATGTTGTTCAGTAGGTAATTTGAATTATATACTTTGCATAAATAGTAACCTGGTTATATGCTCCATAGTTAAAAATAAATAAAAAAATTTGATGTTGTTTTGAGTTGAATGCATATTTAAATACATGTACCTTCGATATGTCCGCTTCACTTCTTTATTTGTGATATTCGGCTTCTTATATGTGTGTGTACATTTATTCAAATATAAACGATTATTAAGATAGTGATGCATATCATTTTATTTGATAATAGCATTCTCTCTCTCTCTCTCTACACACACACACACACATATATACATAAATATATATATGTGTGTGTGTATGTATATGTATTGTGTTTCATGTAAAAGATTATTGTTGTTTTTTTTTTATGTGTTTGTATTTAAATGAATAAAACTAAGGAAAACATTAGGTATAAAAGAATTGATGTAATTATACTAGAATAAATGAAGGGATTACATGAAAAGAAAATGATTTAATCATCCATAGTTAAATGAAGAGATTATTTAGACGAGTGAATTTAGACTTGAGTAAAGAGTTAGTGGAAATGTGAAATAAATATATGAGGAATATTGACTTAATTATATTAATCAATTGAATGGTTTGATTAAACAAACGAATCGAATTATCTTTGGCTACAAAGCTCTTTTATAAATGCTAGATGGTTGGAATATAAATCCTCTCCTTATATTTGATTATGGTGGTAAAAGATTAAGTAAGCAAATGGATGATAAATATTGATTTTTGGGTGATGTAGATGTTAATTGTCTTAGTATGTTGTATGTTTGATTTGTTGTATGGACCTTGTGTTGATGTGTGGTATTGGAGTGTTATTTTGGTTATTACTCCTTGTGGAAATATTTGTGTAAATAGATATGTGGACTTCTAGGGGCTAGGGGGGAAAATTCTCTTCTTGATGGAAATTTTTGATAAACCTTGGTGATGGTTGGTTTGTATTAAATGGGTATATATTGGTCATTAGCCTTACATGGTATATTCACCAATGTGGTTGGTACTTGTGTGCGGAAAGGGTTTTGCCTCACCTTGCAATATATGTTATTGAGATCTTGTGATTGTGCTAGTTGGTTGTGCTCTTTGATTTCACTGGGTCTCCTAGTTGTTAGTAGGGGGAGTGGCTCTCAATGGGGGTCTGATGCACAAAGTGGCAAGTCTAGGGTAACTCATTGAGAGTTTAATCAAGTGATAACCTAAAATGAATTAGGGGGTTGGGTAGTTCACATTAATCAAGATAACACCTCATTCATGGATCGAGTGCTTGTTTAGGCTTGAGATGAGTGGGAAGCCCTGGAATGGCAAGATCAACTACCCGGTCTAACTGGAAGGTATGTTGATCCTGCATGAGTTTGTATTGGGTTTCGGCGATCGGTAGAGGTGGCCAAGACAACCCAAGATGGGGGTCTAGTAGCCTAGGAAGGTTACACCAGGGTAACCCATAGCAAACTATGTGATGACACTCCTCTTATGACAATCTAGTATTCCCTTGCCTCTTGTTTCCTTCGACATTGTGTGCCTCTAGAAGTGGTGTTACTATCATGTGTTTTTGTATTGTACTTGTACATTAGAGTCATGTTAGCCCTTATGTCATCTTTTGTCTCTTGTTTGTTGTGGTGGGACCTTAATGCTATCTCCTAACACGAGGGGTGGACCTTAGGGTTCCACATGGTTGGGTGGAATATGTCATGCACTCCATTGGGTTCCCTCACTTTGTTCTTGTTCAAGGTGGCTACTTCTAGATATGAAGATTATGCACTTGTTTCAGCTCGCGTGTACTATCTTTCTTATATTTGTAATGTATTATCATTCAATAGTATCATGTAATGAAACTTTGATGTATTCTTCTCTCTCATTTAAGGACACAATGATGTAATATTGTAATTAATTGTAAACGCTTTCTTATGTAATGGATAATGTAATTGATGATATTACATATGATAGTTAATTGGATTATTATGAGATGATATTATATTGTTGATACGATTTGATAATTCTAATTAGTTGATCTCTTAAATGTGATGAATAAAATGCAATTCATATTGTTGATGGAAATTGTTTAATGCAATGAGTTTCAACTCTTGTTAGTTTAGTAAATGGGAATCTAGTAGCATTGTCATGGACCTTAGAGGACTAGGTTAGAATTTAAGCTATAGTTTCATTTGCAATCTTGTGAATAATGCACTTTTTAAAAAAAAAAAATTGTCCTGTGTTAAGGTGTGATAGCGTGTTGTTCTAAAATATTTACTTGCATGTGAATATTTAAAACTACAAAATTTTCTTAACTCTCTTGTGAAACCCCCAAACATCAAAGTAAGCCTCTTAATGTCTTGCGAGTCTTCAACCCCTAGTGTTATTTCGAATAGAAGCTACGAGGTAAACATGGCTTAGCTCCCCTTGGTAGTCACATGCATTCACCTCAGGCCCAACCACTAGAATCATGTATGTAATAAGAGCTTGTGAGACATTATATCCTTGAAAGTTGATTCCTAAATGTTTGTTTGATCAATATATTTTGTGAAAGCTTTCGTAAATCATTGTTGCAAATTCATTATTAACCTGCATGATCTGATCATTGATGCTCATCGATGCCTTGCTCAGTCATTTTATTGCATGTAATTTGATACCCTAAAATTTGGTTTACTTTGCTTTCATACTTTCCTATAATCGATATTTGAATCGATGTTACACTTTATACTCTGTTGTAATTGATATCCAAATCAATGACTGTCATTATATTCTTCTTGTGACCAAATTGATATCCAAGTAAATATTTTTCTTTATCTTCTATTGGTAACCGGTATCCAAATTGTTCTTTTTTCTCCACTATCTTTTGTGTAAGTTGATACCCATATCGTGGTTATGATAAGTCAATAACTTATGTGAAATGGATATCAAAAAACATTACCAATTCTAGTTGTTCTAGTCATGATTATAATAGGATAAAAAAATGAGCCTCTTATCCTATCACGGTAAGCGCCATATCTTGAAGATAGCTCTCAACCTTACCTTACCAGGGTGATCCCACAATACCGGTTTACACTTTTTGGGAGATCCTGATATTTGTTGAAATCACATATTTTTAGAAAATACAATTATTTAAGCCTTGAAAAGTTCCATTTAAAGGATTCAAATTGAAGAGGGTTTGATCAAACCACCTTAGATCAAACCCTCTTGAATAGAACCCCGATAGTTTTAAACCATACCTATAATGGAGTCTCCTTTAGACCCATCAAAATTTTTGATTTACCTTTTTGGGGATCAGATGAATTCATTTAAAATTTATTTTTTGCAAACTTATGTAGTCCTTATTATAAGCTTCCCAAAAAGTATAATTTTAAATAAATTTAATTTGATTATTATACTTATTTTTTATTTCTTGTGAATGTAGGTTTTTCATCAGAAATTGAGATCTTTGTTCTGCACATGTGGAAAAATAGCAAATTATCAATATATAGATATATATATATATATATGCACTAGATATTGATGTCCTTGATCCAACAACAAAAAAATTAAATTTTGATAAATACAAAAAAAGTTATGTTTTATCCAATAAATCATGTCCAAATTGTAACTGGTTTGACTTTGAAACTTAATTAAGAAAAAAATATTCAATGAAATGCTATGAAACTAATTCCATGCACTAGATATCATAGTTACAAATCTAAATTCAAAAAAAAAAGAATTTTATCCTTCATAGAAAAAAGTTGTGTTAGCCAATAATGTCACTCTTTAAAAATGGTGTTTACTATTAAAAAATAGTTTTTGAAGGAGATGGAAAAAGAAATGCAATTTGATTCCAAAACTTATGAAAAAAATATGTTTAGAATCTATAAACAAAATGCCACAAATCACTAGTTTTCATCATCTTCAAATTCCTCACGGTTTAGTTGCTATACGTGCCTGAAAGTGAAGATTCAATTTAAAAAATTCAATTCAATGTCTAGTTTAGGCTTGTGGCCTTGCCACATATGTAGATTGTGAGCCCAAATATAATGTCTTTGATGGATTTAATGGTTTGTGCTTAATGTTCCTATGAAAGGCTAGTATCCCATGCTCAAATGGCATAAAGCTCATAGGAGCCATGTGCAAGACACATATGTTTCATAACTTGATGAAATTTGTTGTTAGTTTCAATAAGAACTTTCTAAATAAATCTATTATTATAAGCTAAAAACCCACATGGGAAGGGCCGAGTCACCATAACCCAACTATTATTCACTTTGCACATGATAAAGTGAAGGGCTCTCGACCTTGAGAGTGGACAAGAGCTTCGATTCAGACCAAATAATTATATGACTATTTCTAAGGATTATTTTCATTGAAGGTTATTGAAGGCTTGGATAAAGTTGAGAGTAATATACATATATACCTTGTTATTTTGGGTAATTAAATTAAAAACCTAGTTTTCATTTTGGATAGTTTGTTTAATGACTATTGAATAGTCTTTTATGATTTCATGATTTCCATGCAAATGTAAACATAAGTGCTAGTATTCACTTGCATAAATATTTATATGTATACTTGTGCATATGCATACACACACTTTTGATTGCTTGGAATTCTATTAATTCTCATGTACTATCAATATGGTATGAACATTGCTTATGGATCTTTGATTCTTATGATCCCTTAATATAAATTATCTTGGGATGGAACATTTAATGTAAATATTGAGATAGTTGGTGGGGATAGCATGTACGTGTGAGTGAAATCTCACTTTTATATATTATTGCCTAATAAATACATATGATATGAAACTAAGTACAGTATGATAAACTACACTTGAGTTTAAGGATACAAGCTTACTTATTATTTTTTATAGAGTTGAGATATTAAAATCCTAGAGAAGCTTTGATTCCTTGCAGTTATAACTAAAAGGGGTAGAGGTGAGCCTTTATGGAAGCGATTATTGATTAACAATAAGGAAATATAGAGATATGTGAATACTTTAATGACCATCTTAATGATTGAATATTGAAGGTTATAGGATAATAAATAAGCTAATAGAAGAGGAGTACGTTCTTAAGGAATAAAGACTATAATAAATTAGATAATTAAATACAAAGGTGTAAATCAAGCGGAAAGATGAGTTAGAATGCTTATGGCAATACTCTCTCTTTTTTTTAAAGTAAATGCAGTGATAGTTATGTGTCCATAATTGAATTCTTTGATCAACCAAACTATATTAGATCAAATGCATACTTAAAATTTTATAAGAATTTATACTCATAACTACGCATAAGAATGCTCATGATTATATATGTATATACATACATACATGAGCTATACCTTCTTTATTTAATATTGCATACTTGTTCCATGCTTTTGAACTTGCATAATTCTTTTGAATGGATCACTACATTTCTTGATATGCACTTATGAAGAGATTATTGAAAGGATGCATGCATATAGACAAGTTATCATGTTAGCATACTTGTACCTGTATAGATTTACCTTTTTGCTTTTAAGAAATTATGAACCAAGCAACATTGAAGATGAACTAATATGTAGCCTACATAACTGACTATGTATGTGCATAAGCGTCAAGCATGATGACGTTTCTAGTGTATTCCTTATGTGTGTTAAATCATGATGTGAATAGACGATTGATATGATTTTCTTCACAAATTCCATTACTCCTATTCAAGTTGCAATGCTAGTTTTCCTCGTGCTAGGTTGAACATTCTTCTTTCAGGAAGAATTCTAGGGAAGTGATTTGACTTTGTGGTAGGGTGGAAACATTCTCCAACAATGTTCTCACCCTTGAGGTGGTCAAAGGAGTTTCAAGGTCAAAAGGATCCTATCAGGAAGGCTCAAGTTTCAGTTCATTGTTTAGTTTTGCTATCAACCAAGAGGTCTATTGTAAGGGAAATGTTCCCATATGAATAGCCTTGTAAACGACACATGTACTTCAAATTATTATTAAGATAAAATTCTCTATCTTTTTCTTGTGCATTGGACACATGTCATCTTTGTATGTGTGATGTGTAATTTTCAAATATTAATTGTGTTAATTCAATCTCCTATTCAAGTTGCAATGCTAGTTTTCCTCGTGTTGGGTCAAGCATTCTTCTTTCAAGAAGAATTCCAGGGAAGTGATTTCAGTTTTTGGTAGGGTGGAAACGCTCTCCAGCAATGTTCTCACCTTTGAGGTGATCAAAGGAGTTTCAAGGTCAAAAGGATCCTATCAAGAAGGCTCAAGTTTTAGTTCATTATTTAGTTTTGCTATCGACCAAGAGGTATATTGTAAGGAAAATATTCACATATGAATTTCCTTGTAAATGACACATGTACTTCAAATTATTATTAAGATAAAATTCTCTATCTTTTTCTTGTGCATTGGACGCGTGTCATCTTTGTATGTGTGATGATGTGTAATTTTTGAATATTAATTGTGTTAATTCAATGGAGGTTGTTACAAAGACAATGAATGAAATGCTTAGAAAATTATGTGAAAAAGATTTCTTTATTCGTCTTAAATGCTTAATAACATGTATGTTCCAAATCTGCTTTTATTCATCATTAAGCACGGTAGATAAAACGTCCAAAGTTAGTAAAAGCACTTGCATGAAATAAATCATTTCATTTTTTATCACATTACATGCACTTCTTAATCATTATTACATAGAAAGATCATTAAGTTATGTGTTGTGATTGTCCAATTGTGCATATTGAGTTTCTTTTTCTATGCATTCATGTGTTTTGGAAAGCTTAGTTCTAAGATAGGGTGCCAAATGTGGAGTCACAAAATGTGAATCTCTTTTTGGATTCATGTTTTATTGCATGTACTTTGTCCAAAGTCAAGGGTTCATTGAAAAAGATGAATGTTTCCTAGAAAATCTATTATTTATTTATTATCTACCACATCTTGATTAACATAGCACATTCGAGATTAGGAATATGCATGTAGATCAAGCTTGCACTAGGATTCCCTCCTACTACTTGTCTCTAGGTTGCTAGGCACTTCAAGCAGGGCCAATGGTTCTTCATTTCAGGAAGAAATCTAGGGAAGCTAAGGCTTTGTGGTTGGGCAAAAAAGTGCCTCAAATATGATCTCATCCCTTGATCTACAAGAAGACTAAGAGGTTATGGTAATCAGAGGACTCATGTTATTATATTTGACTTTCATGTACTAATTTATCAATCATTCGTATTGTAATGGAACAGTTGTTTCCATGTTGTAAATGTACACTTGTGGAAAGGTACTTTGTTATTTATTAATTTATTTATTTGATTAGGAGAGTTGTAATTAAATTTATATGATATGATTATTCATTTTATTAATTATGAGATTATGATTAATTAATTTTGGTAGAAATATTAATAAGGCTATGGGATTCCTTACAACATTGCATTTTAAATAGTACATAATACTCATAACCTTATTCTTAATACAATAGAGAGATTTGACAAAATACCAAAATTTATTATATTTGTTCAGTGGATTCATATTACATCCTTATTTAATACAAATACTTTTGATCATATGTGACTACAAGTTGCTATTAGATAATGGTATCTCCTCGAGTTCTTCACCCTCAAAATCAACTAGGACAAACTTGGAGGGTGGGTGTACATGTAGGTACTCCTTCATAACCTCCTTTCCTATCTTTGGTGAATTTTGACCATATTCAAAAGGCATTTCCCTATGTGCAGATGGTTTAACTAGTTTGACAGAAGGGATGGGTACAATAGCCTTCTTTGTTGTTTAGGATGTATGAGTCAATAAGCCATGCACCCCCTATATAGTTGATATTCTCTAGGATTTTTACCTATGGAGATGATTCATTTTCATCCACTAAGCTAGGAAAGTTTTTGGGTATTGACTTCCTTTCCTAGTTCTTCTTCATGTCATTCTAACACAAAAAAAAATTCAAATATTAGCTAACTATTAATGTTTGAGAAAGTTTTACAATGAGCTCATAGGTCCATGTGTTAAACCTGATAGCTCTAATACAATATGTAGCACACTCACTCATACTACAAAGTAAATACTTAGGTTTTTACCATAAAAGTAAATACAACATATGCTTAAAAATAGGATAGTAACTTTTTTGACTTTTCATACATCATTTATTGCACATAATCATAACATGAATGTATAATACAACTTTTGAAATTGAACTATATTTATTTTCAACTTAAGAAATATGATAAAAAAATTCAATTACAAATCATACATGAAATACTTTCAAGTATACAAGCTTACATGATATAATAATGATACAAGGTCAAGTCTTCTATATCTAGAAAATGCTTTTGTTTCATGTCAAGCCTCAATGTTGTCATTTTCAAGAGGGAGAGCATCACCCAAGCGTTTTACCTCCAACCATAGACCAACAGTCCTCCACACACCTTCCAACTGGAAGTGGCCCTACCCTTCATGAAGATTATAGACTAAGGAACCCACAAGTATGTCATCTAAGTTTCTAGTGTTCTATCCTACATAACTAATCCACCATACAAATTTAGACATCTCTAACTAAGTATGACCAATCTAATTGGATATGCAATCTAGATCACAATGAATTGACTAACGCAAGTAAAGACTTTTGCATTACTTGGCCAAAAATTCAAAACATATCAAACAGTTCCTTAAGAAGTGAATTCATAAGATCACACACCTCTAACTCCACTTGGAAACCACCTTGACCTAAGTTTTAACACATGATTGATTGTTTGACTTGCTTAATTAACCTTTCTTAAGGATATTTAATCATCAAATAATAACTTCCTAAAGTTGGTAATGACTAAGATGGAAATGAGCTCTTGATTTTGAACACCCATGTTACATTCTTGTAACATCTTGGGACTTGGCAACTACTACTTGTTCAAGTACTTGCACTCAAACCTTAAAAGTAAACTACTCTCCTATTTTCATGTGCATATGGTTTACAATGTTATCAAACAATGTCATCGACTTGAGACACTTTGTCTTTCACTTAAGTTCTTGACTACTTGTCAAATAAGTAAAATAAAATAGTATTAATCATTAATAAAAAGATCACTTCTTTTTATAATAGTTCAAAATTTTCAATGTTTTTGCTCATGGTTATATGCACAAGAACACAATAATAGTGTTGGTAAAAATATAGTATAAATACCAACTTCTTTTCTTTTTATTTTATAATTTCATAACATAAAATATCCTTTACATAATCTTAATATAAATATCTATATATACATATATATTCTTATATATTGCTATAGACATATATATATTTATATATAATAACTAGAATTATTCTCTTTTTGAGAAAATGGAATAAATCTTTCAATTTAACATAGCAGAGAAATAACTTTCTACATTGTTGTTCATCTTAGAGTGAAAGAAAGATCTTAATTAATTTCTTGTTTTAAACTGTAAAAATCAAACCAATCTTTCTCTGTTTAAACATATAATATTCATCAAGAAAAATAATTATTCTTTCAACTTTCTAAAATTGAAAACTTTAGAATGAAACTACAAATTTACACATGAATAATAAAGAATGTAAGAATTCCTGAGTTACTCTCCGTTCTCCACTTTTGAAATTTCAACATCACAATTACAGTGAATTGGAATAATTTTTCCCAAGAAAACTTAGTTTGATAATGTTCAAACTTAGACTTTGCTGTAAAACTCCTTTAGCAAATGCCACAATTAACATCAAACTAAAATCTTTGTGCTTAAAACAGAGAGTATTGTTTATATATATTATGTATATAAGACTTAAATACTCTAAAATTAAGCTAAAAATATATATAACTCTACCTGAACGTGATGCTATCGAACTGCCACAATCAAACGAAAATGATTCTTATATATATATATATATCACTTTATTTTTCTTTTTCAAAATAGAATAGGCCAAAGATTCGACAAGGTTCAACCTAACTATACGACTTGACCCAACTTAGAGAAAACACAATAATTGACTCAATGATGGGATTAGGTTCCTTACCCGAACTAATTACTTAGACCTACATACAAGTGTGTGGTTCGACTCATTTGGCATTAACTTGTTTATTTCTAAAGTATATACTCCTCTATCTAGTGATACTCTCCCTCTCCCTTTGGAGAGTAAGAAACTGGTCTTGCATTTCACTTAGAAATCCAATCAAATAGTTAGCTTGTTATTAATCACAACATCATCATGATCTTGCTTCAATAACAATAATTATTATTAAAATTGAAATACATTACATTGCATTTAATTTCATCCAAATGTTGAATAACATATGATCATCATCAAATATCAAAACACATTTTAACGTAAAAGGTTAAAATTAATTTGTAAACCAAAATCAAGCTGTAAGAGTTCCTATTGTTGGAGATGTATGATTTTACAATTATGAAAATACATAAACTAGAAAGAAAGAAAAATAATCATGTTTTCACCTAAAGATTGCATGTAGTTTATAAATAATCTTTTGTATAATTGACAAAAGATTAGCTTTTAGGTGAACCCTTGAAGTTACAATTCTACAATAACTAAAATTTAAAAATTACCTCCATAATAGCCTTATAATGAAATTTTGTGTCATTGAAGTGATGGTGAAATATATTTTAAAGTTGGATTCACTTTACTACCATTGAAGGCAAGCCATGTTTCATGTTGGTAAGGAATTTCAAAACCCTTCATCGCTATCCATTTTCTCTACAGATTTAATGGGTTGAAAAATTAAAACATAATTTAACAACCTCTGATCACATATGCATCAATATTTGAGGAAAATTATAGTGGTGGTTGGAGGCATGTAATATCTTTTGATGTAGGGATGAAAATAGCAGGTTATGCTTGTTCATGCAGTCATGCAGCTCCCTCAAATCCCCTGCAAACAAGATCAATAATAATTGCGATGTTGATTCCTATACCGCTTCCAGTTCCTCCCAGACAAGGATATATTCTTCTACTGCTGCTGTCAAGAGTAGTTTCGCTCATTTTAAAGGGAAGTTTAAAGCCTTGATGCAGAGTCACTAAAAGAAGAATGGCGAGTCCCCGAGTGAATCCTCTAAACTTCTACCTAAGCCATCTAAATCAGATAAGAGGAATTCCCCGACAAATAGTCTGGTGCCTAAGCTTGAAAGAGGAATGAATAGCAGAAGCCCTTCAGATCGTTGTGGTTGGATTACAAAGACTACAGCAAAGAGAAAATGTTGGCCCCGCTTTGCAGCAATTCCATCGATGTGGGAAATTCAAGGCTTCGCTTTAACCCGCTAGAGGGTTTGTGTTGTGCCGATACAAAGGTAGAGTCCGAAGATGGACAATTTGAAGTTATTAATGTGAGTAGGAAGAACAAACAGGGGAAAATTTCTGAGCACACACAAAGGATAATGGTTTATGTCAGGGTAAGACCCCTATCAAAGAAAGAAGAGGAAATGGTTGCCCGTAGTTGCGTTGGTACTGTGAACAACAAAGACCTCTTCTTAAAGGAGATTGGAAACGAGGACGAATTTTAAAGATCGAAGAGGAATTGTACTCGAACTTACACATTCGATGCAGTTTTCCCTCAATTTGTTGAGCAACAAGAGGTTTACAACACAAGGTATTTATTTATTTATTTTTCTTTCCTTTTTAAGGTTGATACTGCAAGTTACAGTTCAAAGTGTTTCAAAAAGAGGGCTTCAGTGGAGAGGATCCAGTAATTGAGCACCTACTCAATAATTGAATACCTTATCTAAAAATAAATTAAGATTATTTTATAATTGAACCATCATTTTATTTTGGTTTATTTTATTGTAAAGAAAATTACAATTAAAAATAAGATTTTAAATATTTTAATAAAATTAATGTGGTTTTAAAATTGTGAATTCCATAATCGAATTGTTATATATGCTATGTGTCATCTTATGTTGACTCCTGTGTATCATTATTGATATAAGTTACATTGTCGTGGATGCTCAGAGGTGACCAAATCTATCACCATCTGAGGATCCCTAGCTATATCTCTAACCTCTCAACCCTAGATAACTCAAGGTGAGTCCTTGAAGAAACTACTCAAAGAACATACAGATAATCAAATAACACAAGATGTATGTGGTTCGGCTGTAGCCTACATCCACTGGAGAAGAGAGAGAGGATATTATTATTCATTGTTGTGTCTGGAGATTACAACGAATCTGCATATAAAGAGTTACAACAGCCTTAATTAGGCAGGCATAGATTAAGATGAATCCCACAATTCATGCATTATCCATAAATAGCTCAAGTTATAGATAGTTACAAATCCCGCAAATCTCTCTGAATCTCTCTTCTCCAACACTCCCCCTCAAGTTGGTGCGAAAATGTCAATAGAGCCCAACTTGGACAATACTTCTTGAAACTTGAGAGCCGGAAGACCTTTTGTAAATATATCCGCCAATTGCTGAGTTGTAGGGACAAAGGTCGTGCGGATGACATTGGCTTGCACATTCTCTCGAACAAAATGGCAGTCGACTTCAATATGTTTAGTGCGCTCATGAAATACTGGATTTGAAGCGATATGCATAGCAGCCTGATTATCACAGAATAATTCAGTTGGTAGAGACGAACCATAACCAAGGTCTTGCAACAGAGCTCGAAGCCATATAATTTCACTGGTAGTTGATGCCATCGCTCTATATTCTGCTTCAGCACTTGAACGAGCAACAACACTCTGTTTTTTACTTTTCCATGTGACCAAGTTACCTCCAACAAAGGTACAATATCCAGTTGTAGACCTTCGATCAATTGGAGATCCTGCCCAATCAGCATCAGTATAGGCAGTAATAGAATTATGACCAGTCTTACGCATCCATATACCTCTGCCTGGGGACCCTTTCAGATACTGTAAAATTCTGGTGACGGCCTGCATATGTTGAGCCTTGGGAGCATGCATGAAACGACTTACCAAACTTACTGCATAAGAAAGGTCAGGTCGAGTAATGGTTAAATAGATTAACCTACCGACCAACCTTTGAAACTGACCAATATCAGGCAACAATGCACCAGTATCATCTAATTTTCCTCCGCTATCCGTTGGCGTATCTGATGGCTTGATTCCAAATTTACCAGTTTCTTGTAACAAATCCAACACATACTTTCGTTGATTAAGAAAGATGCCGTTTTTTGAGTAGGCAACTTCTAATCCTAGAAAGTACTTCAAAGTTCCCAAATCTTTAATGGCAAATCTATTGTGTAGCAGAATTTTTAGCTTAGAAATTGCATTTTGATCATCACCAGTAATGACTATATCATCAACATAAATCAGCACAACAACAATACCGGAGTTACTTCTTTTAACAAACAAAGAAGGATCGGCATTACTTCGTTTCAGCCCATTCAACATAAGGACAGAACTAAGCTTAGCATACCAGGCCCGTGGAGATTGTTTAAGCCCGTAGATTGCCTTTTTTAATTTACACACTAAACCAAACTTGGCCTCTTGCGGATGCCCAGGTGGGATGCTCATGTAAACTTCTTCTTTAAGATCACCGTGCAAGAATGCATTTTTGACATCCATTTGAAACAATTTCCAGTCTTGATTGACGGCAAGGGAAATGAGGACCCGGAATGTGTTCATCTTTGCAACAGGCGCAAAAGTTTCCTGGTAATCTATGCCATATGTTTGTGTGAATCCTCTAGCAACAAATCTGGCCTTATGCCGTTCTAAGGAACCATCACTGTTGTATTTATTTTTGTACACCCAACGACATCCGACAGTTTTCCTTCCTGGAGGTAGCTTAACAATCTCCCATGTGTTATTGTCATCTAGAGCTTGTAGCTCATCTTGCATAGACTTCCTCCAAACTGCAATGGAGTTAGCTTCTTTAAAAGTCTTAGGTTCTTGATTATGATCAACAGTACTCAAGAAAGCTAGGTGAGACTTAGAAATATTATTATAAGACAGGTGTGCCTGTATAGGATAAGATGTAGCATGATAAGTGAAGAAATCTTTCATTCGCTCTGGAGGACGAGTTGCTCTACTCGATCGTCGAGTAGCTTGAGGAGATGTGGGGATTGATGGTGCTTCAAGAACTTCTGCATCATGATCAGGAACAACATCCTCATTGGTAATGGTGGGAAGCGGAACCGGGTGAGACACAGACTCCCCCTGTGGCCGACTCCCATAGTCAACACAAGCTGTAAAAAAAGATTCAGATTCCACAAAATGGACATCACGTGAAACAACAATTTTACGAGTGACTGGATCATAACATATGTACCCTTTCTTAGTGGAAGAATACCCAAAAAATACACACCGAGTAGAGCGAGCTTCTAACTTATTTCTGTATATTGCTTGCTGGTGCACATAACAAACACATCCGAATACCCTCAAGTGTGAGATGTCAGGTATCCTATTTTTGAGTATCTCCAATGGTGACTTGAACTTAATAACACGGCTGGGAAGTCGGTTGATTAAATATGCAGCGGTCAACACACCATGAGACCAATATTGTTTTGGGACTTTTGTTTGAAACATAAGGGCCCGTTCGGTTTCCAGGATGTGTTGATTCTTTCTTTCGGCCACCCCATTTTGTTGTGGAGTTCCGACACAACTTGTTTGATGAATAATGCCTTGGCTTTGAAGATATTCTGAAAAAGATCCTTTAACATATTCGGTACCATTATCAGACCTAAAAGTTTTAATTTTAGCACCAAACTGATTAAACACCATAGTATGAAAATCTTTGAAGACAGAAGTCACTTCAGTTTTTTATTTTAACAAGTATAACCATGTAGCACGAGAAAAATCATCAATGAACAACACAAAATATTTATATCCATCATAAGAATCAATAGGTGCTGGTCCCCATAAATCAGAGTGAACTAATTCAAACAACTCAGTAGACATAGAAGACGATTTGACAAAAGGTAAACGAGTTTGTTTTGAAAACTGACAAACATCACAGACATCAGAATCAACAGAAGCAGAGGGACAAAGTCTTGACAAGATACGGTTGGATGGATGTCCAAGCCGTTTATGTAAAGTGTGACTTTCAATTACACTACTGGCATGATACGCCTTATTGCAGGAGTTTAGAAAGTAAAGTCCATGTGAGTATGTTCCTTTACCAATCGTCTTCTTCGACTTTCGATCCTGAAAGATGACAGATGTTGGAGAAAATATGACATCACAATTTAAAGAATTAGTAATTTTTCCAACAGACATAAGTTGAACAGGGAAGGATGGAACAACCAGAGCATCAGATGGAGCATTATGAGAAAAGAAACTAATTTTACCACTTCCTAAGGCTGAAACAGTAGTTCCATTTGCAACAGAGATATCATGCTTATCAGTTTTTGGAATAAAATTGGTTACTGAAGAAGGACTATTGGCCATATGATCTGTAGTTCCGGAATCAATAATCCAGGAATTAATTTTGGAATTGGAAGTAAGATAAGCATGAAGATTACCTGACACGTGAGAAGAAGTGGACGGACTGTTGCCAGAAGAGATGGTCTTACTGAGTTGTTGAAGAAGATGACCCAACTGATTGATTGAAAGAGACGTCTCGGCTATAGCAGCATGATCCTTCCGACCCTTGTATTCAGATTTGAGATGTGGATATAATTCCCAGCAATGATCCTTGGTATGCCCAGTTTTCTTGCAGTGATCACATTGATAGAGTTCCTTCTTACCCTTGTAGCGAGAAACATTCTTGTTTTTGTCGGAAAAGTGAGGCTTTCTTTTATCATCTTTTTCAGCCAACAAGACATTAGATTCAATCTTCTCCGTTGAAGTTTTGGATTCTGAGCTCATAGTCTTTCTTCGAGTTTCCTCTCGCTGAATAATAGCACAAACACCAGCAAGAGTGGGTAATGTGGCATCCATCAGAAGATTGCGCCTTATGTATTCATACTCAGGCTTTAGGCTACGAAGTAGTGAAAAAAAATTATCCTCCTCAGCTCGTTTTAAAAGAGTTTGGGCATCAGTGGTATGTGGACGATACAGGTTCAATTCGTCCCACAGTTTTTTAAGATTCCCAAGATGTTCACTAAAGGTTTTCTCACCTTGTTGGGCTGCAGCAATTTCAAGAGTGAGTTCGAAAATACGGGCAGCATTATTTTGGTTCCCATATAATTCAGCGATTGAATCCCACAGTTCTTTTGCTGAATTAGAAAAAGTGAAAATTTCGGCAATATGAGTTTCCATCGAATTGAGTAACCATGATCGAACAAGCTGATCATTGGATATCCAATCCTCATATCCCGAGTCAGTAGTTTGAGGACACGTTTTATCACCATTAACGAAACCAAATTTTTTCTTGCCACCAAGCGACAAAGTGACAGCTCTAGACCATGCTACATAATTGATACCATTTAACGGAACTGATGAAAGTCTCCAACTGGGATTCGAATCGAACTCAGCCATGAAAAAAGCAAGAAATAAGATGCAGAAAAAACACTTACAATGAAATCTCCGCAGCAGATTCAGAATACACCAGATTTCTGAGGCAGATCATAGGGAGAAGAGATAATCAAAAAACAGACCAAAGAGTTGTTTGCAAAGCAAAAAAAAGCGTGCCCCCTTTTCTGGTAAATGTCGCTGCAGATTTGAGTGGGATGGAGATTTGACCCCAAGGCGTAGTCAATAACCTCCTTAAACCATGCGCTTTATGCAAAAAAACGCGCGACCTCCTTAAACCATGCGCTTTATGCAAAAAAACGTGCGCCCTTTTCTGGTACGCTGCAGATTTGAGTAGGCTGTGCTCTTCTGCTGCAGATCTGACTTGAATCGCGGGTTTAAGAGGCCAGAAAAACAGCTCAGGAACACAGAAGGAAGTCGCACCAGAAAAACGGCTCAGGAACACGGAAGGAAGTCGCACCCAAATGAAGACACAAAAAACGCGCCCAGAGAATGATTAAATTCGCGTGGCCAGCGCCCAGAAGCTGATCAAAATCACGCGACCAAGAAAACCCTCAAAAAAGGCAGGAGAGAAAACCTCGTTCTTCCAGAACGCGCGCCAGAAAAGCAGGCAAACGGCTCGAAACAATGACCCGCTCTGATACCATGAAGAAACTACTCAAAGAACATACAGATAATCAAATAACACAAGATGTATGTGGTTCGGCCGTAGCCTACATCCACTAGAGAAGAGAGAGAGGATATTATTATTCATTGTTGTGTCTGGAGATTACAACGAATCTGCATATAAAGAGTTACAACAGCCTTAATTAGGCAGGCATAGATTAAGATGAATCCCACAATTCATGCATTATCCATAAATAGCTCAAGTTATAGATAGTTACAAATCCCGCAAATCTCTCTAAATCTCTCTTCTCCAACAGTCCTCCTTGACCCTCCTTGTCCCTCCCTGACACCTCCTCTTGTTCGAGGGGCTGCATGGTATGGGAATGGGTGCATCAATCATTGTTTAGTATGGAATGGACAGGTCTGTAAGACCCCCATGACATATTTTAATCATTCCTTATATCAACATGTCCTGTCATAACTACTGGGAATGATTTAATAGTCAATCTTTATCACACTAGAAGAAAATTGTAGAGATGGTAGCTTGACAGGATGACATTTTCCGGGTCATGAGAATGCATTGATCCCTTGCCTTTATCTCCATATTCTCTGCTTCTTTGTTCTTTTTAATTGAGAGATGCCTCGTTATCAACTTCATTGGATAACCTAGAAGAGTTATATCAAGTTTGGTTAAGCTCTTAAGCATTGTAACTGGCAACCATACAATATCTTCCCTTAAGAACAACATTTTAGCTGTATTTGCATTATCATATGTAACATGCAGATTGTCTAAAGTAGATTAATTCATATTACTTTTCATTTTAGAATTGTTTATGGGTATGTTGGAATTTTATGACGTGGCATAACTTATTGGAAAGAATCCTGCCCAGCACTGCAGAGCTTGTTGATGTTGTTCTCCAAGGAAGAAATGCATCTGTGTTTTGTTATGGAGCGACAGGGGCAAAAAAAAGCCATACAATGTTGGGAACTGTTGAGACTCCATGTGTGATGGCCATGTCAATAAAAGATTTGTTTGCAAAACTTGAGCAGTAGGACTATTACTCTGAGCTAGTGGTTTTACTTTCTTATCTTGAGATTTACAGTGAATCTGTAAAGGATCTCTTCTCACCTGGAAGACCTCTTGTTCTGAGAGAGGATAAACAGGTTTGCTATAGTTCTATCCCAAGCTCTTTGTGTGAACACTTGGGTTTCCTTTTATTGATCTAGATGAATGGATAACCTTTCAGGGCAACGTATCTTCACTAGGGATCACCCAATATAGGGCTTACTCAACTAAAGAGGTATGGTGTTCACTTTTCTCTTTAAAATGAGATTTACAAGAAAGAATACAAATCAATAACAAACTTCTATAACTGGGCTCGCAAGTAATGGAATTGCTTCATCAAGGAAATCAGAACAGAACTACAGAGTCCACTCGAATGAATGATACTTCATCTCAGTCTCATGCTATCTTGCAGGTTTGTAATTTATACTTGTCTTGGTTCTGCTAATTATACGAGTATAGTTCTCTAGTAGTTAATTTTTTGACTTGAAGAGTTTATGTAGAATAAATCTTAGATGGTTATGTAAAGAAACTATTATATTTTATCATTGTAGGTTGTGATGGAATACAAAGCAATTGAGGGGTTAAGCACTTCTGCTCGCACGGGTAAACTATCTCTAGTAGATTTGGCAAGGTTTGAGAGGGCTGCTGCCACAAATCAAAGGACAGCCAGATCTGTAGAAGGAGCCAACATAAACAAATCCCTTTTGGCCCTTAGTAGCTACATAAATGCTCTAGTAGAAGGGAAAAGGAATATACCTTATAAAGATTCTAAGCTTACACAACTTCTCAAGGTGTGAATTATATTATCCCTGGGACGTTTTTTTTTCCTAGAAAGTCATTGTGAGGGAGTTGCATTGCATATTTCTATATAACAAGCACACATGTTTGAATCTACAAATGTAAAAAGTGACCAGCAATTGGTGTTGCATGCGTACTTACACTTAACTAAGCATACATTTCTGCATATACAAAATTAAAATGTAACCAACAGTTGACTGAACAACCCATTTTGTATTTTTCATTTTAAAAAATATAAAAACCCATTGGTAAGCCCCTCCCAATGCATTGCATGACTAGGGGGTGAAGGAAACTGCCTTGACCTGGGTCCGGATCTAAGGAACCATTAACATCCCTTAGTTGTTCATGTAAGTCCTCCCATTTTTGCATAAAGAAGTTTGTGTTAAAGGAGGTTTAGACAGTTTCATCAGCAGTGCTAAGTTTCTTTGTGATATTTCTAGGCAAATTTTTCAATGATAACCTAGATAGAGGTCAAGTGATTGCAGAATTCCTTAGGCAGAGCTTGTCAAACTGCCATGATTGCAAATATCAGTCCAAGTGATTCATCTTATTCTGAAACACAGAACACTCTTCACTGGGAAGATCGAGCAAAAGAAATTCACACAAGAGTAAGCTATGATCAAATTTTATTCAATTTGTATGCTTTAACAGTTTAGGTGAATTTGGAATTGATCAAGGAATAGATTTGTGATGGGAAGTTCTATGATATTGCAGTTCTGCGTTGTAAATGAAGGGTTGGAGAAACCTGAAATCCAAATTAAACAATCCAGGCTGCTGCTTGAAATACAAAGGAGATTAAACAATTAAGAATGCAGAATGATCAGCTGCAATAAAGGCTACTTGCTATGGAAAACGAAAGACTGGCTTCTACTCAATCTGGTTCACGCTCATGTCGCATGTTCCCTTTACCTTGTAATGATCATATTCTCGAACCCAAGTTATCCAACAATGGTCATGAAGCAGGGCAACATGCCGAGAATGATGACATTCAAGTACCGAAGAAGAACCTCCAAGCTGTCAAAGAGGACTCTGATCATTTGAAAATGGAGTCTGCTTTAAAGGAAGAGCAGCTCGCCACCCATAGTATGTCTCTGAATCAGGAGTACAGTCTCCAGCTGAAGCACAAGGATGGTATCATACACAAGCTTTGTGAAATGGCACCTGGCCTAGAATAGAGGATTCAGAGTACTAAATTTGACCTAACAAGTACTCATCTTTCTCTAATAGAGCCTTTGCCATCTCCTGAGCAACCAACTCAGAAGACTATTTCTGCATCTCAAAATGTTTATGACCACACTTATTCAAAATCAGATCAATGGGAAAAGAAATCTGGGTTCTCAGATGTACAACTGAAGAGCTCATATCTATCTCCTTCTGTTGTTGGATTTTCATTAGCTGCATCAGTAAAAAATGTGCCTTTGGGGATATCACCAACAAACCTGCAGCCCCAAAACACAGAAATAGAATCAACACCAAGAATGCACCTTCTATGCTTCTACAAGTAAGCCACATTTTTAATTACAATTGCAAGTTTTTTCAAGCAGCGATGGTCCTCGTTATGTACTAATTGCTTGTTGTATCCCATACAAAATGTAATAAGAAACATACAGGTCTTAGGTTCCAGTTTTAGCTGGTTTACTGAATATATCAGAGTATCACAATTAGCCTAAGAATCTCACAAAGGTAAATGTTGGGGAAAATGAATCACACCCAAATCCTAATAAAGAGCTTATGAAATACCCATCTGAAAGAATTCCACTACATTGAGATACCCCAGCTTCTAGTCGTAGCTACCCCATGTTAAATAACACTGTTCATGTGGATTGCAAATCATTTCTTCCTGTCATTGCTCTCAATTTTCTTCTAAGAATATGCATTTTCAATTATTATGGACTGCTGAAGCTTGAAGTTTCTAAGATTCATATGTAATGTATCTTCAGCCAGGATTCTATCGTGAACTATTCAATAACTAAGGATTTTGATCAAGAAAGAAGGCAGGCAACATTCTGCACAATAACTTCACGAATTTCGTATCAGAAAAGAAAGTTCCCAAAAATAATTGTTATTTAGAAATTCTGGAGCCTCTACCTTCCAATTGTTGCTCTAGCTCTCTCGTTCAAGTGTTTGCAGCATGCTGTGGCACAGTTTCAGATGTACAAACACTTTTGTCTATGTAATGTAAAAGTATTTTTAAGAGTTCAATTTTATTTTCATCCCGGAAACAAAATGGGTTTAGAACAAAGAATGTGAAATAGAATGTAGTTATTTTTTCCCTTATATGTAGTGCTCCCATTATTGTAGGATAATAAACATTGTCATAATCAATTGTCTACTATTTGTTAACAAGATAGTTATGTACAGGTGACAACAGTTACATGATTCAGTTTTATGTTAACATGTATAAATATACATCTATATGAACGATCAAAGTGAATTGATTTTTTCTCGTGTAGATTTTTGTGTTCTGTGTTGTTTGTGTTTTATTTGTATTTTACAATTCCATCATTTGGTATCAGAGCGTGGGCAGAGTGTGGGCAAGGATTGTGATTTTGGAAGTGATGGGGAGAAATCGTTCGGCATGTGAAGAGGAGAAACATGTAGAGAAGTCGTCCAATATCTCCTTCATCAACACTATACAATGTTCCATCATATCCCGAGCAATGTGTCTTACCATGGAGAAATATAAGCAACCCGTGTGTGTAAATTAGTGTGAAAGAGAAGGCATGATTCTGCGGTAAAAGAAAGTCATTCAACGAAGGTAAATCAGGAGATTGAGCGGGGTCTCCATCGCTTGAGGGCTTATTTCTCTCCAACCTGGGCTAGTAAAAGAAGATGACATAAAATGAAAGAAAAAAGCGATCGAGGCACAACCCTACTAATTATGCCAAAGGCGTTACCTTATTTGAAGTTAACTAGCTGACTTCACACATCTACGATGGAGACTCTTGTAAATGGTGTGCAAGACGATTAAAGTAATTTCGAAAATGTTTGTTGCTTTTCGTTCGTTGGTTTTTGGATGACACAGAAATTGCTTGGCAAGACCATTGATACAGCTCGTGGATGGTGAAATTGGCTTCATCAAACATATACACTTGCTAAATATTGGATGTTTGTTTCAACTCTAGATTACTTGGATTCTCCATGCTAGAAGACGTGAGGCTCAGACTCCACAACCTTTGCTACCATTATCCCTACCTGTGCAAAAATGGGGGCTCAGACTCCACAACCTTTGCTACCATTATCCCTACTTGTGCAAAAATGGGGGCTTTGGAACAGGGTATGGACATCCATCAGAACATCAACTGGTAATATATTTTTAGACATATTTATTCACTGATTTTTGTCAGTTGGTAGTATATTTAGTCAATTGGTATTTTATTTAATTGTTTTTGTTCACTGATTCCTACCTAAAAGTGTTGGAAATGAAACAATGCTTTTGAGGTTTAAACATAAAACACAAAAAACCATAATCAATCATTCATTTGCACATAATGAAACAACTATTAAGAAAAAAAAATATTAAAATTTTATTGAAAAAAGGTGTTGTTACAGTAGATACAAGACAAAAATGTGTCTTTGCTTTGAAAAATGTGTTACAAAGTATGTTTCTCAGTGTTGTGATTGAGAAAAATGAGTTACAATGCTCCATTTTTTTCTTATACAACTCCAAAACATGAAAGAACTACTTGAAAAACGAAGTCTAAGGGTCCTATGAAAGACTCCTCTGAAGACTTCACACCATGAATACTGTGTATGGATTGAGAACTATGTTTTGCATATATTTTGACTGATAAGCTTTACTAAACATGACAGTGGACAAATCCAAACCGATCACAAACATTTATCAGTGGATGAGCATCTGGAAGTCTTGCTTCCATAAGAAAGTTTTTTGTCCTTCCAGCACCATAGAAGTTTGACTCTTTGGTTACATGCTCCATCTCCTTGATTTGTCCAGTTTTGGCTATTGCTTCAATGTATTTGAAGTGAATGTCGAGATCCTCACTGCCAATGGCATTGAAAATACAGTTTACCATATAAGTACAAGGTTCCCAAGCTACTACAAAATTACCTCCTCAAATAGATCAATGAATATCAATGACAAAATGATACAAGTGACGATCCAAAGTCAAATTACCTAGAGCTCAAATATGCACCCAAGAAGAAATATAGCTGTTCATAAGACTTGAACTGTTCAAACAACTTGATGCATGAATCTACACCCAATACAGGGACTACAAGAAATAATCATATAATAAAACAAATTACATTGAGAGCAATAGTTTAATAATCACCTCAACTTCAGAGTTCCATATCAAAATCCATAAGTTATTTATCAATAGAAAGAAGATATATGAATTTACAACAACTAGAAAGCAATTACTTGAAGAAAGAGATTTGTGATGACATTGTAATCAATTGGACAACCACCCTCCATTTGAGACATCATCAATGTAAAGTTTACAATGCCCTACAAAATTTACTCAACAAATAAGACCTCTCTTCAAAACACCTTTATATTCAACATCAAAAATATATTTATATCAAAGGTAACAGAGTACAGTGAGTATCATATCAAGCATGTACACATTGAATGCAAGTTAGTGAATGCAGTGAGTAGAAATTCTCAAAGCAAGGTTAACCATAACCATAAAGAGCAATCACCATGAATAAAAGGATAGATGCTAATCACTTGTAAGGTAGTAGGCCATTGGAAGAGAACAAGATAGTTAGCATAATTCTAAGAGCATTTATAAGCACATGAGGGGTAGTACTTTATCAGAGTCGTGGAAGAGAAAAACACTATGAAAGCTCAAGAACAAGACAATTGATGAAGAAAGGCAGAAAATGATAGTTTTCTCAAGGACAACCCTATGACTATGAGGACAATTTTTAACCATGAGATCACCAAAGTAAGAGTATGAGAAGATGCACCCATAAAGGATAGTTGTCACTCATTCAAGAAGCTAGGTTATAAAGAAGAAACAAAGTTGCTTAAGCAAAGGCATGAAGATGACAAACAAAGATTAAGTAACAGTCTCAAGCTTTCAAAACAAGAAATGGTAGTCATGAGGAGAGTTAGCAGGGCAAAGTAAGATAATGAAAGATAGTATATTGAAGGTGTTGAGGAGAGTCAAAATGCAACAAGTCAATTCTCCTCCTACTCTTTCTCTTCAAATTTTGTGGAAATGCAAGTCCAAGCTTCTAGAACTTCCTCCATAATTAGCTACTCCTATGAATCTATTGTTGAGCCCTTGTACAATACTTAAAAAAAATAGTGCTTATAAATCAAAAGACAGTTTGTGACTGTTAAGGGTAGCATGAAAGTGGAAAAAGGGACAATCATACCTCATGGGTATGATCAAAAGTTCAGACCTTGAATAAGTCATGTAGGGGTAGGCCATGCTTGACACACGTTACAATAGTCCCAAGGTTTGATGGACTATGAAGGAGCAAGTTTTGAGACCATGATATAATGCACAGTCAAATCAAATGTGAAAGGACATTCCATATCTATGTTTTGTGACCTTATAAACAAGGGCGGAGATCCTTAATGAAGAGAGAACAATCCATACATGAGAAAGTAGTAGGGTGTAACGCCCTCCTAGGACTAAGCTAATAAAAATGCAATTCTTGAAGAAAGCATTGTGATTTTTTTTATTTGTTCTTTAATGTAATTCTATATGTTTCACAATATCTTACATCCATTCCTTGAGTTTTTATTTCTATATCTTACAATTGGCATCTGCAAAAACTTCCATTAAATTATCAAGAACACACAAAACAATCGTTAATTGATGTACTTTTTAATAATAATGTCTTCTTGAGCATTTATAACTGAAGTCTTAATTTTGAGGAGAGAGGTCCAAGAATTTTTCTCTATCTTTGTTTAGGCTTGATTGGATTCTAGATTGAACAAGCATAAGAACCATGAGGGAAGGAAAAAGTGATTACTATTGGATGAATGCATTTACTTTTGGAAATAAGTAAATGATAATATAAGTTTCTAAACATCCAAATCACACCCTGGGTCTCTAGCTATGAAATAGTGAATTGGGATGGACTAAGCATCTTGTTTGAACCTTCTTCTTTTTTAAGTTTGCAAGCAATTTCTAGAATTTTTTGGTTTGCAAAAGAATAAATAAGTTCCAAGCATAGAGGAGAGTCAAATTACCTCTCAAATTTACCAAACTATGCATGCTCATGCATGGCGAATGCAAGATCAAGACCAAAAGTAAGGTAAAAGAGATGCTCAAAGTGCATGGTATGTACTGGAATAGCACATCTTGCTTTTTCTTCGTAAATTTTAAGGAATAAATAAGGAACCGCAATTCAATGTGGAAATTGCTTTAGTTATACATTTTCTATGACTCGTTTTCAACTATGAAAGGAAATTGCATTTAGTAGAGGCTTCTTTGATCATATACTCAGTGCTCTCTCAATGTTAACAATGATGTTACCTTAGATAAATGTAAAATCCCTGTAATGATAATAGAATATAATGGCTACTCTTGAAATTAATTGAATAATCGTGCAAGACAAAAAATCTTCTGATGAATGTTCACCCCCAATAGAGAGGAATACTATTTACATGGGTACAAATTTCAACAAAAAATGAGATGAGATCAATGCATCATGCAAAATCAATTTCTTAAAATGTTCTTGACTATTGCGGACTGGAAATTAGCATTTGGCTAAAGTCTACATTAATTTGATTAAAACATCCCTTTCCCTTATGTAATGCAAAGGACCAATGTAGCAATTAACCTATTTTTGTACAATGTTAAAGAAATTTTAGGGTAGTTGGCTCTTTGATTTTCCCCTTACTTTAACCATAATTATCAAATTCTAAGTATTTTCTAATTATTAAATTTGAGAGGTAAATTTGAAATTCCTCGTAGCATAGACAAGGCAAGTGAACTGTTTCAAAAAATGCCTCAAAGAAATATGACATTTATTGCTCGGCCTTCGCGGTAATGCAGGATGTTACCGCTACACTGCATCGTGTCTTCTTGGCTCTTGCGGTGATGCAAGAGGCTCTACCATGATACCGCACTAGCTTTAGGGACCTCTTGCGGTGATGCGGGTTATCTCCTGCCTCTTGTAATATTCCATCTTTCTACGCATTTCCCTATCAAGTTTTCGATTTAATCTTAACTTTGCAAGTCTCTCTTCCCTTTCTCATAATGAAATCACTTTGATATCAGCCAATTTTGAAGTTTTCAGATCTCAAGTAGTATTTAGGCAACATAAATTCATGCAAACAAAAACTTTAATCTCAAATGCTCAATGTTTTTACTCAAATGGATTTAAAAGACTTACCAACCAATCAGTTGCATAAATTGCATAACATTATTTCTTTGCCTCTCATCCAGTAACTATAGATAGACATCCTTAACTATTTAGCAAATCTATTCCATAGAAAGAAAGTGATCACGAAAATAACTTGATAAACAAAATTTGAGATCTTTGGATTTTTGATTAAAAAATTGCTTCACACTTACTCTTCTGCAAGCTTGCACAATGTTAGAATCTAAACCTTGTATACTGCCACGTAATTCCTATTAGATATTCAATTCCAATCTAAGTTTAAATATCGATGTTGATAAGAGAATAAAATTGGATTCAAGGATCTTTCTTTTCATTTGATTCAACTCTTTTATTGTGTGGAATTCCCTTTTGGTTTAAGAATCTAAGTTTAAATATCTATTTTGATAAGAGAAGAATAAAATTGGACTCAAGGAAAGGTCTCAATCTTAATGTGAATTTTAAAAGAAAGATTTTGGTGGTGTTTGTCCCCAAAGATGTGGATTGAGCAAGGTGTCCTCTTGGATATTATTAAAGTTCAGCTTCCAAGAGTTCATAGGTGTATAAGTAATTCAACTTATTCAAAAGTCAATATCATTTAGTATTTATATGCTTTTTCAAATTTTGTTCTTTATTAAAAATTCATATCAATGGAAGGTTTTCATGCACATCTAATCACAATGTCCAATTCTAATCCATTTCTCACATTAAAACATGAAGGATAACAAGCAAATATAAATTAGTGGCAATTCTTTGTATTCCAAAGTAGTTCCCAACCCCAAATTGTTCTTTCTAGGACTCAAATTGAACAAAAAAGGATAAAAATGGGTGACGACAACCTCTACCAGGGCTATGGAAATTGGATAGATAGGAAAGGCTTGGAGGAAAGTACAGGTATCACCATCAAATCTATGGACACCTAGCTTGCATCAAAGCAATGCCTAAGCTTGAAAAGTAATATATCTACCAAAGCTATAAATGGTTGCCCTAGTGTAGACATATATTACATTGGGAGTAACCTATCTTCCCCAAAAACTTAATAAAACCAAAAGTGTACGGTTCGACAAAAACTTGTTCCTTCTATGCTAAAATGTAAGGAACAAAATTTTGTGGTTAAATGAAAGCTCCTTGTTTCTCCTAGAACAAGATCTAAGAAAGAAACTAACTATGAAGGAATCTAACTTGTAACTACTCCTTGTTACACTTTTCAGTCTTTAAACTTTCAAAAGCCCTTTGAAACCAATAATTCTAAGTTCTCTTAATGCTCCACAAGTAGTACTTGACAATTGTTATCATCAACATGCCTAATTTCAAATTTTGAGCCACTACCTAATTCAAACAAACATGGAACTAAACATTGCATTCTTTCTAAACTAAAAAACATAGTCCAAATGTAGTTCGAATGCTCAATTTGCACAAATTATTCACTTTGCATATGTGTCCTTTGTATGCAATTTATTTGTTGTTCTCATAGTTGTCTCTGAGATACTTTTAGAAAGAATATACTTTATCGAAATTGCTAAGTTATTGATAGAATAGGTAAAGAAGAAGATTCATGGCATAAGAATGTCTCATTGACAATAAAAAGCCAATGAGATAGAGAAATCAACACCAAAATAAAAGCATTGTTCATCCACAAGGAAATGAGTAAACACAAAGCTACTAATCCTTTTTCTTAGGCATATTAAACTAAGACACAATTCACCAATTTAAGAAATTTTGCAAATTAAAGTTTGCATCTAAAGTCGTGAATGAAGAAATGTGTTTGAAATAAGAACTTGAATGTCAATGAGAGTTTGGATAGTAGTGTTACCTAATTTTGCTTCCAGCTCAATTAGGTAGAGCCGAGATTGTGTTTGCAATTAAAAGATAAAAGGTATACATTCAAGTCTACTATGTTATATCCATATTCATAAAATAAATTATCAAATAGAGTGCATTACATAATGCAAATATATACAACAGAGAAGAGAGAGAGCAAATGTTGCATAAAAGTTGTCTTTATTGATAATCATAAATGTATGGTGTCCCACATGAGTCGTGGGACCAACTATTTTAATGCAATAAAAGGAAATAGACTATACATTTATAGATTCATAAAAATAAAATGCATATGGAAAGAAAGGGGTGTTGAAAATTGAGGTGTTTATGTAGCCTAATACTTTGTAAAACTTTAAGATTGTTGATCTAAATATGTTTTCCTTTGTTACAGATTCTTTGTGGGTGATTATCTAATTAGTTTGTTTTATCATTTGTAAAATGAAGACAAAAGTTGTAGAAGAATTAGACAGGATATTAGAAACATTACACAAGCATATACCGTGGAAAAACCCTTTTGGGAAAAAATTGCACCAAGAATCAGTATATTATTTAATCTCTGAAGTAGATTACAATAACTCCAATTCTTGCTTGAGAATGCTTCTTTTGCCTTCACCAAATTTTCTTCACAAACTACAATAAAACTAATACAAACTCTCTTCAACTTGCTTGAGATATATAGGCAATAATCAACTTTGTAAACTCCAAAGAGTTACAATTACAAAGCTCAATCCCTATCTCACAAAAGGTATGCCTATCTATTGCAAGTAAAGTTATACCATGAAGAAAAATGTCAAATCTTCATCTTCATCCATTTGGGCTTCCCAAACTGAAGAAAAAACTCAACCTTTTATTCTGTAAATATCTTCAAGGCTTCATCCTCAAAGTAGGCGCCCAAGAGTGGGCCCACTTAACTTAGCCTTTTGAAATATCTTAGCATGCAAAGGAGTTGATTCCAAGAAGTCAACTTCGGCGCCCAAGTTGGTTCCAAGTCATTTCCTATTAACTGAAACATTTCTCAACACCATTCATGAAAGAATGGTCATCCCTTGTTAACTGAAGGTAGTCCCTATTATCTGTCATGCATTCCAAGTTAACTAAAGTCAACTAGCATTCAACTAAAACTAACTAAAGATAACTGAACCATAACTAAACTGAACTAAACTAATTCTGAACTAAACTAAACTAAATTAAACTAAACTGATCTAAACTGAATTAAACTGAACTTCATGCATGCAAACATCAAACCCTAACTCCTAGGATCTTTACATGCATTTAAAAGTGTTATCTTTTACTCCAAATAGTTAACAAAAGTCAAGGTGAGTGTCACCTACGATGTGGGTGCCCCATGTGCCCCTATTATTTAGGAACTCATATTGGACACCCTCACATGCTCCTAACATTTAGAATTAATTACAAATTTCAATTCACATGATTATTTCATCAAATATTAATCTCTCTTTCTAATCCTAGTGTTGGGGAATACTTTCCAAGGACTTAGGAGATACATGAAATAAATAATGTTTAGGATTGCAATTAAATGGCATTCTATTTCCAACAAGGGGATTTGTCATTCCTTGAATGACAAATCCCAGTTGAGTTGAACCGATGCATCTGCTTCAATTGTCCTACTAATCTAGCCTCCAGTTCTCCAAGGTTGTCTGCATGTGTGAGGAAAACATTGTTAGAGATCGGGATCACCAATCATTACATATGCAAACATCTACAAACATATAGCCTAATCCTTATAAAGCATCAAAATAGTCTGCATATCACAGATGTCCAAAAAAACAGAAAGGTTATCATAAACATCTATCATATGCTCTATTTTATCTAACATATTTGTTTAGCATGCAGGTGTAGGTATTGTTGAATTGTTTCATTTAATATCACAACATGTGGAGTAAAATGAGGCTCCCACAAGGGTTGAGCCCAACATGTTGCCCTCTCATTCTTTGAGAGAGATGAGAGTACAAGTCATAAATAAAAGATGCAAACAACCAATGGCAGTCTCATATAATGGTTACATTAAAAAAAGGTACATGTCACCCATGGCAATGAGTTGATAGGCATTTACAGAAATGAAGGGGCTTCAGTAGAAGTTTGATACCAAAACCATAGATATATTATAAGGTCAAGCATGAGAAGCCAGAGATCAATACAAAGCCTAGGTGCCAATACCAGCTCACTGTCATGAAGGATGAATACTTGTTCAATGGAACCATGATATGAGAAAGACAATCATAAATATTATAAGCCAAGTATCATGTGTAATGAAAGTGGCAAGTAAATAGAGTAGTCACCATTAAGTAATTGATGTTTGTATCACAGTCCAAAGAGTGTAGAGTCACTTGAAAGGGACAACCATCACTCAAGGATAAGATCCAAATCTTAGTCCACATGGCATGACATCATTGATATAAATAGATTGCATGGCATTTCAAGAGTCCTTATGTGGAGATAAAGAGGTGTGAGTAGTTTTTAAGTATTCTAAATGAGAAGGGGGTAGTCTTGAAAAGTGAACATAGTCCTAATACTGTAATAAATGTATAGTGAACAAGAAGAGGCTTAATGTCAAGACAAAGATGCAAGCACAATGATAAGAATTTAGTAACAATCTAGAGAAAGGAGGGCAGCAAGGATTCTTAGAACAATAAGTCATTACAATGACAACATAAAAGACAATATTAAGAAGTTCTTAACCATTGCTATAAATTGAATTTTTTTAAATTAGAAAAGTAAAATAGGAACTTGGTTAGTTCAGCTTTTTTTCCTCTTGAGCATGGAAAATTGTGACTAATGATCAAGGTATGTATTTAGGGGTCATGAGCATCTTTGTTCTTATTGAAAGTTTTAATGCTAGTTATCCTTTACTCATGGCCGTAATAATCATGCCATAACCATGATGATTAGCAGAGTGGGTGCTTCTTGTATAAGTCAGAGTCTTCATGGATCTGTTATAAGGGTTTATGGGAGTATCATTTTGGTAGATTTTTGAAATCCTTCAAAAGCTTTAAAAGAATCATGAGTGGAATGTCACTATCATAGGCCGTAGATAAGAAACAATCACAGTCACAGTATTGAAGAGTATGGGTGAACAAATCAAAAGCATAAGGTCATGACAAATACCAAGAAACATCAAGTTTAAAGGATCCAATGATGCATGCCTAAAAGTTTATGACTATTCTATCTTGCTATTATCACATTTCAAATGTTAGAAGGAAAGACAAACAAGCATTTGAAAGTGTTCCCGAAGATATTGAAGCTTGGGTGATCCTTGGACCTGCAAGTTAGTGAAAAAGGTAGTGTTCATGAAGGAATGGAAAAGATGTATAGAGTCTTTGAATTATACCCGTACTGTGCAATGGCATTGAATCATTTTGCAAACCATTTTTTCTTCACAGGGCAGCATTTTTCTTATGGAACAGTTGACTGAATTAGCTCTTGTTTCAAATGCCCACCCTCTCATGAAGTCTCATTCATATTATAATCTTGCACGATCTTTTCATAGCAAAGGTGATTATGACACTACTGGCCTCTACTACATGGCATCACAAGAAAAACAAGGATGCCCATGATTTTAAAATCAATAGAAAAGAATACGGGGGTCGCGCCTGAAGATGAAGATTTTTTCTTCATTTTTTTTTCTAAGAAAATGTAAAATTTAAAACCTTTGAAAGCTCTTGAGAGGGAGACTAAAGAAGTATGGAGGCAGAAGTTTTCAAAAAGTAAAAGAAAGGTAACTCGAGATAAGTAGAGGAGTGCAGAAATTTTTAAAATCCTCGAGTGCCTATAGAAATCTATGAAGAGAAATGCAAAGATAAACAAAACGCTCGGCCATGAAACGTAATAGAAGACCTAGAAACCAATATTATGAGAGAATGGAAATGCAGTCACGATCTATGGTGTTTTTCTTAAAATCTGCAAGCTATTGATATGAGTGAAGCATGGAAACAAGGCAACAAAGCTCGAAATGAGCTTATATTCTCAAAAAATAAAAATAAAATGCAGAAATTTCTTTCATAAAGAGCTCACCCGAGCTATTTCTATTGATTGTGCTCATAAATCTGTTGGAGAAGCCTCTATTTTTCTAGAATCCACCATGAAAGATCCTTTACAGAGATCCAGGTGAAACTCTATGGCGGCACCCTCAAGTATCCCGAAAATTGCGAAGTGAAATGAGAATGCATTTGATAAGTTTGGCATGGTTTTGGTTTAGGGTTAACATGCCGACAAAACTCAAAGTCATTTTTTTCCTTTCTTTTAAACTTTGCAATATTATTAATACCCCTCATAGTGTATGTGTTAAGTGATTAGGGTTTTTTCCCTTTTAATCACTTATCTTTTTGCATTGTCTTTAAGACATAGGTCAAGACAAATACTTTTATTTTACACCAAATTTGTAAATGTAAAAATTATTTAAGTGATGTATCTATAAATCACTTTATTTAATGTTGTTCATAATGCAAAATAATGAAGTGTGTTTTTGCTACATTGAGTTTCATCATATGGTCAAAGGGGAGTTAGTTGTTTATGGTTGTTATGGTCATGCCAAGCATATAGGAGAGGTCGAAGATGTTTGCAAACATATGGAGGGAATATAAGAGACTGTTTTGACCATTTTGAAGCCTTTACGAGCAACTTGGAGTATTTTTGGAGTTATTTTCTCATGCCTTCATGATGGACATGGTCAAAGTTGACCTTTTTAGCACTTTGGAGCCTTCTTGGAGGAGATATAGTAGCTATATTTTGGGCTTTATTGTTGCATACGACCAAGAAGGTTCTATGTCCTTTCTTTGGTGGATCTTGGAGGAGGATGGTTATAGTCCCTGGTTGACTCATTTTGTACTCAGTTCTGATTATGCTCTACTTTTACTTAGTGACTTTTTTGGAGTCCTTTAGAGAGATATTGCATATTTTGTAACTCTTTTGGACATGTATATTAATTCATACCTTGATGATTAATGGAGATAAGTAGTTTGACCTTCTTAGCTTTATGTTTCATTGTGTGCATTTGGATGATTTGATACAACTACTTGTGAATTTTATCATTCCTAGTTTTTTGTCTCATTAGTGGCATCTTTAAACAAAAAGTATATGTAGTTGCAGGTTGTAAGTTGTGTTGTGTTGCAGGTGTTTCAAGTTGTGAAATATTTATTTCCTTCTAGGAGTGTGCATTGTAGCCTTCTTACAAAATACTAATGCAAAACATATCAATATTGAGTTGTGTTCATCAAGATTATAGTTGATAACTTGTGTATGCAAATTGTTTGCAAGTCTAGTAGGTGTTTTGGTGCATCACCTTCCTTAAATTTTATATTTTCATCTTATGTTATCTTCTTTCCCCTTTTTCCTTAGCAAATTATTAGATTAGTTTAAGTGATTACCATTTAGGATCCAACCTTATTTGGAGGTCCATTCCAAGTTTAGGTTACCCACAACCTAGGAATGTTCCCATTTTCCTCCAAAGTGCTAAGTTCTTCAACTTAGCAAGGGTGCAACTTTGAGAGTTAATAGTTTTGGCATGCCCAATGGGACAACTTAAGCTATCACGGCTGAAGATTTTCCCTATAATTGTTGGTATTTGGTGTGTATGCCAGCGATATTTCCCTTTGGAGGAAATTTTCTCACACTTGGCGACTCTAAATTATTCTACTGGTTTGAGGAAGATCAAGTGTTGGTATGTTATCATTTTTTGGCAAAAAAATCAATTTTGATAATCTTGATTTTATGATAGTTTAGTGAATTTTCAATTGCTTTGAATGTTGCATAATGTCTTCTTTCCATGGAGACATGTTTTATAATCCTTCATTCCATGAAAATCCTGCATATATGCCCTCTTATCACACATAACAACTTACTAATTTTATTCCAAATGACCCCTTGGTAGCAAGCTACCAACAAACTTATCAATTTTTCCATCCTCCCACCCTTGCTCAAGCCTCATGGAAACCTTCAAATGCTTAAAATTAGTCCCAAAAAGATTTTTTTGTTGCCAACCAACATGATTATTCACATAATCAACCTCAAGAAGACCCTTGTAAGCATTTGTTGGATCTGATGGAAAATCTTGATAGTGTTAGTGACATGAAAAATGTGACACTATACATGAAGAAGATGTTGGTTGACTTCAAGAGGCGACAAGAATTTGATTTGCAAAAAGAGGAGCTTGCTCATCAAGCTTAAATTTAGAATAGCAAGATATAGCAGCACAAAGGTATGGAACCCATTCAGCCCCTTGCATTCCTAGTTTTAGTTCAACTCTTCCTATAACAATGAATCATCCTTTGAATGAAGAGGTTTCTAAGTTCAAAATTCCTAGTTTTAAACAGGAAAAACCTTTTGAGTCCTCAATTAAGCCTCCCTGTGTCAAAATGCCAAGTTTTAGGAGTGCTCTTTCAATCCAACAGCCAATTCATAACCAAGAGTAGTTGATGATGCCACATAGTGAGCTTACTAATGAGCCTTCTACCCTCAAGATTCCAAGTTGGAAAGGGTCATCTTTTCCACCCTGTGAGTTTCCTTCACCAACCATACAAATGGAACCATGCTCTAACATCCAGAAAGCAGAAAAATAGCAGACTCTTGATTAGGATAGCTTGCTCACCATGAAGGAAGATAGAAATATAAACCTATTGCAAATAGCTATATAGCAGTATTGATTAGAACAACGGAAGACTGACAGGAAAAGACATTTCAAGATGTATGTTTGAATGCTCTAACCTATGATCTTCCTTATTTTGATGAAGATGGTAAAAATGTTTCAATAGGACATCAAGGTGAAAAGGTGAAAGTGGTTGATGACAAAGAGCAGTTCATGATTTGGAATATTGAGTTACCTTCTTTTGTTCAATATGACAAAGAAGGTGTGAGTCTAATCACACCAACATTGGTTTTAGAATAGCAAGAAGACATCAAATAATGTGGTGAGTTGTTGATTAATGACCATCAATATGAAAATGGAGCCTTGGACCATGAAGAGGAGCATAAATCTAAACCTGACACCATTTTTAGAGGTATGAGCTTTGATATCTTTGAGCATGTTATGAATGAGAAAGCTAATGTTGAGCTTTATGAAGAGGTGTGCACCGAGATAATTTAGAAGTTTTGTTTAAAGTTGGATGACAAAGAATTAGACCTATTAGAAGAGGTTGGCAATCGTGATGAATTAGAACAGCAAGTTCACAAGCTTGAACAAGTGCTAAAACAACAAGAGGAATATGGTCTTGATAAAGAGGAGTCCATTCTCTCAGGTCAAGAAACTTCTCAAGAAATTGATTTGTAAGGTCTTAGCTGGTTGGAGGAGCTTCCTTTATGTTGTATAGAAGATCTTGAGGCTAATATATCAAATGAAAGTTTGTTTCAAGAGGCTACTTCATTGTTTGAATTCTTGCCTTCTTTCATTGAAGAAAAAAATATTGATTTGGAGTGTACCTCTTTGAATGATAATGAGGATTTTAAGCTTGAACCAATTGTTCCTAAGAGCCTTCCAAGAGCTAATAGCTTTGATGGGTTATTAGCTACCCTAGTGGAAGAGGATTGTCCATTAACTATGGAGGAGGAATCAACATGGCAAGTTATTATGCAAGGTGAAGGTAATATTGTTATTTCTAACCATTCAGATTGTCTTCTCTCTAGTCCAAACTTAGCCATGAAGCAAGACAGCCATAAAAAACAGGAAGAAAGAGAAGCAACCAGCAATGGGAGTCTAAGTTTTATTCATTCAAGAGGTTGTCCTATCGGATTTTTAGCTAGTATGGAGGCCACTAAAGTTCCACAGGTCATGCTTGCACCCAAGCATAAGGATGCAATCGAAGAAAAAGTTGAATTGAGAGATGTAGTTGAAAGTGATCAGATTTAGCTCTCTTGTCCAGTCTAGGACAACATTAGGCATGATCGAAATCAAAGCATAAGTGAGTTTATTTTCATTTTTCATGAAGCATGGTAGCAGCCTATTGAATATTTTCTTGTGTTTCATATCCTTTCAACAATGCATGATCATGTAATGCATCCTTTGTTGATCAGGAGGGGTAGTAATTTCACAAAGCCAGTCAATGGTTTTGTTTGACTAAGCCTTTTTGTTGGTTAGAGTAGGTTAGAATAAGTTTTAGTTCAATTTTAGTTTTATTTTTCTCTAAATGTTGTTTTGCATAGTCAATGAGTTTTGGTTGTGTGGAATAAGTTTTCAAGGTTTCATACACTGTTTTGATGAGCTACAACAATATACAAAGTTTTCTTTCAAGTCTTGTTAGGTTTCCTATTTACTATGTGCCCAATGGATAACTTAGGCAACTAGTTAAGGTGTTTAGCAGGCAAACATTTAGCAGATGTCACCAAAAATGTTACCTGATTTTGCTTCCAGCTCAATTAGGTAGAGCTGAGATTGTGTTTGTAATTAAAAGATAAGAGGTATACATTCAAGTCTGCTATGTTATATCCATATGCATAAAAGAAATTATCAAATAGACTGCATTACATTATGAAAATGTATACAACAAAGAAGAGAGAAAAAATGTTGCATAAAAGTTGTCTTTATTGATAATCATAAATGTATGGTGTCCCACACAAGCTGTGCGACTAACTATTTTAATGCAATAAAAGGAAATAGACTATACATTTATAGATACATAAAAGTAAAATGCATATGGAAAGAAAGGGGATCCGTCATTGCCTGAATGACGAATCCCAGTTGAGTTGAACTATTGCATATGCTTCAGTTCTCCTACTAGTCCAGCCTCTAGTTCTACAAGGTTGCTTGCATGTGTGAGAAAAAGTTTGTTAGAGCTTGGGATCGCCAATCATTACATATGCAAACATCTACAAACATATAGCCTAATCCTTATAAAGCATTGAAATAGTCTGCATATCACAAATGTCTAAGAAAACATAAAGGTTATCATAAACATCTATCATATGCTTTGTTTTATCTAACATGTTTGTTCACTATGTAAGTATAGGTATTGTTGAATTGTTTCATTTAATATCACAACATGTGGAGTAAAATGAGGCTCCCACAAGGATTGATCCCAACATGTTTCCCTCTCATTCTTTGAGAGGGATAAGAATACAAGTCATAAATAAAAGATGCAAATAGCCAGTGGCAGTCTCATATAATGGTTACATTAAAAAAGGTACCTATCACCCATGGCAATGAGTTGATAGGCATTTACAGAAATGAAGGGGCTTCAATAGAAGTTTGATACCAAAACCACATATATATTGTAAAGTCAAGCCTGAGAATCCAGAGAATATCAATACAAAGCCTAGGTACCAATACCGGCTCACTATCATGAAGGAGGAATATTTTTTCAATGGAACCATGATATGAGGAAGACAATCATAAATATTATAAGCCATGCATCATGTGTAATAACAATGGTAAGTAAATAGAGTAGTCACTATTGAGAAATTGATGTGTGTATCACAGTCCAAAGAGTGTAGAGACACTTGAAAGGGACAACCATCACTCAGGGATAAGATCCAAATCTTAGTTCACATGGCATGACATGATTGACATAAAGAGATTGCATGGAATTTCAAGAGTCCTTATGTGGAGACAAAGAGGTGTGAGTATTTTTTAAGTATTCTAAATGAGAAAGGATCAATCTTGAAAAGAAAACACAAACCTATTATTGTAATAAATGTACAGTGAACAAGAAGAGGCTTAATGTCAAGATAGAGATGCAAGCACAATGATAAGAATTTGGCAACAATCCAAAGAAAGGAGGGAAGCAAGCATTCTTAGAACAATAATTCATTACAATGACAACATAAAAGACAATATTAAGAAGTGCTTGACCATTGCTATAAATTGTATTTTTTAGAATTAGAAAAGTAAAATAGGAACTTAGTTAGTTCAGCTTTATTTCCTCTTGAGCATGGAAAATTGTGACTAATGATCAAGGTTTGTATTTAGAGGTCATGAGCATCTTTGTTCTTATTGAAAGTTTTAATGCTAGTTATCCTTTACTCATGGCCATAATAATCATGTCATAACCATGATGATTAGTAGAGTGGGTGCTTCTTGTATAAGTCAGAGTCTTCATGGATCAGTTATAAGGGTTTATGGGAGCATCATTTTGGTAGATTTTTGAAATCCTTCAAAAACTTTAAAAGAATCATGAGTGGAATGTCACTATCATAGGTCAAAGATAAGAAACAATCACAATCATAGTATTGAAGAGTATGGGTGAACAAATAAAAATCATAAGGTCATGACAAATACCAAGAAACATCAAGTTTAAAGGATCCAATGATGCATGCCTAAAAGTTTATGACTGTTCTATCGTGTTATTATCACATTTCAGATGTTAGAAGGAAATCCAAGCAAGCATTTGAAAGTGTTCTTGAAGATATTGAAGCTTGGGTGATCCTTGGACTTGCAAGTTAGTGTAAAAGGTAGTGTTCATGAAGGAATGGAAAAGATGTATAGAGTATTTGCATTATACCCATACTATGCAATGGCATTGAATCATTTTGCAAACCATTTTTTCTTCATAGGGCAGCTTTTTTCTTGTGGAACAGTTGATTGAGGTAGCTCTTGTTTCAAATTTCCACCCTCTCATGAAGTCTCATTCATATTATAATCTTGCACGATCTTTTCATAGCAATGGTGATTATGACACTACTGGCCTCTACTACATGGCATCACAAGAAAAACAAGGATGCCCATGATTTTAAAATCAACAGAAAAGAATATGGAGGTCATGCCTGAAGATGAAGATTTTTTCTTCATTTTCTTTTCTAATAAAATGTAAATGTTAAAACACTCAAAAGCTCTTGAGAGGGAGACTAAAGAATAATGGAGGCTGAAGTTTTCAGAAAGTAAAAGAAAGGTAACTCGAGATAAATAGAGTGCATAAATTTTTAAAATCCTCGAGTGCCTATAGAAATCTGTGAAGAGAAATGCAAAGATAAACAAAACCCTCAGCCATGAAATAGAATAGAAGACCTAGAAACCAATTTTCTGAAAGAATGGAAATGCACCCATGATCTATGGTGCTTTTATTAAAATCTGCGAGCTATTTATATGAGTGAAGCATGGAAACAAGGCAACAAAGCTCGAAATGAGCTTATATTCTCAAAAAATGAAAACAAAATGCAGAAATTTCCCTCATAAAGATTTCACCCAAGCTATTTTGTTGATTGTGCTCATAAATATGTTGGAGAAGCCTCTATTTTTCTAGAATCTTCCATGAAAGATCCTCCACAAAGCTCCAGGTGAAACCCTATGGCAGTGCCCTCAAGTATCCAGAAAATTGTGAAGTGAAATGGGAATGCATTTGATAGGTTTGGCATTGTTTTGCTTTAGGGTTTCAACCCTATACATACCAAAAAAACTCAAAGGCATTTTTTGCCTTTATTTTAAACTTTACAATATTATTAACACCCCTTATAGTGTATGTGCTAAGTGATTAGGGATTTTTCCCTTTTAATCACATATCTTTTTGCATTGTCTTTAAGACATAGGTTGAGACAAATAATTTTATTTTGCACCAAATTTGTAAATGTAAAACATTATTTAAGTGATGTATCTATAAATGACTTTATTTAATGTTGTTCATAATGCAAAATAATGAAGTGTGTGTTTGTTGCATTGAGTTTCAGCATACGGTCAAAGGGGAGTTAGTTTATGATTGTTATGGTTATGCCAAGCATATAGGGGAGGTTGGAGAGGTTTGCAAACATATGGATGGAATACAGGAGACTGTTTTGACCATTTTGAAGCCTTTACAAGCAACTTGGAGCATTTTTGGAGCTAGTTTCTCATGCCTTCATGATGGACATGGTCAAAGTTGACCTTTTAAGCACTTTGGAGCCTTCTTGGAGAAGATATAGTAGCTATATTTTTGGCTTTATTGTTGCATACGACCAAGAAGGTTCTATGTCCTTTTTTTGGTGGATCTTGGAGGAGGATGGTTATAGTCCCTGGTTGACTCATTTTGTACTCAGTTCTGATTATGCTCTACTTTTACTTAGTGACTTTTTTGGATTCCTTTGGAGAGATATTACATATTTTTTAACTCTTTTGGACATGTATATTAATTCATACCTTGATGATTAATGGAGATAATAAGTTTGACCTTCTAAGTTTTATGTTTCATTGTATGCATTTGGATGATTTGATGCAACTACTTGTGAATTTTATCATTCCTAGTTTTGTGTCTCATTAGTGGCATCTTTAAATAGAAAGTATATGCAGTTGTAGGTCATAAGTTGTGTTTTTTTGTAGATATTTCAAGTTGTGAAATATTTATTTCCTTCTAGGAGTGTGCATTGTAGCCTTCTTACAAAATACTAATGCAAAACATATCAATATTAAGTTGTGTTCATCAAGCTTACAGTTGATAACCTATATATGCAAGTTGTTTGCAAGTCTAGCAGGTGTTTTGGTGCATGATGAAGAGCAAGGAGGAAACTTGTTTTCAATCACACTTAAAGGGGATTCAAACATTACTTCCTCCTTTAAAACCCTATCTTGACATATTTCCACAATCTCACCCAGTCTTCCTTGTAAGTCTGCAACAGTGCTTCTTTGACCATAACTTCCAATTCCAACCTCAAACCCATTAATCATATACCTTTTTAGACACCCATTTTGGAAAAATATAACATATCTCAAAATCACATTAGGTCACTTTGGACCAACTACCCTTAATCAAGGCTTCTTTGTTGTCCTACTTGGCCAATTAGGCCTAATTTCCAAAGCATGTACACTCCAAAATTTCTACCATCCACAAAACTCAATGTACAATCCCTTGAAAGACCTTAAAACCTCTAAATCAACAATTTTTCATCCTCCAAGACTCTGATCTAAATGCCAAACTAATAAACCCTTATTCTAGGTTTATCTATGCATGAACTAAGAAGGGTTTAATGGAAATCCAACCTCCAAACCCTTCCACTCTATTTCAATGCTTCCAGCACTTAAAAATAGACCTATAAACACTTCCCAATCCTTCACCAATACTTTAGCATTGAATTTTCAACAAACCTCTACCTGAAACCACCATTTTCATGCCTAAATTCACTCCATTACCCCTAGGGCAGCACTCAAAACTCCACCAAACCCTTATCCCTGCTCAAAAATCATAACCTACCTTCTACCCCTATCATATTGGACCCATTCCGCTCAGTTAAAAGAGGTGAAATCAGTGGAATGGGTCTTCTTGCATTTTAAAAGTGCTACAAACCCTCGACACTGAAATTACAGACTCGCAGTCAGAAAATCTATCACCAAATTCTTAAAACTTGATGGATTTCAATCCCACAAAAGACAAAATGCACTTAATACATTCCTCTACTTAGTTAAAAATGTTTTCAATCAATTCTCTTTGGTACAGAATTGTACAACCCTGCAATAACATTGTAAATAAGAATAACACAAAAATTTGATGAAAACAAGAGCTTTATTGATCAATTCTTTCACAAAACCTCCAACAACCTTCAACCATCGAGTTTCCCACATATTTAAACATTAACCAACCTAAAAAAAACTATCAAAATTGAATTTTGGGTTATATGACTGTTGGTCTCCCATAATTTGCATTTTTGGCAACTTTTACAAGATTTTTGCAACTTTTCCAATATTTGCCCAAATGACCCCAAATCACTCTAATTAAATTCAAATGGTCTGAATGGAACTTATTCAATACAAAAATACATAAAACCCCTCAAACCTAACAAAGACCAAAATTGTTCAACCTTACAAAAGATGCATTCGGTGCCCCTACACCAGTGCATCACCTTCCTTAGATTTTTAGTTTTTCATCTTATGTTATCTTCTTTCCCCTTTTTCCTTGGAAAATCATTAGATTAGTTTAGGTGATTACCATTTAGGATCCAACCTTATTTGGAGGTCCATTCCAAGTTTAGGTAACCCACAGCCTAGGAATGTTCCCATCTTCCTCCAAAGTGCTAAGTTTTGCAACTTAGTAAGGGTGCAACTTTGAGAGTTAACAAGTAGAATACACAAAATTTGACTCAATGGCATGCTTTATAGTGTTTTGTAACCTATACAAGCTAGGTAGTTTGGAAAAGCATTACTTTGTGTAACTTACAATGTACTAGTTGAATGATGGATAAAGCACAAGTTCAATGTAAATTTACCTCTATTAGGTGTATACTTGGCTCCAAGGTGTTAAGCAACATGCACATGCTTTGACACTCTAAAGATTGCATTACGAGAAGAAGATGTTGGCAGAGACAGTGTTGTGAGGTCCACAACAATTGTTATTATATAAGGTGTGGAATGGTTACAAAATATAGGAAATGTGTTGTAGAAAGCATGGACGTGTTAAGATAGAAGACATCCATAGTTATCTCTTGGTTTGCACACTCATACTACAAGGACCCCAAAAGAAAATAAAACAACTATCTAGGAAGTGTAAAATTTGTAAATAAGATTTGAATCCCTTCAAGATGAAATATGGATAAGCTTTGTCATTCCTTGGGGTGTTTTTTGGATAAGATTCGAAAAAGGGAAAGACTTGTCATTTTTTTATATATGGAACTATAAGGGCCATGAAATCGACATTAAATACCTAAAAGTGGAAATAATGTGATAGTTGAGTAAGGGTTATTCTTATTTGAACTTTAGGAAGGGAAAAAATAAAGGCAACCTATTGACTCAATAGTCTAATCCCCAAAAATAGGTGGTGGCATAGGGAACAGTACCTTGTGTGTTGAACCATTGTGTTTCCCAAAGAAAATGGTGGAAAATCGGTTTGGTCATAACTAGCTAGGTGTAAATTCCTTGAAACTTATGTCCAATTTGAACCACTCTTTGATTTTCTTATGCATTTTTGGATAGTAAATCACACTACTTTGTTCACCATATGATTTCCTCTAAATGTTTTGGGAAACTTATTAGTGACTGATAGATGGGTGCAATAGCCTCATATAATTGTCTCACATTGGATACATTTATCTTTATTTGACAATGAAATAGATTTCATTCTTTTATGCTTAAGCCTTTATATTTTTTTTAATTCACATTTCACCCAAAGAGGTTTTGGTGCAGGAGCACTTAATGCTCAATTTTGCTCAAATTTTGTAATTTTTTTTTTTTTAAGTCTTTAGGGGTCCTAGGTGGTCAACAAGGTCATTAATGAACATTTCTAATTTTTTTAATTCATTGTGAATAGATTCTAAGTGTGGGTTTTTAGTTTTGAGTGGATTGTCAAAAAGTTGTCAATGTTGCTATTTTTGTCTCATGCATTTTTAGGCAACTTGGAAAATTGGTGGAAATTCATTAATGTAAGTGGGGAAACATCTTGTAACTCATGTAAAATCTTGTAATAATCATTTTTCATGCTTGAATGGTCAAGCATTGAAGATTGGCAGTGCTTTTTGTGTTTGTCGAAAGAAATTGAAGAAGATTTCCATTATTTTTCTATGTTGCAGCAAGTTCTTGGTCTTTGTATAGCCTTGTATGGCCTTGGTTATGCAATGAAATAGATTACATGTTGAATAATTGTGTTTCCTCTTTCATTTTGTGTTGGTTTCATGTATTTTCATGGTAATTTGAGAAAGATATTGAGATTTTACCAAAAACTGTCAAAACCCTAGCTAGGGTAGAAAGTGAGTTGAAAAAATGTGATAACTTTTTTTTATCCATCCAAAATTCCTGAACTTTTGTCCAAATTTATTTTTTGATATATATTTTGATTTTTCTTTGGTTTTATGACTTCAAATGCTCACATTTGGGATAAATCTTCACCAATCCGCTTCAAGAAAGCACAAAAAAAAAGTGTTTTGGATCTCTAAGTTGACTAATCTCAAAAACCCATGTTGAAATCTCTTGGATCTTTAGATGGAAAATGTTTGTTGATGTCTTGGGAGAATTTTCATACCTAGGCCAAGGTTACCTTGAATGTTTCAATCTTTTTTTGGCTCCATATTTGACTATCCCAATAGGAAGAGAAGGCAATTTTTGCAAAAACATTGTTTGTTTGATATTTTGTGGATTGTTCTTTTGAAACCCACATTTGATTCAAGTTTCATGGTATTGTTTGATGTTGAATGATGCCTTTGGAATGTACACAATACCCTTAAACCATGCAAGGTATTATGCTCTTGGTTTTGGAAGTCAGTTTGAAAACACCTATTATTAAGATCATGGAGTTATGGGTGAAGAAGCAACAAAGTGAGTTCAAATTCACCATGCCTTGCCAATTGAGTTGTGTCTTTAGCACTATTTTGTATTAGTCTAAGCTGCCTCTACATCAAATTGGTATCAGAATGAAGGGGAGATCAGTTAAGGTTGATCAAGAAATTGAGTTTAAAGATTTGCCAGAATACCTCCCAGGATAAATGTGGAAAGGATTGTTAAAGAAGTTAGAGAATCTCTTGCTACAAAGTTGAGAGCAATTCAAGAAGGCCTTGATGCAAGAATCACATCAATTGAGAACAACTAGGGAAGAGGAGTGGTCGTAAGAGATTTGAGTGGCCAAGAAGAAGAAGAGGTGAGAGGAGAATCACCAAAAGAACAGGAAGAAGAAAGAGATGTTGAGGAAAAAAGGTTGGAAAGATTGCTAAAGGTTGTGAAGAGTGATGGTTCCAAGGTTAAGAGAGACCTACCAGTGTATTCAAGGAGTCTAAATGGAGAACTCCTAGATTGGATAGGAGACCTGGATAAGTATTTTGAATTTGAGGAAGTACCTTAGGGGCAACAAGTGAAACTAGCAAGAACCAAGCTAAAGGGACATGCATCCTTGTGGTGGGACTTTGTACAAGAAGAAAGGAAGAAAAAGGGTAAGCCAAAGATTACATCATGGGATAGGATGGTAGCAGGGGAAATTCTTACCTATTGACTATGTAGTCCAATTGTACAAGAAACTCCAAAATTTGAAGCAAAAGGACATGGATGTGAATACCTATACAGAAGAATTATACAAGCTTAGCATCAAATCAGGCCACATGGAAGAAGATGTGGACAAGGTTGCAAGGTACTTTAATGGGCTAAACTATAGCCCACAAGATGAAATTAGTCTCACAAATCCAAGAACTGTAGAAGAGTGCTATCAATTGGCTATTAAGGTTGAAGACAAGTTGAGAAGGAGACAAGAGAAGCAGAGTAGAGGTAGAGGAAGGACTAATTTCATAGGTAGAGGACAGTCCCAAAGGTCTCAAGGAGAGACAAGTAACTCACAAGAGAAAACCTTAGATTCAAGGGGCAGCTTTAGAGGAAGGAGACCAAATTCTAGAGGTAGATTTTGCAATAGAGGAGGTTCAAATGGATTTACTAGAAAGTGTTACAAGTACAATAATTTTGTAGGCCATCAAGCATGGAAATGCACTAAGGAGAAGTCATCTATTTCAACTACAAATGAAAGGAGAAATCAGATTGCACAAGGTGGAGATGATGTTGAAAGTGTTAATTCAACATCACAGAATGTAGAACTTGAGATTGGAGAGCCCTTGTTGATCACAAGAACCTTGATTAAAGGGCCTATGGAGAAGGAGCCACCCCAAAGAAAGTCACTCTTTAGGACTATATGCAAAAGCAAAGGTAAATGTTGTAGAATTTTTTATTCAGGAAGTGTTGATAATTTGGTTTCAGTAGAAATGGTAGAGAAGCTTAAGTTGCAAAAATTACCTCATGTCACTCCTTACAAAGTTTCCTAGTTAAATAAGTGGCAATAGGTCTTAGTGAATGAACAAGCCTGGGTAGAGTTCAATATGGGGGTATAAGGATAAGGTTTTGTGTGACATCATCCCCATGGATGTTTGTCATCTTCTTCTTGGTAGACCGTGGCAGTCTGATAGGAATGCCAAGCATGATGATAGGAGGAACACTTATATGTTATAGAGAAAGATGGAGTCTCATATACCCTACAGCCATTAAAAGATGAAGACAAAACTCAAAAAATTGAATCCAATGTGATGTTGTTAGGAGAAAAAGAGATCATAAAGGCTATAGAGGTAGAGAATATGGGTTTAGCCATCATAGTTAAGCCTAAGTCAGTTGGGGCCGCAGCAAAGCAAGAATATTTGCCTTTAGAAGTTCAAAATTTGCTTAAGTATGCTGATATAGTGGTAGATGAGCTCCCAAAAACCCTACCACCTATGAGAGATATAAGTCACCCTATTGATTTCATACTAGGGGTTAGTTTTCCTAACAAAGCAACCTATAAGATGACCCCACAATAGAATGAGGAGCTTAAGAGGCAAGTCCAAGAATTACTAGATAAGGGGTTGATCAAAGAGAGCTTAAGTCTTGTTTTAGTTATTGTTGTTTTAGCACCAAAGAAAGGTAATGAGTGGAGAATGTGCATTGATTCTAGAGCTATTAACAAGTTTACAATTAGATATAGGTTCCCTATACCACACATGGAAGAATTAATGGACTATTTAGGTGGAGCATGTTACTTTTCTAAAATAGGTCTCAAGAGTGGGTATCACCAAATCAAAATCAGACCTAGAGATGAATGGAAGACAACCTTTAAGAAAAATGAAGGGCTTTATGAATGGATTGTAATGCCTTTTGGTCTCTAAAATGCACCCAGCAGTTTCATGAGGTTAATGAATGAGGTTCTCAAACCTTTTATTGGTAAGTTTGTTGTGGTTTACTTAGATGACATTCTTATTTAAAATAAAACTAAAGAAGAGCATTTACATCATTTAGATTTCGTTTTGAGGAGATTGCATGAAGATAAACTAATTATTAACTTGAAGAAATGTGAGTTTATGAAGAAAAAGTTGGTTTATCTAGGGTTTGTGATCACAAAGGGCACCTTGAAGATAGATCCCTGCAAGGTTGAAGCTATTTTAAGTTGGCCTCCATCCAAATCAATTGTTGAGGTAAGGATTTTCCATGGTTTGACCACTTTTTATAGGAAATTTATTAAAGGTTTCAGTCATATCTGTGCTCCAATACTTGATACCATAAAAGGGGAAAATAGAAAGAAGTTTATTTGGACTAGTGAAGCTGATAGGAGTTTTGAATACTTGAAAAAGAGGGTAGCAGAGCAGCCCATACTAGCATTACCTGATTTTAGTAAGGTGTTTACAATTGAGTGTGATGCAAGTGGTTATTCCATAGGGGTAGTCTTAAGTCAAGAGGGGAGACCCATAACTTTCTTTAGTGAAAAACTCAATGAATCCAAGAAGAAGTACTCATCATATGACCTTGAGATATATGCCTTAGTGCAGTCCTTGAAAAATTGGAGACACTACTGAAATATTCCCCTTAACTTTGTTCCCAAAAATTAGACACACAAACCAGCATCAAACCACTTATTAGTGTTAGCTCCAAATGCAAATCAACATGGAAAGTAAATCTAACCAAGAATGTTCACCAAGATCCCAATGTGGGTGAGGTGATAGCATATGGTTAGAGGATCATTAGGTATAAACTGAACTGAAGGTACAATTCATCTATTGATGCAGGCATCCACAAGCAGTGGGAATACTCCACTTATTTAGTGGGTGAGATTATTACATTATTAAGGCGGCAAGCCAGCCATTAAATCCTCTCTTCCACTTATTTCATGGGGGGAAAACAATCCACACAACCACTTATTTTGTGGGGGGAATTTACAAACAAGAAAGATGTTTATTCTAAAACTCAACAATTCAATTGTGGAAGTGTAATCAAGTATAAATTGTAGCAATAAAATGAAATAGCCGTTAGTACTACTAACTAGTTTTACAATGAATAGAAATAGCTGCAAATAAGAGAGATAAGCTTCTAGAATGTTCTTTATCCACACTGGCGGTAAACCATCCAGGGGTTAAAGTGTTTGCATTAAAATTCACAAGTAAATGCAGCAATTAAAATGACTGGATTAGTTCTACTAATTCACAACCTTACAATGAAATAAATCTGCAATTTACAAGTGTTACAATGATAAAATCAATGCAAATGTTTGAAGGATGATTTCTACAACTCTAAATCTTCTCAATCACCAAATTACAAGCCAAAATATGAACTGATATTAATCTGATATGACAAACAACAAACTAAAAGTATTGAACCAACAACCTATGAAACATCAAAATGCTCAAATCTACCTCAAATCAACTTCAAAGCTCACCAAAACTCAGAGCAACATTCAATAAGGATAGACGACTAGCAACCATGAGTTTGTAGGTGCCAAACAATCACCAAACAACAAGTTTGAAACCTAATACAAGTTGATCATTAATGGTACGACCCTACAAAAGATACGACCTTCCTAGAAAAATCCACACTTCATCATAAGTTCTGATTTTCTACAAATAGCATCGCCCTTAGCATAGAAATGGTTAGCTCAAATACCCATAATGAAATAAAATTTACTCAAGGAGCTATATACAAAAATCATCTTTAGCTGTATGAAAATCAGCAACACAAAATACTGAAAACATCACCAAATTTCTTCACTTTGATGCTCAATATGCACTTCTGCATGAAGCACATCCCCAATAGACCATCTAGGGAACCATAGTTTTAGGCCCAAAGAATGGAGTAAATTTGCTAAGCTTTTCCTTAGCCGGATTCTGGATTTCAAACCAACAACATAACTTTGCTTTCCAAAACATAACATAATCAACTCTTCAAACAACAGCAATATATAAGCTTCAGTTGGCAAATGAAGCAACAAGAACTCTTCAAATTCCAAGAAGTTGAATCACTTCAACTTCCAAAAGGGACGCCACCGTTTTGCATTTTAATTTTTGAAATAATAAAATATTACTCAACCTCCTTTAGGCGTCCAACTTCACTTTGCAACAATAAAGCATTTAATAAATCATTAAATACACAATTGACCCCGTTAATGGCCCCTCTTTTAAAACAACATGAAGTTATTACTCCTAGGCGTGGGGTACAACTGAGAAACATGAAATTTGACTAAGTATAAACTCAACTCATGAAGAAAACCAAACCCAAAGCCAAATTGAAACTGATGGATAACAAGATGACTTGAGTTGAACTATTGATGATGCCATTGCCAAAATTAGACTTACTAAAAATAGCCACTACCAAAAATAGTAAGTTTACCTCAAAACCAATAGAAAGCATAACTGAGCTGGAAGCAAGACTTAATGAAAGTGGAAACCCTAAATTTGCACATCTGAGTAGCCTATGGATTTCCGGAAATAGGCTAAAACCAAATGAAGAGCGTATGGCCAAAATGGGGACATTACAATCCGCCCTTCCCAAAATTGCTTGTCCTCAAGCAATGCCACTACACTCCAAATTGATCCCATCAAAGCAAATAGGATCCCAGGGTCCCATGTCCATCTTTGAAAAATCCCACCATGCTGAAGTTGCTCCACTCTAATCATCCAGTTAAAACTCTTGTGCCAATTCTACTCTAACCTCCCATGTAACTCCAAGAAGTTATTGTTCATGAAACTCAAACTGATAAATTGGGAAGGACTGAAATCATAATCAAACACTATTGCATGCCCAATAAACTCTGAGGAATTAATATCTGCAATGTCAATGTCTATCACCATTCTAAGAACAATGAAGAATAATCTAAGCAACTCAAAAATATTCTCATCAACATAACTCCTCAAAGCATCAAACCGAATCACAACAACAAATGTGACTCCATCATAGCTATTTGCAAAGGAATAAACAACTCTTTGCATGGTCATAACAACTGCATCATCCAAACTCCTCAAGGAAGAATAATGCCTCCTTTGAGTAACTCTGACATAATCAAGAAGCTTTATGAAAACTTCTACCAATCTCTCCCCAAAAGACTCAAAAAATTGAACCCAAACAAGCAAAGGTTCGCTGCCCCAAACACTAGTGCAAGAAATTGTACAACGGAAACCACTGGAAAGGAACTTAAACATCATCCAAAATTGATCTAAATCACAATTAAACATCATTTCCCACTTTAGAGGCCATAAACCCTCATTGAAAAGAGATTGTGAAGAGAAAAAATGAATGTACCAGCTGCCCATGAAGTCTGAAATAAACCAATTAAAGTCTAATTTTAGGAAAATCAGCATACAAGGAGTTGAACAGTTGTTGCAACTTTGGAAATCAGCGTTCATAATATGACAACTGTTCATGCCCAAGGCTAGAACAATTCCCTCAAGGAACTCCAACCCATTATTAAACCATCTTTTGTTTGAAGTATCTCTCCAATCTATCAATGGATGAACCAAAGGAACCATCAAATGTTTGGTAAAAATGGGGGCAGCATCAAAAACTCTGAAAATTGGATCCTTATCTCTCCAAACCACCAATTGATGAGAAAAAGGAACCATCAAATGGCTGGTAAGGATGGGAACAACATCAAAGAAACTAAAAATAGAATCCTTGTCTTTCCAAAGATTCCTCTTTCTACTTATAACAATCTCCATCAAGTCATGCTGAGGATTCCAAACATGGATACCCAACTGAAAATGTTTTCCAATGCACCGAAAAGAGTAAACAACACTTCTCCAAGTGCCAATCAAAGCAAAATGAAAATTCAAGAAGTTAGTATCTTCTTTAATAAACCCATGTAGGTCATCCATGAAAACATCAATGGAGCACAAAATAAATGTTGTCCTCAATAATTCCCATTCCCTCAAAGGACTAGGATGAGCCAAAACATCACTCAACTCAAGAGATGGATTGTCAAGAAAGTAAAAATCTGTTTTGGTCCATCTTTCTTCCAAAATTCATGAGTAATGAATCTAGAAACTTCACTCTTTGCTGCTGCAATGGAGTGACCAGTAGCTACCAAGACTTGTTTTATTGACACCTTGAAGCCAACGATGAAGAAATCTCCTTGAGTCCACACTTCCCATGTGAAGACTTCATCCTTGATTCCACTTATGCTTTCATTATCAAAAGGCTCTAGATGATTACTACTCACAAAACATGGCACACCCTCATAGAAATTATCTATCACCTTATGATTAACCAAATCATGTGAAGATAATTGACTGTTGTTCTCAATAATACTTTCTTCGTCCCTTTCATTGGTTTCTTCATAGAATTCAAGCTCAACTTTTTCAACTTGTGGATGCCCATCATTAGTTGCCAACCCACAAAGTGTAGCATGTTGAATACCATGTTCATTATCCATCAAGTCATATATCTCATAGCTGCAAACTATCCCTTCTTGTGGCAAAGTCTCTCCCCAACTCATGAGTTCACACTCTTGATGCACTTTCCAATCACCATCAACATATGGGATCACCTTGGTATTTTGCAATGTTTCATCATTATGGAGTTCATTTATTCCTTCAACTATTTGCTTGATCTCCATAATCCTTGTATTAGCTTCTTGTTCCTTAAGTGTGGCTGCAATAGATGAATAATTTTCTGCTTTGCATAAAGAATGATGAGCTAAGGTAAAATCAAGGCAAAGCCTATTCATCTCTTCCTCCTTCTCTTGGTAGGCATCATAGGTCTCCTTAGCAAATTTAATAGCATTATCTCTATCTAAGAGCAAGTGCAAATAATCTGATTTTATGAATTCCAATGCCTCTTTGATAGATTGCATCTTGGAAAGAGAGTCTCCATCTTTAACTCCATTTAGTTTCTCTTCAAATTGAAACTTCCAAAAGAGTTCTTCAATGAAGTGATATGTGCTATCAAATCTTGATAACACTTTAACAATCTTCTCTTTTGAAACCAATAAATTATCCTTCAAATTTTGCAGCTCTTTAGGCCCTTGATCATAATCAGCAAAGAGGCTTTTCTCTTCAAACATCAACTTTTCTGATTTGCTTTGATTGGCAAGATTTTCAAAATTAGCTTCTTTACTAACCTCTTCACTGCATAACTCCTGAATAGAAGGCCTGTCAGCAACTTCTTCAAGCAAATTAGTATTTCCACCTTTACCTTTCAATTTCTTGTACTCTTATTGTGTGTCAATCTGAAAGGCAGCCAAACCATTTTCTGGCCTTAAAACATTCTTCTTTTCAACATAAGAATTCATGTTCTCATTTTCCTTTGTTGCAACTTCTCCTTCAAAAATCACTTCATTACTTGCAATGCAAACTGATTTTTGAACTTCATCAGGATCAAATGGGAATTTATCCCACTTTGGTTCTTTATCATACTTTGGTGACATCAAGCCCGGATCCCAAGCGTGAAAAGTTTGATTGTAATGATCAACAAGAAAGAAATCATCATGCTCCTCTTGGATTGTTGACTCTTTGAATGAATCACTTCCCATTCCACTTAAACAGAAATCTTCATCAGTAACTTCCTCCAAGAGCTTAGTTTGATGATCAAGCTCAATACCGCCTTTGCCACTATCATCATACTAGAAATAAGAGTCATCAAAGTTGGCTACTTTGATTTTTTTATCATTTTTATCTTCAACAAACCCATCATGAATAAGTAGGTTGCTGATTTCTTCATTTGTAGCCCAAGGAATACCAAAGAGGTCTTCTTGGCTACTTGTCAAAATTTTATCTTGTGAAAACTCTTGAGAGGTTTGAACAGCAAAAAGAGGGGAATAATTTTCCACCAAATCCTCAACAAGAAGAGGTATAAACACATTGGAATCACCACCAACATCATCACCATGGTAATGATCATAAGCGGGTTCAAAGATACCATTAGTATCTTCATCTTGCTCTTCTTCAATGAACTTATCCCACACAACAGTACTTCTATCATCTTCTGTGAAGCCATTTGCCTCGAGATCTTCATTAGTTGAATCCTTATTAGGACTCAAGATTGTTGTTAGGTTCTTCGTACCCAAAAAATCTTCATTTTTTCCAAACTCTTGCAAGTCTACGGGTGTATTTTGAGATTCTTACTTAATCTCCTCATTTGCCAAGGTATCTTTGTCAAGCGCACTATCATTTGGAACCAAAATGTGCACCTTGCCTATGTCTTCTTCACTGCTTGTTTACTGATTTTTCTCTTCAATTTGCTTACTTGTGGGCCGCAAACCACAAATAGATCCTTTCGCTTCTTCCTTCCTTGATTCTTCAACCATGGCAAGTTTTGCTTCTCTTTTAATTTTTTTCTTGATGTAATTGACCACACCCACTTTTCTAGGATACCTAATCAACACAATTCAAGTAGCATTCAAAAGAAACATCATTCTTGAACTCATCTGACATACTCTGATATTCTGCGCAGAATATGGAAGCATCGTATTCACATTCCCTGCTAAACTGTTTGGCAAATTTGCTGATGTCCATTGTGGAAACACTAATTTTTTTGTTCTTCCTAACAGGATGGTAGGAACTTGTGCTTTGATACCACTGAAATATTCCCCTTAAATTTTTCCCCAAAAATTAGACACACAAACCAGCATCAAACCACTAATTAGTGTTAGCTCCAAATGCAAATCAACATGGAAAGTAACTCTAACCAATAATGTTCACCAAGATCCCAATGTGGGCGAGGTGATAGCATATGGTTAGAGGATCATTAGGTATAAACTAAACTAAAGGTACAATTCATCTGTTGATGTAGGCATCCACAAGCAGTGGGAATACTCTGCTTATTTAGTGGGTGAGATTATTACATTATTAAGGCGGCAAGCCAACCATTAAATCCTCTCTTCCACTTATTTCGTGGGGGGAAAACAGTCCACACAACCACTTATTTTATGGGGGAATTTACAAACAAGAAAGATGTTTATTCTAAAACTCAACCATTCAATTATGGGAGTGTAATCAAGTATAAATTGCAGCAATAAAATGAAATAGTTGTTAGTACTACTACTATCTTTACAATAAATAGAAATAGCTACAAATAAGAGAGATAAGCTTCTAGAATGTTCTTTATCCACACTGGCAATAAACCATCCAAGGGTTAAAGTGTTTGCATTAAAATTCACAAGTAAATGAAGCAATTAAAATGACTGGATTAGTACTACTAATTCACAGCCTTACAATGAAATAAATCTGCAATTTACAAGTGTTACAATGATAAAATCAATGCAAATGTTTGAAGAATGATTTCTACAACTCTAAATATTCTCAATCACCAAATTACAAGCCAAAATCTGAACTGATATAAATCTGATATGGCAAACAACAAACTGGAAGTATTGAACCAACAACCTATGAAACATCAAAATGCTCAAATCTACCTCAAATCAACTTCAAAGCTCACCAAAACTCAGAGCAGCATTCAAGAAGGATAGATGACCAGCAACCATGAGTTTGTAGGTGCCAAACAATCACCAAACAACAAGTTTGAGACCCAATACAAGCTGATCATTAATGGTACGACCCTAGAAAAGATACGACCTTCCTAGAAAAATCCACACTTTATCATAAATTCTGATTTTCTGCAAATAACATCGCCCTTAGCATAGAAATGGTTAGCTCAAATACCCATAATGAAATAAACTTTACTCAAGGAGCTGTATACAAAAATCATCTTCAGCTGTATGAAAATCAGCAACACAAAATACTAAAAACATCACCAAATTTCTTCACTTTGATGCTCAATATGCACTTCTACATGAAGCACATCCCCAATAGACCATCTAGGGAACCATAGTTTCAGGCCCGAAGAATGGAGTAAATTTGCTAAGCTTTCCCTGAGTCGGATTCTGGATTTCAAACCAGCAGCATAACTGTGCTTTCCAAAACATAACATAATCAGCTCTTCAAACAACAGCAATATATAAGCTTCAGTTGGCAAATGAAGCAACAAGAACTCTTCAAATTTCAAGAAGTTGAATCACTTCAACTTCCAAAAGGAACGCCACCTTTTTGCATTTTACTTTTTGAAATAATAAAATATTACTCAACCTCCTTTAGGCGTCCAACTTCACTTTGCAACAATAAAGCATTTAATAAATCATTAAATGCACAATTGACCCCCTTAATGGCCCCTCTTTTAAAACAACATGAAGTTATTACTCCTAGGCATGGGGTACAATTGAGAAACATGAAATTTGACTAAGTATAAACTCAACTCATGAAGAAAACCAAACCCAAAGCCAAACTAAAATTGATGGATAACAAGATGACTTGAGTTGAACTGCTGATGATGCCACTGCCAAAATTAGACTTACTAAAAATAGCCACTGCCAAAAATAGTAAGTTTACGTCAAAACCAATAGAAAGTAGAACTGAGCTGGAAGTAAGACTTAATGAAAGTGGAAACCCTAAATTCGCACATTTGAGTAGCCTATGGATTTCTGAAAATAGGCTAGAACCAAATGAAGAGCGTATGGCCAAAATGGGGACATTACACACTACCTACTTCCTAAGGAGTTTATAGCCTTTACTTGATAGTCATGCTCTCCAATTTTTTAACAGTCAAGATAAACTCAGCCATAGACATGTCAAATGGGTAGAATACCTACAAGGTTACACCTTCACCATCAAACATAAGAAGGGGTAGTCAAACAAAGTAGTTGATGCATTGTGTAGAAGGACACTCATGTTACAAGAAATACAATTGCAAAGTGTAGGTGTTGAAGCTCTAAAAAGTATGTATGAGAATTATATGAATTTTAAGAAAATTTATGCTTCTTGTAGCCAAACTAGTGGTGTTCCTTATGAGTTAAATTATGATTTTTTGATTCAAGAAGGTTTTTTATTTAAAGGGGCTCAACTTTGTGTGCCTAAGTTTTCTATGAGGGATAATCTAATAAAGGAAAAGCATAGTGGCAACGTTTCAGGTCATTTTGGTCTTGATAAGACCTTGGAGCAGTTGAGGAGGCACTATTATTGGAAAAAAATGCAAAATGATGTGAGAAAGTTTGTTGAAAAATGTGTAATCTATCAAAAGGAAAAGGGTAGCAGTATTAATGCAGGCTTATATCAGCCTCTTCCAATTCCAAACAGGCCTTGGGAATCAATAAGCATGGATTTTGTTATGGGATTACCTAGAACATTTAGAGGTTTTGACTCTATTTATATTGTAGTTGACAGGTTTTCAAAGAGGGCACATTTCATCCCATGCAAAAGCACAAATGATGCATCCTACATTGTTGGTTTGTTCTTTAAGGAGGTGGTAAGAATTCATGGATTTCCTTTAAGCATTATTTCAGATAGGGACAATAAATTTGTTGGTCATTTTTGGAGAACCTTATGGAAGAAACTTGGCACTAACCTTACCTTCAGCTCTACATATCACCCCCAAACTGATGGGAAAACAGAGGTACTCAATAGGAGTCTTGGTAACCTTCTAAGGTGTCTCACAAAACAACATTCTACACAATGGGATTTCATTTTGCCTCAGGCAGAATTTGCCTACAATGATTCAATCAATAGGAGTGTGGGTAAGAGTCCATTTGAAGTGGTTTATGGGTTGCAGCCTAGGGGAGTATTTGAACTTAGAGATGTAAGTGAAATGGATAGGATAAGTGTTGAAAGTGAGCAGTTTATTGTGTCTATGACAGATATTCACCAACAAGTCAAGGATTGCTTACAAAGGAGTGTGGACAAATACAAGCAAAGGGTTCGTGCACATAGAAGAGAACTTACTTTTACGATTGGGGAATTAGTTTTAGCTCACTTAAGGAAGAAGATGTTTCCTAAGGGACAATATTCCAAGCTGCAAATGAAGAAGATTAGTCCTTGTAGAATCATTCACAACTTTGGTCCCAATGCTTATGAGATTGAACTACCTAGTGGAATTGGCATTTCCCATTTTTAATTTTTCTGACCTCTTTCCTTTCAAAGGAACTATTTTTTCAAGTAATGAAGCAGATTCTCAAACACTTGAAGATGAATATTGGGTTCAAGACCTTCCTCCCAGCAAGCCCTTAGAGCTAGAATGCATAGTTGATACCAAATAGCTCAAAAAGACAAGAAACGACACCTATTTGCAATACCTAGTCAAGTGGAGGGGTCTTCCCATGGAAAATGCAAATTGGATGACTGAATTTGATATCATAAAGCATGGAAATATTGTTAAGGACTGCACTCAAGTGGAACTTGAGTTTCTCTTCCCTTGGATGTATGGTGCAGGAGCACTTAATGCTCAATTTTGCTCAAATTTTGTAATTTTTGATTTTTAAGTCTTTATGGGTCCTTGGTGGTCAAGGAGGTCATTAATGACCATTAATAATGTTTTGAATTCATTTTGAATAGATTTTAGGCGTGGTATTTTAGTTTTGAGTGGATTGTCAAAAAGTTATCAATGTTGTTTTTGTCTCATGCATTTTTGGGCAGCTTGGAAAATTGGTGGAAAATCATTAATGTAAGTGGGGAAACATCTTGTAACTGATGGAAAATATTTTAATAAGCATGTTTCATGCTTGCATGGTTGAGCATTGAAGATTGGTAGTGATTTTTGTGTTTGTAGGAAGAAATTGAAGAAGATTTCCATTATTTTTCTATGTTGCAGTAAGTTCTTGGTCTTTGTACAACCTTGGTTATGTAATGAAATTGATTTCATGTTGAATCATTGTGTTTCCTCTTTCATTTTTTGTTAGTTTCATGCATTTTCATGGTGATTTGAGAAAGATATTGATAGTTTACCAAAAACTGTCAAAACCCTAGCTAGGGTAGTAAGTGAGCTGAAAAAATGTGATAACTTTCTTTTTAACAGTTCAAAATTCCTAAAATTTTGTGTTGATCTATCTTTTGATTTGGCTTTTGTTTTATAACTTCAAATTCTCACGTTTGGAAGAAATATTCACCAGTCTGCTTCAAGAAAGCACAAAAAAAGTGTTTTGGATCTCTAAGTTGACTAATCTCAAAAACCCACGTTGAAATCTCTTGGATCTATGGATGGAAAAAAAAAATTGATTTCTTGGGAGAATTTTCAGACCTAGGCCAAGGTTCGCTTGAATGTTTCAAGCTTTTTATGGCTCCATATTTGACTATCCCAATAGGAAGAGAAGACATTTTTTGCAAAAATAGTGTTTGTTTGATATTTTGTGGATTGTTCTTTTGAAACCCACATTTGATTCAAGTTTCATGGTATTGTTTGATGTTGAATTATGCCTTGGGAATGTATAGGAGCCCCTTAAATCATTCAAGGTATGTTTCTCTTGGTTTTAGAAGTTAGTTTGAAAACACCTATTGTTAAGATCATGGAGTTATGGGTAAAGAAGCAACAAAGTGAGTTCAAGATCACCATGCCCTGCCAATTAAGTTGTGTCTTTAGCATTATTTTATGTTATTCCAAGCTACCTCTGCATCAAGTTTAAGAATTTCCCTTGAGATGTTCTATATGAATTTGGTAATTACATTCATGGTTATGCCCATCTCTATTATTTATGTCATAACTACTTACAATAACATCTAACCATCATGTTCCTCTTTTGTTCATATTATTATGCATGTTCAAGAAATTTCTAAGATCATCTTTCAGGTTAAAGGACATAATTCATGTTCATGATAGTTATTTATCTTGGTCATGGTACAGAAAACTAGTTGGTCACAGTTGGGTCCAAGTTGCTACAATATAAAATTCACTTAGGTTCATATGTGTTCAGGCAAAGAACTTACTTATATATTCCCTCACTAGTCTTAACAGGTAATCTGTCATGGCCTTGAATTCATTTGATGGATGCAAGTTCACCCAATTCTGCATCCAATATCCCCTCAATTGTAGATCCTGCAAAGAACCATATGAGTATTACTCTTGAGAAGTAAAATACCAATGCCAAAAAAACATATCAATGTAATAAACAAACAAGTTACATTACATCCATGATGACCACATCAATGCACCAAGGCCATGAAAAATCCCCTTTTATCTGTAAATATGAAGTACATGCTCCAACATAAATTATACAGTAGTTAAATGCATGAATACATATGCAAATACATGTATTTTTCCCACATTTTTCATATTTGTGTATATCAAATCTTGTAGCATTACCCCAATCATGAAATGATCTTCATATGCAAGAAGCATCACTTGGGAATATAATGGTCAAAAGTTCACAAAGACAAGGAAACATCAAATCTTTGAAGAAAACTCGATTCCCCTCAACTTATCATTTATTGATTAAAAAATGACAAATTAACTATCTTAGAATTGATAAAATCAATATACTTCTGATACCAATACTAGCAAAGTTGATGAAACATAAAGTTATACTACTTCAAAAAGGTACATGTCAAAACATACATGTTTGTCACACTTTTGTTGTAATATTATTTATTATTCAAAAATAGATACCTTTTAAATATTCTTTTAATATAAACCAACACGTATTCATTCATCCATCTTAAGTAGATAAATATGGATCCCTTGGGTCTACAACAACAAACAATAGTTCCTAACACTAACATGAACCACATCATGTGATATAATTTCTCAGTATGTCACCAATAACATTTTGCACTGCCATAACCCAATTTTATTACATATTTATTATAGTATGAAATTTTGAATTATTGAAGAAATTCAAAATATATTAAATGAAATTTTAGAATTTTCAAAAAAATGAATAAACGAAGTTGACTAATGTTGACTTTGCAAACTTTTGAAAATTATTTTATATGTTACCAAGAATTGAACGTTACTGATAAATTTACAAGTGCAAGTGTGTGCAATTGCAAGGTGACAAGTTGAAGGATGAAAACATAGTTGAAGTAAGATTATTTAATTGGATTGAACGGTAAGCCATTTGGAATTTGGGTACACACACCACAAATGTCATGATGACTTGTATTTGAACTATTTTTGCATATATAGAAGAATGTAATTTCACGACTTGAATTGTTCTAGTGATTGAAAATGAATGACTTGTAGATTAAATTGTCTACTCAAACTTTGTGTTTTGAAGAAAACGAAAGTAAGTATTGAAAATAATGATTAAAAAGGATAAGAGATTTTACTATGTGAAAATTTAGTGAAAATAAATTCTTTTAGTTTACATATATGGATGCTCAAGATGAAATTTAAGTTCCTTAATTTAAATAATAGCATATGGAACTTATAAGCTCTTCCAAACAAACAATTTTCACATGAATGTGTATATATATATACATGTATGTAAATAAATGTGAATACATACATACATACATATATAAATACATACATGCATACATATATATATATGTATGTATGTATGTATATATATACATACATACATATATATATACATATATACGTACACATTTAAATTCATATTGAATTCAAATTCGATAACTAATATATTCTAAATCGAACTGTTTGAATTCAATGAGAAATCACAAAGGCATCCCACGAAGGACATGGACTGCCAGAGGTTTAATGACAATAATCAAACCAAGAAGTGGTCGGTGGCGAGCAATAATTCCAACGTCCGGAAACATGCAAAAGACAGTGTTGTTTCCATTTTCTAAAGGATACTCGGGCAAAAAAGCAAAGAGAGGAGAAGAAATTGGAGGTTTGAAGGAAAAAAAAAAAGCAAAGGAAGAACTTGAGATAGGGGAAAAATTTGAGGGAAACATCACAAAAGCTTGTATTGGAGGTAAGTCGATTTCCTTCAGTAATCAACTTGTTATCATTGCCATTATAGAATCATGCTTGAAGTATTTTTTCAATTTAAACAAATGTTTTCATAGCACAATAAAAATGTGAGTCATTATTTTGTGTTGAAATTGGCCTTGAGCTAAATGCTTGAAGTTTTTCAACCACCTTGTGGAGGTCGCATGGCCTATGGCCTGCTTAGTATGGAAAACATAAAATTTTAGAGCCTTCGTGATTGTGTGCAAAGCTAGGCCAAGGATCGAGAGCCTTAAATGGCTCAACCATCATCTGTGTTTTGCACGATGATGCTTAGCCTTACAAAGGCTATTAGAATTTATTCCAATTGACTGTGTTGTTTTGTAAAGATTATTCTTTGAAAGGATTGGAATAACGATCCTATGGGAGGGGCATGATTCCCTATATTTATTTTGTATAATTACTAATACTTGTTATTGGATGGATTAATAACAGTAAAGGGTTTTTTTTCAATGCTTTTAGAGCTTGGCATATGTACGTGTGTTGTTATTTTGTGTGATGTCGACCTTGTTCGATAGGAATGATGGTAAGATTCTAAGTTTGAGATTCACCAAGCCTTGCTTGGGGTCGATCTAAAAGATCAATGGGTTGATTCCTGAATGTGTAAATGGTATAGACATAAGTTTGCATGTTGAATATTACTGCATGCATGGTATAAACCAATAAGCCCTTATGGGAAATTTTGAATATAACTCTTGATGCTAAGAAGAAAGCACCTAACCTATGAGATTGGTGGAATCCAGAGCAACCTTGGATTGTTTGTTGTATCCTGAATAGGCATGAGTATGGTTAGAACTTGAAAGTTTTATGCATTTCTTCTGACCGAAATATTTGCTCAAGTTTTTCATCGACAAACATGTCAAACTTAGTTTTCTTTAAAATATTAAAGTTGCTCATCGAATTTTCAGTGATGAAAGTGTTCAAGATCTGAATAATAAGTATTCTATTTTCATGTATGAAATTGGGCTATTTGATTTGTTAGAGAAATCTTTTGGCTTACATGAAATTGACAATGAGAAGTTGTAGACAGTATTTGTTACTGGAAAAACAACATTTTTTATTCTCAGTTCATTGTGGAAAACTCTTTCTAATTAAAACAGTGAACATTTATTTGTAAAGTGATCATTTAGCATGTAAACAACTTGAAATCAACATTGAGTAACTACAAACAGTGTATGTTCTATTGGAAAATGACATTATCTGTCTTTAAATGTAACTGTTTAGTTTGAAATAGTATTGTATTGATGTAAACAATGATTATTCTTTTGCAAACAACGTTGTTTTGTTGTTAAGTTATTCGTGTAGTTGAAAATAGCCTTGCTCATTAAACTGTTTTGTTGGAACAACTTTGAATGGTTGTAAACAGTGAACATTCTTTTACAAATAGCTTGCCTTATAACTGTTTAGTAGGAAACAATAATGGTTCTGTTTACTCTTAAATGTAAACAATGTTCTTATGTTAAACAACAAACATGTTTTGTGTGAATGATAAAGTTTTGTGTGAATGAAAAAGGAACAAAAGTATGTGTGAAACTGTTAAACATAGATTTGTTCTAATTCTTTATTTTTGACAAAAGAAATGTCAAATGGAATATTATTATTTAATGATTACAATCTAAATTAATGATTATTTTAGAATGTATACACAAATTCTAAAACATAAGTAGGCACATATATGTTTATGCATATAGATTTTATCTTTGTACATACACATACTTGTGGCATACCTTCTTTTTTTTCTTCATTCATTTTTAAATGGAAAATGCTTATGATGAAAAGTATATAATAGTCATAAGAATGATATGACTGATTGTTAAATTACCCTATTGAATCATAAATCTGATTTTTGTTTAGAGAGTAAATTAGTAATTTGATTCTTCTTTTGAAGAAATATGTGAAAGAATATTCTAATACTTGAATGGAATAGTGATACCTTAATTGAATAGAGCACCTAAGGGTAGATGTTGCTAGAGGGTAGATAGTTGTTATGAGATATTGTATAGTAGAAAGTTACCTTCCGGGTGGGTGCCAAAATGGAGTTCGGAGAGTATAGGTTTGTTTTACCAAAACCTATTGTTTGTTGTTATTGTAACACATTTATTATGCTTGGCCAAGCAATATAGTTCATTTGTATGTATGAGCTATGTGATTTCACTCTATGCCATTCCTAGCATAGATTTTGCAATTTTCTTTTCTAACTTGTAGATAGAAATTGCATGTTGATGTATGGGCACACATCATATTCCACCTTGAAGATTGTTCTCTTGCTAAAATTTCCATGCAAGGTCGAACATTCTTCAAGTCAGAAGAATTCCAGGGAAGCATAAGCTTCGTGGTTGGGCAGTAAAGCACTTCAACCATATTCTTGTCCACCAATGGAGATCAGCGTCAAAGAAGAACCTTAGTTGTTCACAAGACTATTTTAGTTTAAGATGTAACTTAATATAATACATTCATGCATATGATGTAAAGTGTACAATGTAATGACTTTGAAGCCTTCGGAGCTAAGTCAAACCTGATATTGTAATTTGACTTTTGAAGTGAATATATAAATCATTAACTCATTTTAAATTGACATGTGTAGCTATGATTGACTTTAGCCACTAGTTATGTATTTTTAATTTGGAATATATTCATGTTTCAAATACAATAATGTTAATTAAGTACTAATTTATGATGGGTTATTACATTTGGTATCAGAGCTTATAGTTCAACTCTAGGCCTTTTGAGTCTACCATAGCTGACTAGGGGTAATTGAACCTTGACCCAAAATTTGGTTGTCCTAAGAATTGACCAAAGTTGGATTGAATTTAGGAATGGGAAGGTCAAAGGCAGGACAAAGGAAAGGGAAAATTGTTAGAACCTCGTGTAAGAATGACGTAAAGGAAAGAAATGCCAAGATAGAGGTTTAATCAAAAATTCCTAATGATGAAACTCTAGCTCAGGATGTTACACAACTCAAGTTAGAGAGAGACTTGAAGATTGAGGAGAAGCGAACACCTGAGATCAAAAAGTATTCCTCAATCCAGGACTGGCCTCTAGGGTGTGGACCCAATGCACCCTTGTTGACTAAAGAAGCAAAGGAGATCCTACATGCTCAACCATCCTCTTTTGTAAAGTTTGTTGTAAATTCAAATGAGGGCCCAAAGGAATGTCCTCTTTCTAACATCGAGAAATCAAAATTATGTAACAAGAAGCCTATTGTAAATAAGGGTCTATTGATTCACCTTTAATATAAATAAAATCAGATAATATTTTTTTGGTGTGTTCAATGAAGGACACTAAAATGTGTGTATTATGCATGAATGTGTATGTCTTCTAGAATGAGTGATGTATACATATGAAAAATTATGTGATGTAGCATAAGAACATTTATTCGTAAAACCTTGTGTTGAGATGTGATAAACGTGAATGTGTTGCAGGATGAGTGTAGGGAAACATGGTGACCACCAAGCAAGACGGGGGTGGTATTGGTTCTAATAATGGACCTAACAAGAGGTTGGAGCAAATTCTAGAGCTTCCAAATTGGCAAGAGTCTCACATGGATCATATAGAGCAAGAATTCCCAATGTCACACAAGGATCGGGACCATAGGAATGCAAAATGCAATTAAGAAGACGATGGTCCAAGGGTAGGTCCACGAGGATGAATTGAAGAAGAGCTTGGGAAAGACCTCAAAAGAGTAGCACCACCCAAGTTCGATGGTAAGGCTATCAGAGCAAGAGTTGAGGTTTGGACTATAGAGATGGAAAAATACTTTAGGCTCTGTAACCTTTCTGAACAGACTAAGGCGGCATGGGCTACGTATCATCTCTCAGGTGAAGCAACAACTTGGTGGGAAAATGAGAAGTTAGAAAAATACCTTCAACCTATTGAGATCACTTGGGAACTCTTCCTCCGAGATTTGAGGAAGAGATGGTTACCGCAACTTTTCTTTGACAAGAAAGTGACCGAATTTTAGAACTTAACATAGGGAAATATGACTACGATTTAGTTTTGGGAAAAGTTCACCAACCTAGTGAAGTATGTGCCCCAGTATCAGGGAGATGAATGGTTCTATATCTAGAAATTTATAATGAGACTCAGACCTCACATAGGAGTTGAAGTGGATATGAATGAGCCTCAAATCATTAATGAACTTTCAAAAAGCCACCAAACATGAACAAAAACTGCAACAACTATCTAATATTCGCAACAACTTAAATTCTAAGTTGCGGTATAGGAAAAATAAATTTCACAAAGGAGATAAGAGCCATCAAATCCATAATCTCAAGAGTGGAAGTGAGTCGTAGGAGAAGGGTGAAGATGGTAATGGTGGAAAGAACAAGAAAGGAAACAAAGGCAAGGGCAAAGATGACCATAAGCAAAAGGGCTTTAGAGAGGACAAGCCAAGAGGCTACAAAGGACCTCGACATGGATGTTATACTTTTGGAGGTGATCATTATGCCTCAAATTGTCCTCAATGGTCAAAGTTTCAAAAGGAAGGAAGCTACTAACAAATTCAACATCACCAGATCCATGCTACAGTGGACAAAAAGTAGGCAAAGTATTAGGCTTCACCAATTTAGCTGATAAGTAAGCTTTATGGCCAATCGATCTCTATCTTAATTGATACTGGAGCTACTGAATGTTTTATAGATCCTAGAATAATATCCAAGATACCCATTAGACCTGGATACATGAAAAATTCATGAATAGTCTAGTATGGTAATTGAGCAGAGCAAAAGGTAGATACATGTCTCTTTTACAGTGAGTTAGAGCTTCCATCCTTTCAAACTTGGGTCAACTTGCATGTGGCAGCTTTAGGCTCATATGATGTAATTTTGGGAATAAATTGGTTAACTAAGGATAAGGTTATAGTGAACTATGAGAATAAGGTGGTAAACTATCTAGATGATTATGGAAACCCAATTAAGGTTTGTGGAATGCAGAGACCCTTAGAGTGTAGATAGATTTATGCGATGTAGCTCAACAAGGCTCATTGAAAGGGGTGTGCAATTTATGCGGTGCATGTTAGTATTCTTGACAACAAGGAACTATATTTAGATGACTATCCTATTCTCGAGGAGTTCCAAAACGTATTCCCTAATGAACTTACGGAGTTGCCTCTGAAGCAGGAATTCAATTTTTTAATTGACCTAGTTTTAGGAGCCGAGCCTCAATCCAAGGTACCTTATCGAATGACCACCACAAAAATCTATGAGTTGAAGGCCCATTTAATGGAACTACTAGTTAAAGGACTTATAAGACCTAGTGTGTCTCCTTGGGGAGTGCTGATTATTTTTGTGAAAAAGAAGGACGAAACTTTATGTTTGTGTATAGATTATTAGATGTTGAACAAGGTGACCATCAAGAACTAGTATCCACTCCTAAGGATTGATGAACTGTTTGATCAAATGAAGGGAGTGACAGTGTTCTCCAAAATTGATCTTAGGTCAGGGTAGCATTAATTGAGAATTAAGGAAGAAGATATTATGAAGACTACACTTAGAACTCGATATGGACATTATGAGTTCACAGTGGTACCTTTTGGTTTAACTAATGCACCAACAACCTTTATGAACCTCATAAATAGTGTATTCAGAAACTGCTTGGATGATTTTGTTCTGATTTTCATTGACAAAATTCTAGTCTACTCAAAGACTATTGAAGAGAATGATAGACATTTGAGGATATTTTTTTATCAATTGAGAGAAAGGAAACTCTTTGGGAAGTTGTCTAGGTGTTCATTTTATCAGGACAGAGTGCACTACTTAGGCCATATCATTTTCGCTAAAGGAGTCTCCATAGACCTTGAGAAGATCAAGGAGATCATAGAATGGCCAATGCATTAGAATGTGTTGAAAGTCCATAGCTTCATGGGCCTCATTGGATATTATAGGAAGTTTGTGCAAGGGTTCTCCTAGAATGCATCTCCTATTGCCTCACTCCAAAGGAAGGGAACATAGTTTGAATGGATCGAGAAATGTGAGCAAGCATTCCAACTCCCGAAGGAGAGGCTCATGACAGTACCAATGCTAACTATCCCTGATCCTAATGGGAGATTTATAGTAATCACAGATTCTTTAGGAGAGGGATTGGGAGTAGTATTAATGCAAGACAAACAAGTGGTATCATATGAATCAAGGAAGCTTAAGCAACATGAAGTGAACTACATGCCTCATGATTTGGAATTGGTGGCCATAGTTCATGCCATACAAATTTGGATTCATTATCTTATAGGAAAGTTATTTGAACTCAATACATACCACTTAGGATTGAGATACATATTTACATAGCCAAACCTTGATACGTGACAAAGAAGGTGGTTGGATTTCCTTAGCAATTATGACTTTGGAATTGAATATATAATGGGGAAAGAGAACATAGTGGTTGATGCTCTTAGTAGATGAAGACATATTACAACCATGATCTCAACAAGGTCTAACTTGAGAGGTGATTCAAAATATACAAAGGGATGAGCACTATGAGAGAGTGAAGAGCGCCCTAGTAGTGAATCCTTCAGATCATTAGTTTGATGGGTATGAGATCGAACCATATTTTGAGATATTAGAGAAGGATGTATATTCCTGACTCTAGAGAGTTGAGGAAGTTGGTTTTAGAAGTTCACAATGCACCTTATTCAGGACACATCGAAGTATCTGAGATGACCGCAAAGTTGAAGACTCTATATTTTTGGCCTAAACTCAAGAAGGATGTAGTGGAGTACATAGCCAGATGTTTGGAGTGCCAGCGAGTTAAGGCTAAGCATGCATATCCAACCGATTTATTGTATCCTCATGACATACCTATGTATAAATGTCAGGTGATCAGTATGGATTTTGTATGAGGTTTTTCGTTGAGCAAGAACAAGCATGATGTTGTCTTGGTCGTGATTGATAAGTTGACTAAGGTTGCGCACTTCATTCCAGGAAATGTTAAGGATGGATCGTCGACCCTAGCTAAGAAATTTGTCTAGGAGATCTTCTACTTGCATGGAGTGCTAGAGACTATCATTTTTGATAGGGACACATGGATAACCTCAAGGTTTTGGATGAATCTGAATGTTGCATTAAGGACCAAACTAAATTTCAACTCAGCTTATCATCCTCAGACTGACGAGAAAACAAAGAGGGTGCATCGGGTAATTGAAGACCTCCTCTAAATGTATTGTATGGACCAACAATATAGGTGGGAAGAATATTTTCCTTTGGTAGATTTTGCTTGCAAAAACCCTCATCATACATCCTTAGGTATGACACCATTTGAAGCCTTGTATGGGTGAAAGTGTCGTACCCTCATCAGTTGGGATAAATTGGAGGATAGGATTATAGTAGGACTTGAAATGCTTAAAGAAATGGAAGATCAAATGAGGGTCATTAAGAACAGATTAAAGGAGGCGGAAGACCGATAGAAGAGTTATGCCAACAAGAATCAAACTCTTAGATAGTTCACAACCGAGGATAAAGTTTTCTTGAGAGTTAAACCTCATAAAATTTCTATTGCTTTTAGAAAGTCTTCCAAGTTGGCCCCAAGATATGTGGGACCGTTTGAAGTCTTGGAAGTGATTAACCCAGTTGCTTATAGAATAGCTCTACCACCTGCTTTGTCTTGAATTCTTAATATGTTTCATGTTTCCTTGCTTGAGTTATATCATCCTAATGTGACTCATGTACTTGATTGGAAATCCTTGCAAGTACATGATCCAGGAGTGGTGCTAGTGGAGCCCATTAGAATCCTAGATAGACACAATGTTAAGTTGTGGGGCAAAGAAATTGCTCAGTTTAAGGTCCAATGGGACCAGTACTCAGAGGAAAGTGGTACTTGGGAGGATGTAGAAGGAATGGAGCTCTCCTTTCCCCATCTGCTTTCTTGAGAAAGAGACTTCACTAATTTTGCTTGAATTTTTTTGGATTGAGATACTATGATATTTCATGCTTCAAATTTTGATGTGATGTTGAAATAGACATATATATTCTAATGTGATGTTGAAATAGACATATCCATTCTGATGTGACATTGAAATAGACATATATATTCTGATGAGATGATGAAATAAACATATATATCTTGATGTGATGTTGAAATAGACATGTATGTTCAAATTTGACATGATGTTCATTCTTTTTCGATTTACTAGACATTGGGATGATGTCTCTTCCAAGAGGGGAAGGATGTCATAACCCAATTTTATTGCATATTTATTGTAATATGGAAAATTGAATTATTGAAGAAATTCAAAATATATGAAATTTTAGAATTTTCAAAAAAATAAATGAAAAAAGTTGACTAATGTTGACTTTGCAAACTTTTGAAAATTATTTTATAAGTTACCAAGAATTGAACGTTACTGATAAATTTGCAAGTGCAAGTGTGTGCAGTTGCATGGTGACAGGTTGAAGGATGAGAACATGGTTGAAGTATGATTGTTTAGCTGGATTGAATGGTAAGCCAATTGGAATTTGGGTGCACACGCCATAAATGGCATGATGACTTGCATTTGAACTATTTTTGAATATATAAAAGAATGTAATTTCATGACTTGAATTGTTCTAGTGATTGAAAATGAATGGATTGTAGATTAAATTGTCTACTCAAACTTTGTGTTTTAAAGAAAAAGAAAGTAAGTATTGAAAAGAATGATTAAAAATGATAAGAGATTTCATTATGAGAAAATTTAGTGAAAATAAATTCTTTTAGTTTACATATATGGATGCTCGAAATGAAATTTAAGTTCCTTAATTTAAATAATAGCATATGGAACTTATAAGCTCTTCCAAACAAATAATTTTCACATTGAATGTATATGTGTGTGTGTGTGTATATATATATGGTATATATGTGTGTGTGTATACATATATGCATATATATACACATATATGTATATACATATGTGTATATATGTATATATGTATATACATATATATATATATATATATATATGTATAGTCATATATATATATATATATATATATATGTATATATACATATGTGTATATATGCATATGTGTATATGCATATATACACATATGCATATATATACATATATACATATATGTATATAGATATATATGTATATATACACATATTTAAATTCATATCGAATTGTTTGAAATCAATGAGAAATCACAAAGGCATCCCATAAAGGACATGGATTGCCACATGTTTAATGAAAATAATCAAACCAAGAAGTGGCTGGCGATGAGCAATAATGCCAACGACTGAAAATATGCAAAAGACAGTGTTGTTTCCATTTTTTGAAGGATACCTGGGCGAAAAAGCAGAGAGAAGAGAAGAAATTGGGGGTTCGAAGGGAAAAAAAAGCAGAGGAAGAACTCGAGATAGGGGAAAAATCTGAGAGAAACATCACAAAAGCTTGTATTGGAGGCAAATTGACTTCCTCTAATAATCAACTTGTTATTATTGCCATTATAGAATCATGCTTGAAGTATTTTTTTCAATTTAAATGAGTGTTTTCATAGCACAGTAAAAATGTGAGTCACTGTTTTGTGTTGAAATCAGCCTTGAGCCGAATGCTTGAAGTTTTTCAACCACCTTATGGAGGTCGCATGGCCTAAGGCCTACTTAGTATGGAAAACATAAAATTTTAGAGCCTTCGCGGCTGTGTGTAGAGCTAGGCCGAGACTCAAGAGCCTTAAATAGCTCGGCCATCATCTCTATTTTGCATGATGATTCTTAGCCTTATGAAGGCTATCAAAATTTATTTTGATTGACTATGTTGTTTTGTAAAGATTATTCTTTGAAAGTATTTGAATAACGATCCTATGGGAGGGACATGATTCCCTATATTTATTTTTTATAATTACTAATATTTGTTATCAGATGGGTCGATAATAGTAAAGGGTTTTTTTTTAATGCTTTTAGAGCTTGACATGTGTATGTGTGTTGTTATTTTGTGTGATGTCAACCTTGTTTGATAGGAACGATGGTAAGATTCTAAGTTTGAGATTCACCAAACCTTGCTTGGGGTCAATCTAAAAGATTGACAGGTTGATTCATGAATGTGTAAATGGTACAAACATAAGTCTACATGTTGAATATTACTACATGCATGGTATAAACCAGTAAGCACTTATGGGAAATTTTGAATATAACTCTTGATGCTAAGAAGAAAGCACCTAACCTATGAGATTGGTGGAATCTAGAGCAACCTTGGATTGTTTTTTGTAGCCTGAATAGGCATGAGTATGGTTAGAACCTTAAACTTTTATGCATTTCTTCTGACCAAAATATTTGCTCTTGAGTTTTTCATTGACAAACATGTCGAACTTAGTTTTCTTTATAATATTAAAGTTACTCATTGAATTTTTAGTGATGAAAGTGTTCAAGATCTAAATAATAGGTATTTTGTTTTCATGTATGAAATTGGGCTATTTGATTTGTTAGAGAAATATTTTGGCTTGCATGAAACTAACAATGAGAAGTTGTAGACAATATTTGTTACTGGAAAAACAACATTGTTTATTCTCGGTTCATTGTGGAAAACCTATTTTGTTTAAAAACAGTGAACATTTATTTGTAAAGTGATCATTTAGCATGTAAACAACTTGGAATCAACATTGAGTAACTACAAATAGTGTATGTTCTATTGGAAAATGACATTATTTATCTTTAAATGTAACTATTTAGTTTGAAATAGTACTGTATTAAAGTAAACAGTGATTATTCTTTTGCAAACAACACTATTTTGTTGTTAAGTTATTCTTGTAGTTGAAAACAACCTTGCTCATTAAATTGTTTAGTTGGAACAACTTTGAATAGTTATAAACAATGAATGTTATTTTAGAAATAACTTGCCTTATAACTATTTAGTAGGAAACAATACTGGTTCTATTTAAACGATGAATGTTCTTATGTAAACAACAATGTTAGAGTATCACAGTTTTGTGTGAATAACAAAGGAACAACAGTATGTGTGAAATTGTTAAACATAGACTTGTTCTAATTCTTTATTTTGACAAAAGAAATGTCAAATGGAATATTATTATTTAATGATTGTAATCTAAATTAATGATTATTTCATAATGTATTCACAAATTCTAAAACATAAGTAGGCACATATATGTGTATGTACATAGACTTCATTTATGTACATACACATACTTGTGACATACCTTCTTTTGTTTCTTTGTTCATTTTTAAATGGAAAATGCTTATGATGAAAAGTATATAATAGTCATAAGAATGATATGACTAATTGCTAAATTACTTTATTGAATCATAAATCTGATTTTTATTTAGAAAGTGAATTAGTAATCTAATTCTTCTTTTGAAGACATATGTGAAATAATATTCTAATACTTGAATGGAATATTGATACCTTAGTTGACTAGAGCACCTAAGGGTAGATGCTACTAGAGGGTAGATAGCTGTTAGATATTGTATAGTAGAAAGTTACCTTTTGGGACGTGTGTTGAAATGGAGTTCAAAGAGTATAGATTTGCTTTACCAAAACCTATTATTTGTTGTTGTTACAACCCATTTATTATGCTTGGCCAAGCAATATAGTTCATTTGTATGTATGAACTCTGTGATTCACTCTCTACCATTCCTATCATAGATCTTACAATTTTCTTTTCCAACTCGTAGATAGAAATTGCATGTTGATGTATGGGCATGCATCAGATTCCACCTTGTAGACTATTCTCTTGCTAAACTTTCCTTGCACGGTCGAGCATTCTTCAAGTCGGAAGAATTCCGAGGAAGCGTAAGCTTCGTGGTTGGGCAGTAAATTGCTTCAACCATGTTCTCGTCCACCAGTGGAGGCGAGTGTCAAAGAAGAACCTTAGTTGTTCACTAGACTATTTTAGTCTAAGATGTAACTTGATGTAATACATTCATGTATATGATGTAAAGTGTACAATGTAATGACTTTGAGGCCTTAGAAACCAAGTCAAACCTGATATTGTAATTTGACTTTTGAAGTGAATATATAAATCATTGACTCATTTTAAATTGACATATGTAGCTATGATTGACTTTAGCCACTAGTTATGTCTTTTTAATATGGAATATATTCATGTTTCAAATACAATAATGATAATTAAGTAATAATTTAGGATGGGTTATTACATGCACAGTGAAAATCCATCTAATCTAATATTAAACTTGACCAAACATACATGAAAGAGATGTTGCTCATGTCAGGTAATAGAACATGTTTTAGCATGTCAGTGCCATTTAATTGCAATGTGCATGTCTATGAAATGCAACATCAAACTCCAACAAGCATGGTCACATATATCCCCATTCAAGGGACAAGCCCTAATGTCACATATAAACCTCTATTTAATTCTCTTTTACTAATAAATGAGTGCAAAAATTCATCATACTAGCATGCCATCGTTCATTTGCAAGTCAATGCAAGATAAGAAATTTTGATTTTGCCGAGAAGACACAGAATTGTTGATATATTACCTTGAAGATAAATGACGAGGTAGAAAATGTGGTCAGCTTCTTTGACATCCCACTATACATCACCATTGTCCCACCTTGCCTATAAACAACTACCTTAAAGTTAACAATATATAAAAGTAGTATTCAAATGCTATAGAAAATTTAACAAACACAAATATTATTTAGAAATAGAACTACACAATTTTTCCTGAAAGCTCTATTTTTCAAATTTCTTGGAATCTGAAAACCATATTCACTTAAGAATTCTATTGTTTATTGGTGTTTAATAAGAACAAAAAAATTACCTTCGGAATTTTAAGAGTAGAGATGAAGCATTACCACCAACACAATTTGATGCAAGAGGGTCCTCCCCTCTACTCAATACACTAGTTCCCAAATAACAAACGAAATCTCACAACAATAATTAATATCTCAACCAAAGTAGATTACAACAAACAACAATTTCACTATTTCGATTACATGATTACAAAAATGGCCTTTCATGGCCTAATCTATCTTGAAAATCAAATCTACCCCTCCTTTGTTCAGAACAACAAACAAAACTCCATAGGTAATCTCCAATTCACACAACCAACATTCTCCTTTCGTTGTCAATTATTTGTAACCCTTGCACCTTCTAGCTCTATTGTTTGGTCTGCAAAACACTTCACTCTCTATGTGGCCTCTCGTTTCAACTTGCCACACCCCTCTTTATATACATTGGCATTTTCATAGCCATCCCTCTCCTATAGCTTTACCTATCGATCTTGTTGCAGCCTTATATTAATTTCAAGCTTATGAAGCATAGCTTTAGCACCTCATGCAACCTTTCCCCCTTACTCACCTTCATAGCCTTCCCAGCATGCATGCCATCTCTCCTCCTCTCCATGCATTTTTAAATCAACATCTTTTTTAAAAAGTAAAAGACCAAGATTCTTTTGCTGCCCCCTTCACATTCCAATTGAGCCTCTGAAGCAAGGTGTTGACTCCTCTCCCTAAGGCTATTTCCCTTTCTTTTTTACCATTCCTCTCCCAGTTCTTCACAATGCCATGACTTCATATTTAAATTTTCACTTTTCATAGATGGGCGTGGGCTGCTAGTGCTTTAAATTCTGCCTTTTAACTTGAATTCAAAATGTCTTTTAAATACACAAGTTCCCTTTTCATTGTACCAAGATTATCTGCTTTTAAATCTGTGGATCAACTCAACTTTTGGAAAATGAAATGATGGAAAACAAATATTGATTAGTTCAAATTCATAGTTTGAAACCACAAATGAAGGACAAATAATCCAATCAACACATAGAAAAGAAATTGTTTCAGCTGCATATTTAAATCCATCATATATTGAAGCAAAAGAATGTTGAACTAATGCCAAAATTGATGTATGAAATTTTGACAATCGATGTCAAACATTTCAATTAATCATTGATGAAACCCATTGAGACCAAGTTGATTTGCAATCCTAGAGCAATCACTAAAATAAGAACAAACTTTAAATGAACAATTTTTTTGGTTGATGCTAGATAGTGCCTGTACCTAGATGCTCCTACATCAGACATGCTAGGTAGAAAGATTGTGTGTAGGCTCATAGTGGTGGAGTTGAGTATTTGCACTACTCTTCCAAGTCACCATCAACCTATAGTGAACTCTTTCACTGTCTAACTGTTGAAAATTAATCTTTCTTCCTTTTTTTCTAGCATCATGTCAGAACATGCACTACTTCTCTCTAACATTGTTGTACCTTCTTTCTTCTCCTCCTCATGGACTCCTATCCACCAAAGCCCAAATTCCTCCGTCAAATTCTTTCCACACTTCTCTCCTCCTCCGCGGGTTCAAACCCACCTCTAACCGTCCACCTCCACCAAAAATAATCTATAACATCCTCAACCACCTCTACACATAACCACACATGACTTGTAACATCTACTACATCTAGCTTTCTATTCATCTCACCTTCTATCAACTCATCTAAAACCACAATATCGTCACAAATTTGTTTTACCTCATCCATAGCTGCAACATTGAATTTCACTCTGACATCTTCCACCTCCTCATCAGCTACAACTTTTTGTTCTTCACTCTTCGCTGGACTAACAAACTTCATCATCCATTCTTCCTCAATTTTCAACAACTATGCCAACAAATCTACTTCGCCATCTACTGCGACCTTTTCACTGCTCACCTTCATCTTCTCTTCTTCTTTCTCCATGCCTTTCTCATGGCATGTCTTGATTGCTACTTCATCATCTGGATTAACAGGGGCTAATCTCACTTCTTCCTCTTTTAGACTGCTATCCTCATTCTTCTTTTAGCTCATCTTTATCACTTTCTTTTCACCTTTCCAAAAATTTTTTTTCTAATTTCTCAAGCCTCATCTTGATCTTTCCTACTTCTTCATGAACTATCTTTTCCATCGCTTCACACATTCCATCTTCCACGTCATTCCAATGCTACTTCCAAAACAGTATCCACACGAGCCTCTTCATGAACCAACCCATCTTGCCTGCTACAATTTTTCACAACTCACATTTTTCGCATCTTCAAGGTCTCTCTCTCGTTGCTCAGAATTCCTCGCACACCTACACCAACTCTCATGAGATTCTTCTCACCCGCTACTCACTCCCATAGATCCTGGTGGATACTCTCCACGTTTAGGATTACCTGTTCTGATACCAATTGATGCAAGAGGGTCCTCCCCTCTACTTAATACACCAATTCCCAAATGAATAAAATGAAATCTCACAACAATAATTAATATCTCAACCAAAATAGATTACAACAAACAACAATTTCATTATTTCAATTACATGATTACAAAAATGACCTTTCATGGCTTGATCTTTCTTAGACATCAAATTTGGGCCCCTCCTCTATTTGGAATAGCAAACAAAACTCTGCAAGTGATCTATAATTCACACAACCAACATTCTCCTTTCGTTGTCAATTATTTGTGACCCTTGTACCTTCTAGCTCTATTGTTCAGTATGCAAAACACTTCACTCTCTGTGTAGCCTCTCGTTTCAACTTGCCACACCCCTCTTCATATGCATTGGAATTTTCACAACTATCCCTCTCTATAGCTCTACCTATTGGTCTTGTTGCAACCTTATATTAATTTTAGGCTTATGAAGCACAACTTTAGCACCTCAAGTAGCCTTTCCCCCTTACTTGCCTTCACAGCCTTCCCTGCACATGTGCCATCTCTCATCTCTATGCGTTTTTAAATCAACATCTTTTTAAAAAGTAAAAGACCAAGAGTCTTTTGTTGCCCTCTACACATTCCAATCAAGCCTCTGAAGCAAGGTGTCGACTCCTCTCCCCAAGACTATTTCCCTTTCTTTCTAATTGTTCCTCTCCCAGCTCTTCCCAATGCCACGACTTCATATTTAAATTTTCACTTTTCATAGATGGGTGCAGGTTGTTGGTGCTTTAAATTTTGTCTTTTAACTTGAATTCAAAATGTCTTTTAAAGACACAAGTTCCTTTTTCATTGTACCAAGATTATTTGCTTTTAAATCCATGGATCAACTCAGCTTTTAGAAATTGAAATAATGGAAAAAAAAGGATTAGTTCAAATTCATAGTTTGAAGCCACAAATGAAGGATAAATAATCCAATCAACTCATAGAAAATAAATTGTTTCAACTACATATTTAAAACCGTCATATATTGAAGCAAAATAATGTCAAACCAATGCCAAAATCGATGCATGACATTTTGACAATCAATGTCAAACATGTCAATTAACCGCCGTTGAAACCCACCGAGACCAAGTTGATTTTCAATCCAAGAGCAATCACCAAAACATGAACAACCTTGAAATGAACAATTTTTTCGGTTGACATAGGATAGTGCCTATACCCAGATGCTCTTGCATCACAATTAAAGCCAAGGATAGGTTCAAATAGATCACCTTAGAAACATTCCAAAACAAGAAGAAATCCAAATTAGTTATTCAAGACAATATAATCAATCTAGTAGGGTACTAATAAAAATAATAATAATAATGCTTAGGATAGTGACAAATTTCTGAAATGTACACAATAACAATGTTAAGATTAGTATAAGTGTCAAATATGTTCATAATACATCAATGAGAGCACTTGGGATATAAAGTAAGACAAAGGATAAGCATCAATTCAAAAGAAGTTGAGAAGCATCACACCAGAAGACTCTTAACATTCTTCACTTCCAATTCACTCTCTGAAAGCACCTTCCCTGCACCTATTTCTTTGAGCCTTTGCTTAACATCATCCAAGTCTAGCTTGTCACAAAGAACAACTTTATGGATTGAATATCTTTAAATGGAAAAGTTTTTAATGTACTAGAAATAGATAGAAACTGTTTATAAATAAAAAAGCTTTAAGTTTTAAATATAATAACATTAGCCAAATAGTGTCTATATGAAAAATGCCCTCGATTATGCGTAGGGCTACATTTTCATAACATAATATTGGAAGGTTTTTGAGGTATTCTAAAATAAGCCTATTGAAACCCTAATTATTAAAACTCGAAAGTTGACCCAAGGACTGTAGTTTGCATAATGTTGGAACTTTTACATGACATTTTAAACAAAAACCCTTACATTTGGAAGCTTTCTAAGGCTTCTCAAAATAAGCTCAAAAAACACCAAAATACGGGAAGAAGTCCGCACTAAACCATACTACATTACTGATATCCTTGTTTCCTAAAGTTATACTTGCTAAAGAAGTCCTCTATTCTCTATAAAACATCTACAAAAAGGCTCGAGCTTCAAACCCTAATCCTCTTCATACATGGAAAACTTGTTCATTAATGAGCATCTGATGAGAACAAGATGATTTTTTTTACTAAAGATATCAGTTCGAGTTTACATTCCTTTGTGAGGCTCTCAACTCTCAAACTAACGAAAGGACAACAGAGGAAATATTTGCATCTTGCCAAATAATTTCTCAATTGTAGCAATGGAGATGAAATGATTAGCATCTTGCCAATAATTTTTCAATTCAAAATAATTTTTTTAATTACCCACTTTTATTTGTATGACTAATTATTTAGTCATTTTTATATGTATGAAAAAATTTTAGTGGATGACCAAGTTAGTCATTTATTTACTCATTTATGGTTGAGTTGCAAAAAGTTAGTAGAATTTAGTCATTTTTTAGTCGTTGTGACTAAAAGTTTTAGTCAAGTAGTCATTTATTTGCCAAATTCTACTAGTGTTGGTAGATTGTTTGGAACCTTTGACTCTCCAAACTTAGGAAGATGAGCAATGATGGGTGGGAACAAAGCTTTGAGTGGAATTAGCACCAAATATTGGATATACTTTGTTCCTTGCTTGAGAAGCCTGATTTTGTATTTGAGGATGCTTTTGATGGATACATTTCCCTTTTTTATTTTGCCGCATAGTTTCTTTGACTAGTGGAGTTTTGGAGGGATGATTTTCTTTATTTTGCTTTGATATCCATTTGTACTTGATGTGTCCTTTTTACTTTACTGCTTCATTTTATTTGATGATCTTCTCCTTGCTTTGATAGGAATATTTATTTTTACATTGGTCCCCATTTGAGTATGAGATAATGGGTGGATGATGATTCATGATATGACTAGTTGTAGTGTTGATAGTATTTTCATCGTAAGGATCCTTTGTGCCCCATATGTTGACGTTTGTTGTAGTCAAGATTTTCCCCAATGTTGTGAAGTTGTTAACAATACCTAATTCCTTTTCCTTGATAATATATCCTCTGATCCATAACCACTAAATATGACTTGTCGTGAACATGCAATATTGTTATGGGTTCCTTTTGTTTAGGAATATGAATTGTTTACTATGATTCTATGACATCCTTATTTGTCAATACTACTTTAAAAGATGTTGGTGTTGATTTAAAAGATATCGATGATGCACAGTCACTGTAAGAATCAAGAATCTCAACTGTTGCTTGCTCTTGTGTGTGAATATCAACAGTGGGAGACTATTGTTTTGGATGAAGAACGTCTATGTGTCCATCAAAAATAAACATCTCAGGGGTGATATCGAGGACACCTTTGGAGTTTAAAATGGTTTGGAAGATGTCCCTTAGCTCTTGGTGAAACTCTAGGGATATGGGTTCTTGATCCCGACTCAATTCAGAGTAACTTTTGTTATCCTCAAGAGCCTCTTCTTGACATGATCTTTGGGTGGATGATATATCATCGGTAAAAGAATCTTTGCAACAATTTGTGGGTATGGGTGTAACAAGGGATATTCTGGCTCATTTGGAACTTATTCAACATGCCCAATCATTGAGTCATATGTGGGAGAGATATTATAATCTGATACATACTTGATGTCATTATGGTATGAAATATTGTTAGACACTATTGATGGGTTTGGAATTTGTTTTAAAATGGTATCTTGATACATGTATGATTCCTCATGTGGTGATGAAGGAATAACATAAATATGTCCCATTGTGGTATCATGGGTATGGTTCATGTTATTTGAGGTTGATTCCTTTCCCGAATCTTTTTCTTTTGTATGATCAGGCATAGGGTTTGTGTAAATTTTCAAATTTTCATTCCCAAATTTTTTATCGACATCAATGTCTCCTTATTCAATAAGATCTTCTATTAGATGTTTGAGTCTAAAACAATTTTGTGTGTTATGACCTTTGCATTGATGAAATTCACAAAAATGATTATCTCTATAACTATGAGGTTTAACTTGTGGCTCTTGATAGTTTGAGAAATCTGGGAGTATGATAAGATTAGTTTGTATCAACCTCTTCAACACATCTTCCATAGGTTTCCCTAAGGGAGTGAATTGTCTCTTAGGAGCTTTGTTTGTTCCTTGTGGTTCATGTTGAGTGTTTGTAGCATTGATCATTTGTTGATTGTTTGGCGGTGGCGTGCATGGTTGTTTTGTGTTCATGGTTTGGGTGTTTGTTTGCCTAGGAGCAGTTAAGACCACCTTTGCATCGACAACACCATTACTAGTAACATTCTTATTCTTGGCCCAAAAGCAGGGTTTATTGTTAGGAATAATGGATGGGCGGTTGTCTTTATATACATGTGTGGTTCCCTGTGAGATTAGGGCTCTCTCGATGTTGAGGGTCCTAGGGAAAATCTCATCATAAGTGGTGAGACATTGCATCTTCAAGTGGAAGGATAGATCCCTATCAACATTAGCAATGATAATTCCTACTCGTTCTTCAAGAATGGGCCACTTGCTCTTACTAGCTCTTTGCCTCCATCGTTGTAAGAAATTAGCAAAAGATTCTCCTTTGTTTTGCTTGAGAGTGTATAACTCTTCTAAGCTCACATCCATGTCAAGATGCTTGGAGGAAACTGCGAAAACTAATCAATGGTTGGGCTTTTCAAACTTTGTGGAAAGAGGCACATCAAGTAGGAATCATTGTAGGCAACTTCCATACACATGAGTTGAATTCTTTGATGTGATCCATAGGATTTCCTCTCCCTTTGTATTTATCAAATTTAGGGAACTCAAAACCAGGAGGGAAAGCTACCATTGCGATGTTTCTATCAAAAGGGTAGGGACACAAGTTTTGTTGTGTACGGGGCTTCTTTGTGTTGCCCATTTGAATATCTTGCATTTTTTATGTTAGTGCCTTGAGTTGTGATGCTACGTCGTCTTGCGGGTTTGGTAGAGGAACATATGTTGTGTATTGTGGGATGGTAGATGGATTGTACATGGGATTTTAATATGATTGGGTGTTTTATGGTGTGTATGGTGGTGTAGGATATTGTGAAGGTGATGGTGGTCGAGGTGGATATGCTCCTAAAGTGTTTGGATTGACGATGTTTTGTTGAGGATTATAGTATAAACCTGGTTTTTGTTGTTGTTGCACAAGTATTTGTTGTTGGGCATATTGTTGGGCTAGCAATGCTTGTTGTTGAGCTTGTTGTTATTTTTGTGCGACTAGGGCTTGTTCTTGAGCTTGTTATTTTTGTTGTGTGGCTAAGGCTACTCGTTGGGCTTCTTGTTGTTGTTGAGCGGCTAAGGTTGCTTGTTGTTGTAATGCTTGGTGGGTGTCTTGTGCTTGTTGCAAAGCTAGAGCAATAACTTGTTGTTGTTGCAAGGCTTGTTGTGTTTATTGGAAAGTTAAAGCGTGAGATTGTTGTTGTTATAATGTATACGTGTTTTGTTGTTGGGACATCTGCGATGGGTTTTGGGTGTTTATGGTTTGATTGGGTTGTGGGTTGATGATGAGAGGTTGGGGGTTGCCTTGGTTTAGCATTCCTTGTAAAATGGTGGATTGGGATGGAGGAATGTAAGTTTGAGGTCCCACTTGATTTGGCATGGCTTGGGGGACCAGTGGTAAAGATAATGGTGTCATTTGGTAGTGCGATGTCAATGGAATATTTGCACCTGGTATTAATTGATTAGAAGGGTTCCCTTGACTGATTTGTTGAGGGTTCCCTTATTGTGTTTGGTGTGGGATGAAGGTATTACCTTGGTTGATGGGGTTTGTGATCAATGTGTTGCTTTGATTTGGATTAATGATAGATAGGTTTGATGTGGATGGTGAATTGCCTTGAGTAGCTTGGGTAAACACTTGTTATGATGTGTCAGTGGAGTTGTTGGAACCATTTGTTAAGGGTTTCCGTTGCGTGAGCGTGTTAACTTGCCCTTATTGTCCTATTTGCGGTACTTGGTTCACATTAGCATGTGTAACATTAGGTACACTTGGGGTATTTGTGGTGATGGATGAAGATGGCTGCACTCAAAATGTCAAGGTCATTGTGGCATCATGGAATGTAAGTTGCTTTCCAAATGTTGGTGTCCAACTTGTGTTTTGAGGAAGGTTGGTGTTCAAGGGAATGGTTGTGTTGCGAATACCCAAAGTTGTGCTTGTTCCTAGACATGAAGTGTTGGTATGTGGCAACTGATCATGAAAATTTTGTACACTCATAACATATGGTGGGGTTTGGGGCATCGCCTCAAATTTTTTCTTTTGATAACTCATCAATGTTTCCTCGTTGACATGTCAAGGTTTTTTTCTCGCTGACATGTCAAGATTTTTTTCGCTGACACATCAAGGTTTTTCCCACTGACACATCAAGGGGTCGGTAGTTATTTTTGAACTGACAAATGTAAAACCCTAATTCTAAAAGCTTCCAAAAATCTTGTTATAAGCAGTTGGATGTATGTTGTAGTATGGCATTCGTGAGATTATAATTTGTTTTGCACTCTATAATAAAATCATTGGGTGGATGAGTTTCTATGGATGTGGCCCATATTGGGTGAACCATGCTAAATTTTTTTGTTGGTCTCTTTTGTGTTATTCTTCATTGTTATTTCTCAGTTATTCAATCTACATATAATTGTTAATGTTTATTGCTCCAATCTTCCTGAATCCTAACAACTAGTATTAGAGCCATGTGTATTTTGATCAATTGGCAAGAAACCTCTAGATTTGAGTGGGAGCAATGGGAGAAGGAAAATTCAAGGTTGAGAAGTTCAACGTCCAAACTTATCAATTATGGAAGATGCAGATGGAATATTATTTGTATCAAAAGGATCTATGGTAGCCATTACAAGGAAAAGCATAGAAAGAGGCTACAATGTTTGATGAAGAATGGGAGATTCTGGATAGAAAGGCACTGGGAACCATTTAGTTGTGCTTGGAACCATTTGTGGTGTTCAATATCATCGAAACAAAGACAACAAAGGATATGATGGAAGCTTTGGATAAATTGTATGAAAAACCCTCAACCTCAAATAAGGTATTTCTCATGAAGCGTTTGTTTAATCTAAAAATGATTGAAGGTGGATCTATGACAAATCATTTAAATGAGTTTAATACAATTAACAATTAGTTAACTTCTGTAAAAGTGAATTTTGATGAAGAAGTGAGGGCTCTCTTAGTTTTATGCTCTTTGTCAGAAAGTTGGAATAGCTTGGTAATGGTTGTAAGTAACTCTGTCTCAGGTTCAACTACATTGAAATTTGATGATGTTGTTTGTATTATCCTTAGCGAGGAAATGCGATGGAAAAGCATAAGTGAGACTTCAACGTCATGTGATGCTTTGACTGTAGAGAATAGGGGAAGAACAAAGGAGAGAGGAAAAATCCCTACAAATAATGGGAAGTCATAAGGGAAGTTGAAGAATGACAGATCTAAATCTAGAGGAAGAATGGATTGTTGGAACTATAGAAAGCTAGGACACTTAAAGAAGGATTGTTGGTCTCGAAAGGGAAAACAAGGAGACAAACAACATGATGACAATAAGGAAGCTAATGTTGCAAGTAATAAATTGTAGGATGCTTTAATTTTTTGTTTAAACAATGCTAATGATTCTTGGGTAATAGATTTAGGGGATTCATTTCATGCCACACCCATAGGAAATATTTAGTAGTTTATGTTCAAGGTGATTTTGGACAGGTATATTTGGGTGATGATGAACCCTCTCAGATTGTTGGAAAAGGAAAGATAAAAATCAAGTTACATAATGGAAATGAGTGGTTGCAATAGGAGGTAAGGAATGTTTCGAATTTGAGAAGGAATTTAGTTTCTGCAAGACAATTGGGTAATGAAGGCTGCATTGTTACTTTTTCGGACAAAGTTTGGAAGGTCACTAAAGGTGCATTAGTAGTAGCTAAAGGTGAAAAGGTAGACACATTGTATAATTTGTGTATTGTTAATACTTATTCTACCTTAGCTGCTACATAAATAGTTGCTACTGAGATAGATATAACACTTGCTACAGGGACATAAATAGAATTGTGGCACCATAGACTTAGATACATGAATGAGAAAGGGATGAAGATCCTTCACTCCAGAAAGTTGCGACTAGGTCTAAAGCGAATAGACTTAGAGTTCTGCAAAAATAGTGTTTATGGAAAACATAAGAGTCTGAATTCTCAAAGTTGGGAAAGAGAAGAAGAGTGATAAATTAAAGCTTGTGCATTCAAATGTATGGGGACCAACTCAAGTATCTTCTCTTGGTGGCTCTTGCTATTATGTTACTTTTATTGATGATGCAACTAGGAAAACATGGGTGTATTTCCTAAAACAAAAATCAAAAGTGTTTGAAACTTTTAAAAATTGGAAAGCTTTGGTTGAGAATGAGACATGAAAAAAGTTGAAGTGTCTCAGATATGATAATGGAGGTGAGTATTGCAGCAGAGAATTTGAATATTACTGTTCATACAATAGAATCCATAGGCAAAAAAGGGTTCTTGGATCCCCACAATAAAATGGTGTGCCTAAGAGGATGAATATGACCATTATGGAGTGTCCAAGGAGCATGAGATTGCATGTTGGACTACCCCTACACTTTTGGGAAGATGTTGTGCATACCGCCTTTTTATTTAATAAACAGGGGACCTTCAAATCCTTTGATTGGTGGAATTCCAAAGGAGGCATGGATGGGTAAAAAGATAAACTATTCATTTATGAAAACCTTTAGTCGTGAAGCTTTTGTCCATGTTGATATTGAAAATAGAACCAATATTGAGGTTAAGTCTAAAAAATGTACCTTTATTGGATATGGAGTAGATGAATTTGGTTATCAGTTATGGGATTATAAAAATCGTAAAATCATTAGGAGTAGAGATGTTATATTTAATGAGAAGGTCATGTATAAGGATCAGTTGTAGGAAAAGAAGCATGATCTGGCCATAAAGAAATATGTGGTGCTATATGAGATTCCAAAAATAAAATGCCAATGGTACCTGATGCTTAGCAACAAGTTATCCCATAGACTCTTGCAAGTGTTAGATGTTCTACAAGGATAACTAGACCTTTAGAAAGACTTTCTCCATCATTATATTCTATATTATTAACTGATTCCAGTGAACCTGAAGGTTATAAAGAAGCAATGTAGGTAGATACCAAAAAGTAGTGGGACTAGGCATGAAAGAGGAAATGGATTCCTTGTTGCGGAATTAGACTTGGGATTTAGTCCAATTGCCTGTAGGTAAAAGAGCATCGCCAAATAAATGGGTTTACAAGTTGAAGGAAAAAGATGGAGGCAAGAAAAGATATATGGCCAGACTCGTGGTAAAAGGTTTTGCACAAAAAAAAGGTATTTATTTTGATGAAATATTTTCTTTGGTTGTAAAGATGACTTCTATTAGAACTATTATAAGTCTTGTGGTTGCAAAAGACTTGCATCTTGAATAGCTAGATGTGAAAACAACATTTCTCCATGGGGATTTGGAAGAGGAAATATACATGCAACAACCATAGGGATATGAGGTCAAGGGTAAGGAGGAATTTGTGTGCAGATTAAAGAAGAGTTTGTATGCCTTGAAGTAAGCACTTGGGAAATGGTATTTGAAATTTGATAGTTTTAAGGCTAAACATGGTCACAAAAGATGTCATTCTGATTATTGTGTTTATTTTAAAAATTGGGTAATGGCAGCTATATTATCTTGTTGCTTTATGTTGATGGCATGCTTGGTTCTAGGTCTAACATGCAACATATTAATGAAATTAAGCAAAAAATAGCAAATTCATTTTCTATGAAGGATTTGGGTGCAACAAAACAAATCCTTGGTATGAGGATCACACGAGATAGGACAAACAAAAAAATGTTTTGTCTCAAAGTGAGTATGTAGAGAATGTGTTGAAGAGGTTTAACATGCAAAATGCAAAAGCAGTTAGTACACCTCTGCCTAGTCATTTTAAGTTGACTAAGGACATGTGTCCAAAGACACAAGAGGAGGAAGAAAAAATGTCTAAGATACCATATGCATCAACAGTTGGTAGTTTGATGTATGCAATCGTATGCATGAGGCCAAATATTGCACATACACTAGGAGTTGTGAGTATGTATATGAGTAATTTGGAAATGGAACATTGGAATGTAGTAAAATGGGTTCTCCAATATTTGAGAGGTACTACTTCAAAGAAGCTATGTTTTGGAGGAACAAATTCTGCTTTAAAAGGATATGTTGACTCTGATCTGGAGGGTGATATTGATAGTAGGAGGAGTACTATAGGGTATGTTTTTACTATAGGAGTTATTGCAGTCAGTTGGATTTCAAGGCTGCAAAAGGTTGTTGCACTTTCAACCATTGAAGCTAGGTATGTTGCTACTACGAAAGCTAGTAAGGAGATGATTTGGTTACAACATTTTATGGAGGAATTGGGATAACAACAAGAAGATAGCCATTTGTATACTAATAGCCAGAGTGCCATTCATCTTGCTAAGAACTCAGCTCTACATTCAAAAACTAAGCACATACAACTTAGATACCACTTCATCCAGTCAGTTTTGGAGGATGGACAGTTGAAGCTGGAGAAAATTCACACAAGTGAGAATCTTGTAGATATGTTGACAAAGGAAGTTACATGGGAGAAATAAATTTCCTCATCAATTTCTATTAGCCTTCACAAATGATAATGGTGGACATAAGAACCCAACCAGACCAGTAATCCAGTGGGAGCTGCAAGTGTAGCAATGTCGTTCAGGATCAGTCTCCAAGTGGGAGATTGTTTGGTGTGAATCTTGATTAGTCTCCAAGTGGGAGATTGCAGGTATGTGGTGACTAATCATGCCAATACTATACACTCCTAACATATCATGGGGTTCGGGGCATCACCTCAATTTTTTTTTCGTTAACTCGTCAAGGTTTTCTTGTTGACACATCAAGGTTTTTTCTCGTTGACACATCAAGATTTTTCCCCATTGACATGTCAAGGTTTTTTCCTATTGACACGTCAAGGGGTTGGTAATTAATTTTGAACCAAAAAATGTAAAACCCTAATTCTAGAAGCTTTCAAAAAGCTTGTTATAAGTGGTTGGGATGTATGTTGCAATATGACATTTGTGAGATTGTAATATGTTATGCACCGAATAACAAAAATCATTGGGTGGCTAAGTTTTTGTGGATGTAGCCCATATTGGGTGAACCACACTAAATTTTTGTGTTGATCTCTTTTGTGTTATTCTTCATTGTTATTTCTAGGTTGTTTAATCTACACATAGTTTTTAATGTTTATTGCTCCAATCTTCGTAAATCGTAACATGAAGTGAGACCAAGGTTGGTTCTTAGTCAAGTTGCAAGACTAGATGTTAAGGGTTGACTTGGTACATTTAATGAAGATGGTTGAATTATAGGTTGAGTCAAACCTTGTACTGTGATGGAATTTGGGGGAATTTAAGCCACATTCTCTAAGGTTTGATGATCTTGCTTATACTCGAGGAGTTCTTCCTTAGTTAGCTCAAGTGGGTTGTTTGTGACATCTTCTATCTCATATGGCCCCAATGGGTTTGGTGTTTGTTGTGAGGGGGTAGAATGACTCCTTGGATCAAATTATTGAGCATTTGGATCACTTGTGGTGGATGTGTTTTTGGCTTGTTTCGTGATTCTCTTGTGTTGTGGTCTTGTTGTAACCATAAATTGTGGGTCACTTATGGGAGAGTTATGTTAAGATTTGTAATGTTTAAACTCTCTAGTTGACTCAAATTTTGGTAAAAGGGAAACTCTAAGTCATTTTGGAGCAATTATGTGAATGGGAAGATGAAAAGGATGAATGATGATGGGAGATGAACTTTTTGAACTTTTGGGACAACACTTTTTAGACAAAGGGATTTGATGTTTTGATGAAAGGTGTCAATGAACTTGTAAATCTTGAATGTAGACTTGTGACTTTCAAGATGAATTTGTCCACAAAATGTGATATCCAACTCAACTAAGTGCATGGAAAAGGATCCATTTCACACACAACATAGCTAAGTTAGGGTTGGTTTGATGATTTGTCTAAGCCAAAAGAGTGTTGGTATGTCCAAAAGTTTTCAAAGTTTGGGTGAAGTGAAATGTGAAATATGATAGGGGGTGGATGAAATGTTTTGGCCCAAAATGTTAACCTATAATGAACCTTTGTTTTTGCAAGACCAAGGTAGTGAGAAAAATGCTATACCTCTAAAGTGATACAACCCTAAGAACTTAATGAAAAATTCCAAGCTCATATGAAATATGTAAATTTGGTTCATTCCTTAAAGGGTGTAGATAAACCTCCTTATCAATATGTCTCAGTTGCGGTATTTCTTCAAGATGCATTTTTGAATGGATCTTGAGCTACGATGTCTATCTTTGAAGAAACAGAATGTGGATCTTCTCTTAGGGATTTTGGTCTTGCATGAGATCATAAGGACAAGCGCATGTGTGGGGTCAAATTATGATTTAATCTTGATTAATGAAGTTATTTTTACCACATACAATGTCTTGCTTAAGTTTCAAACTAAAATGTCTATGTCAAAAACATCTTTCATTCCACATAGTCCATTATGTGAAAATCATGAAGTTAGAGGCATAGTTACCTATGTTGACTTTGGAAAGTATAGATTTATATATAAGCCAAAATATTTAGAAGTATCTAAGGATAAAATCCTTAGGACAAGCATCAATATTAAGACTTTTCAAAGGGTATCCATGCTTAAACCAAAGGGTTTGAAATTTTGAGAACCTTGTTGATGTGTGTTTTGAAATGTTTTGGAACCAAGCCATTTAGAAGTATCTAAGGATAATATCCTTAGGACAAGCATCAATATCAAGACTTTACAAAGGGTATCCATGGTTAAACCAAAGGGTTTAAAATTTTGAGAACCTTGTTGATGTGTGTTTTGAAATGTTTTGGAACTAAGCAAAGCATTCAATTGACTCACAAGAATTTACAATCCTAGTTCAAATGGTACATTCTTTTGATGGGCTTGCCTCATGCTCATTGTAGTAGAAGAGACAATTTTACATGCAATTGAGGAAAGAGTGTAAAGGTATGTTAAGAATGAATTCTTAACCTCTACAATTTAACCAAAATCAGACATGACAAGTAACTTCTTGGAAGTAAATTTCAATGCACCACTTCAAAGAACTTGTTGGATGGACAAGTTGGCCACTACAAACAAAGGATTTTAATGACCATATTCAAGATAAACTAGTGTCTATACATGTGGTGATTCACTCAAATAAGAGGCCTCCCAGTCCTTAGAAATATCTAAGGGTTTTTACGTATCACACATATACTAGGGCAGACATTCATCAGTATAAAACATCTGCACCAACTAGTTAATGAATTTCGTCTCGCTAATTATTTATATAGTAGATTGAAATGAAAGTACCACTTTGGTTGTTCCCTCTCACAAGTTGGGAGGCAAGCCCTCTAAAGGTAAAACATAATGCAAAAGTCAAGATGTACCTTGAGGATACACAAGCAACAAAAAGAAAAATTATACTTGAGTGTTTCTCTTCACCCAAGATTGCACGAAGTGCAAGGGGAGAGGATACACACTACATATTTACCAAGCATAATCAAGCACGGAAAAAACTAGTTCATTTTAATCCAACAAAACAAAATGACTTCATTTTAAGCAACAAAAGGAAAAATGAGTTCATATTGTTCAGTTTTAGCCTTTCAAAACAAATGTGAGGTTGTTTGGTTCAATTTTATCCAACTTTGAAAGCTAATTCATTTTATCCTTTCACTCAGTGTTGAGAAACACTTTTAGAAAATTAGATTATAACAACAACTAGAGATAATGACAACTTTCTCAAATCTTGATCAATTTTGAAATCATAAAGTGTTATGGAAAGCTAAACATGAGATATTCAAAACCCAATAACCTTTCTACAAGATTAATCATATATAATTTATTAGAAATGAAAGAAAATCATTCATTTAAGAGATTAAATCTAGAATACAACAAAATTAATGATGGATGATTATAACAACTTGAGATAATGACAACTTTCTCAAATTTTGATCAATTTTGAAATAATAAAGTGTTTTGGAAAGCTAAACATGAGATATTCAAAATCCAATAACCTTTTTGGAAGATTAATCAAATAGAATTTATTACAAATGAAAGAAAATCATGCATTTAAGAGATTAAACCCAAAATAATAATAAAAACACAACAAAATTAAAATTTTGATATCTTTTTCAATTCTTGATGAAATTGAGTGCCATAAAAAGCCATGGGAAGGTAAGATCAAGATCTTAAAAACCCAAAAAGTTGTTTTGCAAGCTTTAATTCACTCAATTTTCTACGATTAAAAAAATGTGACGGGTTTCAAGCAAGATTTTAGGTGTAACCTACAAAATCCCTTAAAAAAAACTCAAAAAATTAAAGTTTTCCCTCCTTCTAGTGCCATTTTGTGGATGTAAATATTAACTAAGCTAAACATGATTGTAATAAACAATTTAAAACAATGTAATTAGCTAAATCAAGTTACATTCTCAATAAAATTCTTGTAAAGTTAAACCAGGAAGCCATTAAAACTTGAAATAAAGCTCAAATTGCACAAAGAATCCTAATTAAACTCAACAAACCTCATCCCATTGGGGGATTGGTGCTGCATCAGATGTGAAATTTATCCCTTTCCCAATCTCATTTTGTTGAAATAAGCTTGGATGATGTTGAAGCAAATGCTCTCAAATGGATGTGATAAAATCCAATTGCCCTTAAAGATAGTGATAACAATTGGAGTATGCAAATGTGTAGAGCATGGATGCAAGTGAGTGTGAATTTTAACAACACAAGTTTGCTATTAAAATGTGGATCCATTTGTCTCCAAATAGTGATATATTGATAGGAGAGCAAATGAGAAATAAATGGCTTGATCGAAAATATCAATCAATGATTAGAAATGAAAGGAGGATGAAACATGGATTACGGATTCCAATCCATGGTCAAGGTTGAAAGTTGACAAGGATCAACTAATTTAATTAATGGTCCAAAATAGCTTTGAACAAACACACTTCCTAAAAATTAGGAAGAGGTTAAGAGATATTTTGGAGGAATGAGTGCATAAAAGGGGATATTCCATAGGAATATTGTCTTTTGGAAGAATGTGCAAAAGAGAGAATATTCCAAGAATATTAACTTGCAAGTGGGAAGGTGGGGATAATTAGCAGTTTGCTTAATTAAAACTAAATTTAAATTGCAAGAGGACGAATAATATGATATTCATTAAATAATTGATTTAATGAAAAGGGGAATTTAATATGATATTTAATTAAAGCTTAGGGTTATTTAATTAAATAAGAGGACTTAGGGATTAAATTAAACAATTTGATTTATTTAATTTAATGGGGTGAAATGTTAGTGCAAGAGGGGGTGAATTAACTCAATTAGGTCAATTAGATTAACATGTGAATATGAGACATTTGATTAAATGACTAGGTTAATTTAATCAAGCAAGTGAAAAGAGGATGGATTTCAAGATGAAACAATGTTAATATATCAGATTCAAGTGTGTATATCATTCAAAACATTTTTAAGTGTCTACACCAATAGTGCTATTTAGAAACATTGTAAAACGACAGGATGCAAAAGACAACATTCTTCGTACAACTCAATCAACATACATTGACAAATTGAATAACAAGAGGGCCTTTGATTATCTAAACAATTTGTTACATACAACATTTGAGGTAAGTAAATTTGCACCTATGTAATTCTAAAATATTAGAAAATGATGAAATTAAAAAATATACATCTTTATTATATCTTGCAGATTCATGGAACCATGAAAATAGCTAATTCGTTTTCAAATCCATTCCATGCTTTCTATCCAATCTACAACTATAAATTTGATACATATGGAGCACTACAAGACCAAACTACTTATTATATTAAATGCAAACAACAAGTTGCATATATCTACTTTCACTACCTTAAAGTGACTTTGGCAACCGACAATAAGAAAACAATAGAGTGTTACATGGACAAATTTGTTATTCAACTCTTGCTTCCTGATTTACTAGACATTACCTATGAAGAATACATTGATGATAAATCATCAATTATTTTCATCCTAAGAGATTTCTACAAAAAAAGAACAATTCACATTGAATCAAAACAACCTTATAACCAGTGCACAATATATTGAAGAATGATCTACAGATCTGATGGCTAGGTACACTTATACTTCACGACCACTTAGCTTAATTTAAATGTTGAGTTTCTATACTACATTATCTATTCAAAGATTATCACATAAAACAAAAACAATGTCCTCATAACCACTTTCAAACATTTTTTGTAGGAAGCAATGTCCAAAAATACGTGGTTTGTTATCTTCAACAAGGAGAATCGGTGTGACATTTTGAACAAACACAATAATTATGCAATATTTCAATATATTATAGACTTTTCATCTCAAAATAATGACTAGAAAAATTAATTGTATAATTATCTATTAGCACTTGTAATGTATTGACCAAAGTGATCTATAAAGAGACATAATGTATATTGTTTACTTTTATATGCATTTATATTCATATATATTTATTATTAAATACAATGATTACTACTATTTTAAACCTTTCTTAAACAAACAACAAGTTAAACCTAGATTTATGTGTCTCTTGTTTAACTTAGATTTATGTGAATGCATTTTGTTTCTTTAAGATGTTTAAATGTTTCTTTAAAGCAAGGTCAAAGGAAGAGCATTTCTTTATTCTCGAAGACTCAAGGGCTATAAATAAATAAATTTATTTAAAATTATTTAAGAAAACTTTCGCTTGTGGCAGTCGTTGGAAGTGGAAGTGCGCCCAGCTTGCATTGAATTGAGGTGGACTGATAATGAGATTAGTAGTTCCCCTCTTTTGAAGAGAGGGAAGGTAAGTATCCTTCGCTTTTTTTCATTTCAACCTGCCTTTTTCTTTCAACTCTTCTGGCCTGTGGAAAGGGTTTTAGCTCCGTCCCTTTATTCCTTCCAGGTCGGTCTCTCTGCCGACAATGGTCTCCCCCTTATGACTTTCAGCAGGTCGCGTGGTCGAATCTCCCTAACGAAGATTAAAATTCATCAGAAAATTCAGCCCGCTTGTGTAACGGCGAATGTTTGGAATGTTTTCTTCAAGGCGACGTAATTAAAGGGCGTGCCTTTGTGGGATTTGGAAGGTCCTCCCCGGTAAGTAGAACAGCTTAATTTCCTGTAGTCATAGCATTGAACGCTGCTTTGATAGTCAAAGCTTGAATGCAGATGATCAAAGCTTTTTAAAGTAAAACTGCGGGAATTTGTTGGCATTTTTGCAGTGCCCGCGCAAATTATTTTGACATCCCAGGGCCGAATTTTGTGTGAATATATATTTACAAGTAAGCTTATCTGAGTTCAAAGTGCCATTGTAACGTCTTCTGTCCCAAGCAAATTTAAGGCCTCGGCGTGAGATAGGCTCTGCCAAATTAGAAATTAATAATGTGACACCCAGATGCACATTTCTAAGTAAAAATTATCCGATTTATTGGTACATTAAAGTTTGTTTTGGCGGAACATACATTGGCGTTTTGCCTCTGTTGATGAATATATCAGCAACGATGGCCTTATGGCTGGAGATTGTGTTCAGCACATCAGGCATGCGAGTCCTTTCTTTTCTAGAACTTCAATTTATCTTGTTTTGTGAAAACCTTGAATTTTCGATAAAAATATGCGTGTTCTAAAAATTGGAAAATGTAGACTGTTGATTATTACGGCATTTTTATATATCCATTTTACTTTTCAAAAATGTTTTTTTTGAACTGAAGTGTAAATTTGCACAATTGATTCCCCAGGGAATGCTGAATTTGAAACCACTGACAAGTTTTCAGCTTGATAGTTGAGAAAGTTTTGTGCATGTTATTGGATGTGTAGTTGGTGATTGTGTATCAGGGAATCCCGTAAGTTAAAAGCCTGAGTGTTATGCCCCCATCGTGCATTTATAGAGCATTTTCGCTCTGGGTTTGGCATTGCGGGGGTAGAAGCTGGCTCCCAACTTTCGAGCCGGAGTTAGTGGGGTGGGTAGAATTCTCGGTATGTTTAAACAAATACTGGGCAGGCTTCCTCGCAAGTCATCTAAGTCTTCTGAAAGCAATGAGGTGGGAAGTGCTGCGCCAGGAGGAAATGGAGGTTTAATATCAACTGGAGCCATTGGAGGAAGTGGTGCTCCAAGTGGTATTCCGAACAATGGAAGGGGATGGTCACCTACATCCCAAGCAGGAAATTCTGACGCAGCTGTTCAGCGCAATAACAGTGCATCAACATGGGCCAACTCATCCGCACCATCTTTCTCGAATCAATCAAAGAAATTGCCTTCCACTAGCCTTCCCATTGTTGGAAATCAGAATACAGTTTCCTACGAGTCATTGCCGTCATTCAGGGACGTGCCAAGTTCGGAGAAGCAAAATTTATTCATAAAAAAGTTAAATATTTGCCGTTTTTTATTTGACTTCACAGACCCCACCAAAAATATTAAGGAAAAAGATATTAAACGGCAGACGCTGCTTGAACTTGTTGACTACTTAACATCTGGGCCCGGCAAATTTACTGAGCCTGCCATGCAGGAAATCACAAAGATGGTTGCTGTGAATTTGTTCAGAACACTACCCCCCTCTCCTCGGGAAAACAAAGTGCTAGAAGTTTTTGATCAGGAAGAGGAAGAGCCGGTGATGGAGCCAGCTTGGTCACACCTGCAAATAGTTTATGAATTCTTGCTAAGATTTATAGCATCATCCGAGACAGATGCAAAATTGGCAAAGAGGTATATTGATCATTCCTTTGTATTGAAGTTACTGGATCTCTTTGATTCTGAAGACCCAAGAGAGAGGGAATACTTGAAAACGATATTGCACCGCATATATGGGAAGTTCATGGTACACAGGCCTTTCATACGGAAAGCTATCAATAATATCTTTTACCGATTTGTTTTAGAGACTGAAAGATATAGCGGAATAGCTGAACTTCTGGAGATTCTAGGTAGCATAATCAATGGATTTGCATTACCATTGAAGGAGGAACATAAACTTTTTCTTGTACGGGTCTTGATTCCACTGCATAAACCTAAGGGTGTGTCAATGTATCATCAGCAGCTATCCTATTGCATCACACAATTTGTTGAGAAAGATTTCAAGCTGGCAGACACTGTCATCAGAGGGTTGCTGAAATACTGGCCAGTTACAAACAGTCAAAAGGAAGTTATGTTCCTAGGAGAATTAGAAGAAATTTTGGAGGCTACTCAGGAAGCTGAATTTCAGCGGTGTATGGTACCCTTGTTTCGACAAATTGGCCGTTGCTTGAGCAGTTTGCACTTCCAGGTAAGAATTGTCTAGTTTTTGGAACTAATGCATTACATGTTCTTGGCATCCTGAAGCATTAAACAAGTTGGTGATTGCTTAGCATGTAGATGGAGTGGGTATATATATATATATATATTTTGCATGGATGAAAATCTGTTAAATTGTAAGTTATGCTAGATGAAATGGTAGGGCCTACATGCATTTGTAATATTTGATCTCCTAGTCCCATTTTCAAGAATATTCGCATTTAGTTTTCAAACAATTTAAATTTGATATGGTGTAATGGATGGGATATTATTATAAATGTATTTTATGTTGGCATATTGGATCTAGGGACAAGTAGGCAATTTTTATGGATGCTTGTATGTTGAAGAATATGACATTTGCTTGTATGATCATAGTCATTTTTTTATATTACAATTTTAACTTGATACTCTTTGCAAAAGTGAATTTCTGCTTCTGCAAGTGATAGCATTCTTATGAGTATTGGACCCTTTATATGTGATTTCTGTTTGATTTGTTTGATCATATTAATTCTTACACTTGCGAAGATTGATTTGTGAGCTTCTATTTTTAAGATACATACACAAGCTTACTTCAAATGCACTTGGAGTTGCAAATGTTGATACAATAAAGCCTATAGGAGGTAGACAGTACTCAATTGAACAAAGCAGTGTTCCACAGGGACGTGTCCCCCTTGAAAATCCAGGCATCTCCGAGATGAGGACGTCCCCGAGATGCGAGGACGCTTGGGGAATGTTCCCCTGTCGTCCCTTTGCTGCCTCAAAGTTTCCTTTGCCGTTTCCTTAAAAAGGGGATGTTTCTTGGATGTTTCTTCCCAAGAAATGCCAAAAGGGAACTCTGGGATGTCACCGAGACTCCTAGACATCCCTTGACACCTTAGAAAACTCACAGAAGACTCCCACGGTGTAGCATTTATTTTGATGATTTTTTATAAAAAACAAAAGGAAAAAGGTCACTTCAAAGGGTTAACCCTAACCCTAAATTGACCCCAACCCCCAAGGCCTCTCAAAAAAGTTATAACAGAGACATATTGTATCAATCTTATTCACAAATTCATTGCTACAGCCTGAACTTGAAGAGGAAGAGTGAAGTGAAAGTCTGAGTTTGAGGCTTTGAGTTGCAACTTGCAAGGATACTTGACATGGAGCTTGGGGATGATTAGAGGCATCGAGCCATTAGCCGTTGACTCATGAGTCATGAGTCACTAGTATTACTATCTAGTATTTACTATTTTGTTTTTGCAGTTTGAAGTTTGAAGTTTGAACATTGTTGATTGTAATTACTAATTATGAATCATGATTATGAAAATTTCAAACTTCTAGTTCTCATTCCAATGTCTATATTTTGATTTTCAGTGTTCACTATTAAAATTTAATTTTAAAATTCAGAAACTACTACTAGTTCAATGCAATCATTGCAATGTGTTTAAACTTTACTTATTCCTTAGGCTTCTACAGTTATACATCTTTTTATAACTAATTTTTCAAGTACTATATGTATTTTGGCATTGCTCCCTTGCCGCCGTCCCCCCGTCCCCCCATCGCCACGTCAGGAAACTCCGTGAAACATAGGAACAAAGTCAATGATTTGTGATTGCTATGTAAAAGAAGTTCTTGATTAATTACCTTATTTATAGATTCAAGTTTTTGAAATGTAGTTGGAATAAAACATATTATAGTGGAGAATCTTATGAAGAGAATGATTAATTGACATCAGCCACACTAATCAAATTGGTGAAGACTAATCACTTTAGTTTTATTGAAAATACTGAAACTTTGAATTTGTATTTTGTGATCCTAATTTGTAAGATCCATGGATGTTTACAAAATAGGAGAGTTGTTACAAATGCCAAATTCACACACTCAGATATGAGCATATTATATTTAAATTCTACATTGCTGAATTGGCAGATTTACCCACTCATTCCAGGTATGAAACATCCTGGAATCAGAATCTCTCCTAAAATAAAATATACTTTCCCGGATGTATGAAGAGTTTTTTTTTTTTTTGAATTTTTTCAGATTAATAGAGGTTATGCTTTACAAAAAACACTCAGAAAATTTCAGAAATAACAAATAACTTCATTAAATGGAAATACTTGTAAACAGTGACTTTTTTTCTGAATTTTTATTACAATTTATTGCCTTGAGAAACGCCCAGATTTTAAGTGCAGCCTGAGCACATGCATCTGAAATGACCCAGAATGACCAGTCTAACATAGACGCCTAATAAACACCCAGCTACACACAGTATTGCAGAAAATTAACAATATAGCATAGGCAAGCAGAGAACCTGGAGAATACGCAGGTCTGATATTTAGAATATTAGATAATGTGCCTAGAACTACTTTAGGAGCCATGATTTTGTTCTGAGAGCCCCCCAATGTCTGCACCTTCATATATCAGCCTCTAAACTCCATGGGAAACTCAGCAAATACAGATCCTTGATTAAAAAGCCACAACTTATTCACTGGCTGCAACGATTCAGCTTCAAATTGCTTCCATACGTCCTGAATACCTTCGGCAAACCTTATTCAATGATCTCACACAGCATTTTCAGACGTTCCAGAATATTTCATTCAAAGATTTGGGGTTTTCGTCCCATACTGCTTGGGGGTTTCGTCCTGGTAACAGTTGCTTCATGACTGGAGAAGAGAAATAAAATAAAAAACAAGTTTTCTGAATACCTCCCAAAAAATCAAATTAAGCCTTTTTACCTTTCATCGATGCCAATTCTTATCCATACCAAAAGAGCTATTGATTCCTTGAAGAAATCTTATTTTCCATTTTAAACAGTCATCCTTTGCTAAAATATTAGACTTAGGCTTCTCTTTTAATTTATTAACCCCATGTTGAATCGCCTAGAGAATAATAAGTCGTCACTTAAAGTGGCCCCACATTTATTCATATTGAATAATTAAATAAAATTAAAGGGAACTATAGCTTTTTGGCCCCGATTTAATTATTCTCATATTCCCTTATCGATTAATTTATTTCTAACCTCCGGGAATAGAAGAGGTTAGAATATTTCCTCATGATTGATCAACAGGCGAAGAGGGACATTACATAAAATGTTGGCGGAATCGTCCAGGGTACTGCATCTTCACTGCTGAAATGATTCTTCCAAACACCTCCTGCACCTGTGCGATTCTCTCCATATTGTTATGTTTCAAAGCGATTCTGGGCGTTGGTTGTTTCTTTTTGACTTTTAGAAAATGAAAAAAACCCTAAAACGAAGCATTCCCAAATGCAAACAAGGACAGGCATGACCAAGGATGGGTTTTCTATTTCCCTGCAAATGTACATTTCTGTTACTGAATTTGCAATGGTAGCCTCATTGTCAATGTGTCAAAATTGTTAATAGTGGGGTGGCTGCAAACTGTTTTTCTTCAACAGTTTCGAATCTTCCATTTTCATCTACAGCTGCAAACTACAAAGTGTTTACTGTTAACAAGTATAAAGTATAAAACAGATAAATTCTTAAAAACCTCAGTTTGTGCTCAGACTCCACACATCATTAATAAATAATATATTATTACTTATTGAAAACCTAGTAAATAAGAAGTAGGTCAGGACAGCAGGAAGAAGGAGTTGATACTAACTCAGTTGAAGCAGAGATGGGTGAAAGAAGAGGTGAAAGCCCACCAAGGGATTTGAATAATCAGCTTGATAATTTCTTGACCACCTTTGCCCAGCAGCAGCAGCAAATGCTACAACAATTACAAGTTGTATGATCACAGCCATGGGTCAAATGAGAGTGGATCACGCAAGATCGAGAAGATCAGGAAGTGAACACAGCAGAAGTGATGCTAGACAAGGAAATCAAGGTAGAGCGGCCTCTAATGCTGTTAGAACAGTGAGCACAAGGTCTGATCGGCCTCTTTGTCCTACATTTGTGCTTTGGCAGATTGAAGAAGAAGCAATTCCAAAAGTGGAGGAAGAGACACACATCACTGATAATGTTATGGTGGCCTACGATGAATATAGAGCTCTTCCACTTGAGGTGAGACAACTAATTAATCTGAATTAGTTTATGAACCAGCGGAAAGATAAAGCTAGATTCAGATTGGAAAGGCAAGACAAGGAACTTAGGAGACAAACAAAACACGACACTCAACCCAAGGGAATACAAGGAAGCATTGAATAAGGTTCCTTTACCGACCTTTGATGGAAGCGGGAAGATAAGTGCCAGATCATCAGTGCATAAACTTGACACATTCCTGTCCTTGAAACCTATGGAGGAAGATAAGGCTATATAATTTGCTACGATGCATTTGGAGGGTGTAGCATATGACTGGTGACACCATGGGTTAGTATCACAGGATCATGCCTTGATATGTTCATATGAGGAGTTTGTCAATAAAGTGATAGCACGTTTTGACTGGAAGGATGTTGAGGTCAATTACAGGGATTTGGCTCAGCTTAAGTAGGTTGGACATGTTGAGGCCTATATCAATGAGTTTCAGAAAATAGCAGTCATGGTTCTTGATATGACTGAGAGGCAAGTTACTATGTTGTTTTTCAAGGGTTTGAGTGACAAATTGAGGGGTTTAGTGAAGGCTCATAAGCCCAGTACACTACATGATGCCATTGGCCTAACCCTTGTTTTGGAGACTACACCTCCCTTCCAGCCTCAAAGAAAGGCTTTTAGTGGATTTCAGTCAAAACAAAAGGGTTTCAATTAGCAAAAGACCACCCCACTAAAACCTGAATAGGAATCGAAAAATGAACTACGTGGGAAAAAGTTATGCTTCACTTGCAAGGAGCAGTGGGAGCCTGGCCATCGTTGCCTTGGGAAAGGCAAGGTTCATTTGATTGAGGTCATCTCAAATGATGAGGAGTAGGATGGTCATGAGACCAGTGCTGGAGATGACAGTGGACAAGAGGAGTAGCCTCCACAGCTAGAGTTGGATGATTTTGGAGTTAAGGAGACTCCCCAAAGCACCATAGCCTCATTATCTGGAGTTCGTAGTGTCCTCAAGGGACAACGCATGGTTTGTTTGGTGGATAGTGGAGTCACACACAACTTCATCGATGAGGGTCTAGTGATGAAGCATGGGCTATAGGTTGAGGAGTTTTCAAGATTCAATGTGATTGTAGTAGATGGGTTTTAGTTGAGTTGCACTATGTACTGGGTCTTGGTAATATTGATGCAGTTTTGGGGTTGCAGTGCTTGCAGTCACTTGGGAGGTACATTCAGGACTTTCGCAGAATGGATTTAAAGTTTATGGTTGATGATAAAAAGATTGTGTTGAAGGCTATGCTTGACGGTGGTCCTCAAGTAGTGTTAGCCAAGAGGATGGAGGCTTTATTCAGAAATGGAGAGGTGGATTGGGCAGCACAATGCTTTGTTTCTACCAAGCCCACCTTCAGTAGCAAACCACACTACCATGTTGACATCTAGACAGTGTTGGTTAAGCATGGGGTAGTATATGGAGACATTCCTCCAGGTCGACCTCTTGATTGTGGGTTTGAGCACGCCATTGAGCTTGAGGAAGGGGCTAAACTAGTTATAACTATGCCCTACGACACTTGTGCCATTTTAAGGAGGAGATTGAGAAAACAATCAAGGAGCTCCTGAGCATGGGACACATTCAACCCATTTCTAGTCTATTTGCCTTGTCGGTTGTTTTGGTGAAAAAGAAGAATGGAAATATGCGTATGTGCACAGGCTACAGGGCCTTGAATAAGAAGACAATAAAGAACATATATCCTATTCCCAGGATCAATGAGCTGATTGATGAGTTACACAGGGCCATGTATTTTTCTAAGATTGATCTTCACTCAGGATATCATCAGATACGAGTTTAGGAAGAAGATGCTCATAAAATTGCCTTCTGTTGCCGCTATGGTTATTTTGAATTCCTTGTCATGCCATTCAAACTCACAAATGCCCCAACCACATTTCGGTCGTGCATGAATCACATTCCGTGAGTAGTTACGAAAGTTGTCTTGGTTTTCTTTGACGACATCTTGATATACAATAGGACATGGGATGATCACTTGCATCATTTGGATGTAGTGTTGAGTATCATGGAGGCCCAATTGCTTTACACGAAAGCTTCCAAGTGTGAGTTCGAGATGACTGAGATACTCTATCTTGGTCATGTGATTGGGACTAATGGTGTGAAAGTACACTAAGAGAAAATATAGGCGATTCTGGATTGGCCGCCACTGAAGAACATATCAGCGTTGAGAGGCTTCTTGGGTTTGTGCTCTTACTATAGGAGATTTGTGAGAGGTTTCTCACAGCTGGTGTCATCTTTGACAAACCTTACTAGGAAAGGTGCATTTCTTTGGTTTGAGGAGTCACAGGTTACATTTGACAAGCTCAAGGAGATCATGAGCTCATGTCCAGTGTTAGCATTGCTAGATTTTACACAACCATTTGTCTTGGAGTGTGATGCATTGGGTCAGGGAGTTGGTGTAGTTCTAATGCAAAATCTACATCCAATTGTGTTGTACCCAAAATTAATTTTTGGCATTCTGCTTAAATTGAGCTAAATCATGTAAAAATGCCGTCGAAAGTTAGTTTTAGGTCAAACCAAACATAAGGTCTTTGTGGGTTTCTATCAAGGAACATATGTGTGAAATTATGAAAAATTGAAAATTAGGGTTTCGATCCCCTATTTTTAGGGAAACCCCTGAAAATAGGACCTTCCCGGAAATGATTGAAAATGATTTTGATAGGATTAATCGACTTCATGATCACACTGGTCAAGTTAGAATCATCAAAAGACATATTTTACTCTGGTGGGTCTATTTCTATTTTTCAGGAACAAAGTTAGGAGCTTTGCAGCCATTAATGGCAGATTAGCGAGTACCAGGTGTTGAAAGCTAAGCTTCGAAAGCTTCAACGACACAATCATGGCGGAAAAGGATTAAAAAGATGCTGTTTGACGAGGGAGATTCTCAAAACTGAAAAAGGGCCAAAATTTGGCTAACTCTCGAAATGCTACCAAGGAGGATACAGTTTAAAATGCCAAAGGCACCCTTGGATCTCAAGGGCCAAATGCAGTCACTAGATTCATCCAAGGCAGTCATCCTCTTCGCGTTCCTGCTGGCTCAACAACGAAACATTCAACAAGATCATCTGATTCAGTGATCACTGGTGAACATTGACGAAGGGTGAAGAGGCTGTTATCAAAAGACATTCAAAATGGTTGCCTAGCATGAAAAAGGCACCCTCTCTTTTGGGAACTCAGATGTTGTCAAATGGCTGAAGGACCCCCAGGATGATCTTCTCCATTTGGATCAACCTTGACAACGAAACCGTCAGCGACGACAAGGCAATTATCTGATGATAGAGATCAAACTGAAGTAGTTTTCAACATAAAATAACTGATCAAAAAGAGCAAAAGCGCCCCTGCTGGAGAAAGGCACCCTTGCTTCTTGAGACCTTAAATTGACTTTCAGGGGCTGAGACACCAACCATCCTTTTCAAGATTGAGCTGGTCACTTGATGAATCATCAAGTGAGATTGTCTGACTCGTTAGCCAATGAGGATATCAAATTAGAGCATGGAAGGTCTAAGTAGAGAAGTTGAAGAACAAACATTGAAAATTGACTAAGGCAAGTGCAAAAGAGCCCTTGCTGAAGAAAGGCACCCAGTCTTCTAGAGCCTCAAACTCAGTTTTCCTGCTTAGCATCTCCCAGGCACATCTCATCAACACGGATCTATCTCAACAGTGAAACTATCAGTAGCTGTTCAAGATCAACTGATCAATTTGGAGCGAAGATCAAACAGATGTCATTCAACATGGAAAAATGGTGAAAAAGAGTTCAAATCTTGAAAAGGATGCCTAAAATAGTCAAGTCATGTTTTGTTGACCAAGTAAGAGATTTTGGAGGAAAATTTGTTTCAAACAACCCACAATTAGTGGGATTTAGCTTTGGGAACTCAAGATCAAGCCGATTCCCTCCAAAATCATGAGTTGACATCCATACTGGATGCATTCAAGTATCAATCACTATGTCTCAAGCCTAGGCATTCCATTTCATTATTCTTCTTTTTCAAGTTGAAGGCTAAAGCAACAAATAGCCCTCCAAGGCATCTTTTCAAGATCTGATAGAGGGTTCTGACCATTCTTCATTTATTTTTGAAGATTGGTGGCATAGAAGGATAAATTCTCAGAGCTTGCATCTAGAGGTATTTTTTTACAAGAGGGCAGCAATTAACTTCCAATCTTCCTCTTGTCTACTTCCTCTCTTCTATCTTAAAATTCTTGCATGTCACAAAAAACAACAGGCTACCACAGTTCTGATCAACTGGGTATGATCAACATAATTTTCTAGTAAAACCCATCTCTTCAAATTTTCCAGAAACAATAAACTTGCTGCCTCTATTTTTAGGGATTTTTTATGAAAAGTCTCAGAATAAAAAATCTAAGGAACTAGGTTTGTTCAGCATTGAAGCACTAACAAAACCCATGTGTTAGATTTTTTCCGGAAAAATACTTCTCGGCGAGTGGCTATTTTTAAGGGTTTTCAGAAGTTATCTGAACATATCCGTGTTTACAGTCAACAGTCGAGTTTTTCAATGTATAACCGAATGCGAAAGGTAGTCATTGCAAACACAGAGCCGCCACTGATTACTACCACATTACCTTCCACATTCCATACTAACAAGGTTGGATGACGTGGCTGCACAGAAGACTGGAGCGCCAAGAGACAGTCAATGACTAGTCAAAGGAGTTGTTGACTCAAGATGATGAGGTGTTAGACATCTAGTTGAGACGTCCTACCCTCCAAATGGCATTTATGGCACTTAAAGTTGACTTGATGCCTCTTTCCAAGTCAACTCAAAATAGCATTAAATGTGATTGAGTTAGCTTGATGCCCCTTTCCAAGTTAACTCCACATTTGATAGATCATGCATTGTCACATCCCACTAATTGAGGATGTCTAATTGACTTCTATAATTTGTGGATTTTGGATCTCCACTAAACATGGGTGTCTATTTTGGAGGCACACTTTGTAATAAAGTTCACCTTTGTTTAGTTTCAGTCAATTGAAGTAGTTTCCAGTTGACTCTTTGTTTAATTTTAGTTAACTGAAGTAGATTTCCAGTTAACTGATTGCTCACCTACTTTTAGACATAGGAATAAATCTTGCTGATTGGCAATAATTGATTGTTAACTCAAGGAGATTTTAGGGTTGTCTACTCCTTTGAGTTCTATAAATAAGAGCCTTGGGCTCATTAGTTGTTTAACCTTTACTTACTATGCAAAATTGCTGCGCCATTGTTGCCAACAAGTTTGAAAGTGATTATTTATTCACTCTTGGATGAGAGTTAATTGGTTGATCATAATTGTGCATGATTTCGTGCCTTTGCTGTCCCAATCCTTGTAATTCGTTCAGAAAGCTTGAAGAAGGAAATCAAAGGGAACATGCAATTTGATCTAAAGATTTGAGTTCTTCCAAACATCTTTTGTTTATAGCTTATTGTTTCAATCTCCTCCTCGGACAGGGGTTCCTCCTCCTTGGATATTTTGTCATCAATAGTTATCGTTTGATGTTGTTTAATGGATTGTCTTTCAATCCATACTTCGGATAGGGGTTCCTCCTCCTCAACAAGTTTCTCGACCAAATCATCATAATTTGTTTCTAGTAAGCTGTTTCCTAGCCTATACCTCGGACAATGGTTTGTCCTCCTTGGCAAGTCTCAGATCCAACTTACCGTAAAGAGTGTTCGCTTGCATAAAACCTTATCCCAATGTATATCTAAGAGTTTAGAGCCTTGACCATATTCTAAGGAGACGACGGATTCAAGTGATCCAATCAATCCATTCTTGCTCCTATACCCTCATGCTCTGTTTATCTTGGGGAGATAGGATAGATTAAAAGCTAGTTTAGTCGTAGTTAAGACTTGCAGAAACCAGAGAAAAGCTTAGCTACGGCGCATTGTGTTTGTGCACCCTTGTGTCCTGCCGCTAAGTATAAAAAGATAGGAACCTTAGTCTACTCTACCCTTTCTTACACATTACATCAGCAAAGAGAGATCTTCCTCTCTATAATCCGAAGGAGTAGTACTATAACAATTGCAATCGCTGATCGTTTCCAATAAGCACTCCAGAGGTGCTAATTGAAACGCCAATAGATTGCATGCGAGAGCAGAAAGTTGAGGGACATTGAGAGGTTGTACTCCACTTACGAAAGGAGATGCTAGCGATTATGCATGTGCTAGTGAAGTTCAGGCAGTACTTAGTGGGGACTAAATTTGTGGTCAGGACTGATCACAACAGTCTCAAATATTTTCTAGAACAGAAGGACTTGAACGAACGACAACAAAAGTGGGTGAGCAAGATTCAAGCATACAACTTCGATGTGGAATATATTAAGGGGAAGAAGAATATTGTTGCCGATGCTCTTTCTAGAAAACCAACACTTTGCTCTCTCACTAAGATTTCAGCTGATTGGTAATCTCAATTAGTGGCCAAATACACCAAAAATACTTTTGCTTGTGATTTGATTGATGGCCGGGTACAGGATGATAGATATTCAGTAGTTGATGACATCATTTATTATAAGAACAAAATTTATCTTGTACCAGGGTCGAAGTTGAAGGCTATGATTTTGAGGGCTATGCATGATGCCCTTCTAATAGGTCATCCAGGTTTCTTCAAAACTTATTGTCAAATTCGTGAGATGTTCACCTGGAAGGGATTGAAGGATGATGTGTTGCAACATGTTAGAGAGTGCCTGACTTGTTAGCAGAACAAGTCAAAACACACATTCCCTGTAGGAATTCTATAGCCATTGCCGATACCTGAATAGAAGTGGGAAGGAATATCCATGGACTTTATCACAAGACTTCCACATGTTCAGGGGAGAGATTGCATATATGTAGTTGTGGATAGATTGACAAAATATGCCCATTTCTTTGCTATATCTACCAATTACACTGCACTTCAGGTGGCCAAAATATTCTTCAGAGAGGTGTTCAAGTTGCATGGAGTTCCCAAAACGATCGTTAGTGATCATGACAACAGATTTCTAAGTATGTTTTGGCAGGAGTTGTTCTGGTTGGTAGGTATAGAGTTGACACCGAGCGCGAGCTACTATCCTCAAACTGATGGTCAGACAGAGATAATAAATAAATGGATTGAGGGATATTTGTGAAGTTGTGTTTCGGGGCAGCAACGTGCTTGGATTAGGTGGTTGTATTTAGGGGAGTATTGCTACAATACCACCTACCACATGTCGATTGGCATGTCCCCCTTCAAGGCCTTGTATGGGTATGATGCCTTATCATTTGTAGATTTGGCCTTTGATGATAGCAGGGTCCCTTGGGCCAAGGAGACAATGCAGAACCATCAGGATATTCTCAAGGCATTGAAGGACAATCTGCAACATGCACAGAATTAGCAGAAAATGTATGCATATAGGCACCGAGTTGAGAGACCATTTGAGGTTGGAGACTTATTTTTCCTGCGCTTGCAGCCATACGGGCAATCCTCACTGAAGAAAAGTGGTGCAAAAAAACTCAAGCCACGTTTTTTATGGGCCTAATAGGACAGTGAGGGGAATTGGCGAGGTTTTATACAAATTGGAGCTTCTCGAGGGTAGTAAAATCCACGACGTCTTCCATGTCTCTTGCCTCAAGAAGGCATTGGGTCAGCAGGTTGTGACATCTCCAGAGCTTCCTCCATTTGATGAAGAAGGGAATTTGGTATTAGTTCTTGAAGGTATTGCTGATTGGAGAGAGAGGAAGCTGAGAAACAAAGTGATTTGAGAATATCTGATCAAATGGAAAGATTTACCAGTTGAGGATGCAACTTGGGAAGGTGAAGAGATTCTGTAGCATCCTAATTTGTGATTGCTAGAGGACCAGCAATCCGGGAAGGGAGGACTGTAATGAATAATCATGAAGAAATTTTCTAACCTTTTCTATTCTCGGAGGTTAGAAATAAAATTAACAATAAGGGGATAATGAGAATAATTAAATTGGAGCCAAAAGGCTATAGTTTCAGTTTAACGATATTTAATTATTCATTATGATTAATAGTGGGGCCACTTTAAGTGACGATAAGTGACGATTTCTCTTTTACTAGGCGACTTAACATGGTGGTCAATAAATTAAAAAGAAACCTAAGTCTATTGTGATGGAAAAGGATGATTTATTAAATTGGGAATAAGATCTCTTAAAAAGGAATTGATGGCTTTTTTTGAAGGAAAGGATAAGGGCATCAATTGGTTTGGAAAAGGCATTTGGAAATCATTTTGATATTTTTCTCTCAGCCGAACTATGAAGGACTCTCCAGGATGAAACCCCTGGTCATGATCTGAGTGGGATGGAAACCCCAATCATTGGATGTTTGCAAGCATTCACAGTGCAGAATACAGAAAGAAGAAATCAGTTAGTTTGAGTAAGGAAATTGCAGTGATAATTAGGAGCTGTTCTGTCAAATTCATAGTCAATTTCACTGAGACTTTTAGGAGCTATGCATGCAAGTCGTGGACTGTGCTAAGAAGGCAAACTGTCAACAAAATCGCAGCCATTTCTAAGTTTACTGATTTGCATAAATAAATCTGGTATATCATTTGAACTTGAAGTTTCTGGGCTCAATAAAGTTATCTGAAATTCGACAATTCGTTGAATGTGTTGTTCTGAAAATTCATTGTGAATTGATACTGTTCTTGAATCAAATTAACCTTGCTTTAAACAAACCATTTGAAAACACTTAAACATCATGCAAACATTTAATCACTATGCAATGAAATCGAGCTAAGGATATTTCAGAAGGTAAGTTGGTATCAACATGAGGATTAATTGTTTCCTAAAAAATGTATTTGTTTTTCTCAAATGCATCCACCTTTGTTGCTCTTTCCTATTGAGCAATATCTTCATTAGTAATCAAGATATTATAATGTTATTTTTCAACAATTTTATTAGCAAAAGGATTGGTGTCATCCAAGTTGAAGGCATCAATAGAAGTACCTTCCACCTTTTTGGTTTGAAGGTGAGGGTTGTATTGGACAAAGACCAAGGTCATTGAGGCGCTTATGGTGGGTCAACTTGTTTCTCTTTTTCGTTTGAATGCTCTCAAATAAGCTCCAATTGCATTCACACTTTGAAGCACTACAAAGTTGAGACAAAACATGGAGGCATGCTGGCATTGTAATTCTCCCGCAACAAATCTACAAATAAAACATTAGGAAAAAAATTTAGAACTTGTTTACACTTTCAAGTTTCTAGTTTCTAGTATTAAACTAAAACTTAAGGATTTTTTTTACTTAGCTGCTGTTGTTCCCTCCTTTGAATTGCTTAAGTTGAAGAAAAGAGCCTCCCCTTTGCACCATTGTATACCTCCAACTCATCAAGAGCTATGTCTCTAATCTCATTATTTGGTAGTATCTTATCAATGCATGAAATAATGCATGCCATGACTTTGTTAGCCTCAAATGTATAAAATAAGTATAACTTTGGGTTTAGATCGTAGGCTAAGGTATGTATCGATTGGTGGAGTTGGTTCGTCCATTTGTGATCAATGATGCACCAAATAATTTCATATTTTCTTTTGTTTTCCACCATGGTAATGCAAAATGATTTCTTTGACTCTATCCATGGCTTCATAGAGGTAATCAATTGGCATGCCATTCCATCCACCAAATCCACAACTTTGGCCAAAGGTTTTGTCACCTAACAAATTGAAAATAAATTTTAATTATTACAAAACTAACCAAAGAAAATAAAGGAAATATATAATTTCATATAAAATTAATGTTTGTAATTGTTACTTACCTTGAATATTTTCTTTGCTTTTTGATGAATGACTCATCAAAAATTGTTCTTGCAACCTTTGCTTGTTTGATTTTTTTGGCATATGGAGACTCCATCTAGGCATTGCTTACAAATATTTGCTCAAGAGAAGGAATTGTGGCTGTAGTGCACTGTAAAGTAAGGAAGTGGGTCGTAAATCTTGTCACTGTTGGTCGCAAAACTCCTTGTCAGTTGTGTGATCTATCATCAAAGAAAGGACCCAAGTATGGTTGAATAAATTTAGTAACTTGTTTCGAATCCTCAACTACACTTTTGACTAGTAAAATCTTTTCAATGTTCCTAGATCAAATCCAAGCAATGTGCAATACAAGGAGTCCAAGAAATAGTAGGACGCCTCTCCATAATAAGGCTCCTTGCATGTAATGTCCCCTTTGGGGATATACCTGTTTGTTGCCCAAAAATAACAATTCCAACAATATAATTTATTTCACAAATAGTATTCTAAAATTAAATCATATAAAAGTTATTGGACTGAAGAGAAAATGAGCAATTAAGATACATAACATCTCCTAGTTGAAGCTAAATAACCAACCGTAATAAGGATTGGAGAGGAAAGCATGATAGGGCGCTTAGAGATTGTTCATCACAATTAAGCCCAAGAGCGTGGTATAACATCCCCTGGCCCACAAGTGGCAGGAACTCCCGTCCATCCAACATGGGGTGGCCTACTGGAACCAGTTTGCTGCCTCTCCCAACTGTGTTTCCTTACTAATCCCTGCCTGATTGCTTATAGGGAAACAAATAGATTAAGATAAATGACATCACTTGATTGAATCTAATCTACAGCTTCATTTCCAATAACCAATCATAGCAAGGATTGGAGAGGAAGGCATGATAGGGTGCCTGGAGACTATTCATCACAATTAAGCCCAAGAGACTTACATTGTGGAACCGGTCTACTGCCTCTCCCAACCGTGTTTCCTTACTAATCTATGCTTGATTGCTTATAGAGAAACAAATAGATTAAATCAATAGATTAGCAATTCCCATTAGTAATTATATTAAAGATACATAAGATATTATATATATTATATTATACTCCATCATGATGCATACCACTCACTTACTAAATCCAAAGGCTGCTGCTCTTCTGAATGCAGATATTTATATATTATCTGATCTCCTTTGATGATTGATGTCTTAGTGATTGATATTTGAATGATTGTCTTAATGATTGATATTTCAATGATTCAGGGTTAGAATTGTTGATGCTTGAATAGTTGAAGTTTGAATGATGGATGTTTGTATGTTTGATTGATTGAATGAATTGATAATTTATGATGATGATTTGCTGATTGATTGTTTGCTTGATTTGATAATTGATGATTGATATGATGGATCATGAGTGATGATTGAATGAGTGCTGATTTGATGCAATGGTGAGTGATGATTGATTAGTGATCCTTGAATGCTTGGAATGATTTCTCCTTTATACTTTATTGGTGAAGAGTCACCACTTTTCATAAGAATTGAGTCACCGCCCTTCATTGCTGCCCTTTTGAGAATAATAAATCATTTTTTTCCCAAATTGATCTCTCTTGAATGTCCTCCTCAAATGAAACCTTCTCCCCTTTATATCTTCCAATGGAAGGGAGAGGTCACACCTCTTCATCATGTCTACCCTTTGCAAGAGTCACAACCTTTCACGATTACCACCCTTTGAAAGAGTACAACGTTTTATAATTTCTGCCCTTTGCAAGTGTCACTTCCTTATTTTCTTCCCATCACAAGTACTGACATCTTTTTGACTATTTTCAGCCTTCTTTTCCTATGCTGTTACAACATAAACACTCAGCTGCTACAAAATATACAGTCTGTTACATGCTGCTCTATTCTTTTTACATCCTTTTTCAGTGAAACAAAACTTGAACTTTTTC
>VDFB02000015.1:400529029-400602655 GCA_007258455.2 Sequoia sempervirens
AAAATAGCTAATTCGTTTTCAAATCCATTCCATGCTTTCTATCCAATCTACAACTATAAATTTGATACATATGGAGCACTACAAGACCAAACTACTTATTATATTAAATGCAAACAACAAGTTGCATATATCTACTTTCACTACCTTAAAGTGACTTTGGCAACCGACAATAAGAAAACAATAGAGTGTTACATGGACAAATTTGTTATTCAACTCTTGCTTCCTGATTTACTAGACATTACCTATGAAGAATACATTGATGATAAATCATCAATTATTTTCATCCTAAGAGATTTCTACAAAAAAAGAACAATTCACATTGAATCAAAACAACCTTATAACCAGTGCACAATATATTGAAGAATGATCTACAGATCTGATGGCTAGGTACACTTATACTTCACGACCACTTAGCTTAATTTAAATGTTGAGTTTCTATACTACATTATCTATTCAAAGATTATCACATAAAACAAAAACAATGTCCTCATAACCACTTTCAAACATTTTTTGTAGGAAGCAATGTCCAAAAATACGTGGTTTGTTATCTTCAACAAGGAGAATCGGTGTGACATTTTGAACAAACACAATAATTATGCAATATTTCAATATATTATAGACTTTTCATCTCAAAATAATGACTAGAAAAATTAATTGTATAATTATCTATTAGCACTTGTAATGTATTGACCAAAGTGATCTATAAAGAGACATAATGTATATTGTTTACTTTTATATGCATTTATATTCATATATATTTATTATTAAATACAATGATTACTACTATTTTAAACCTTTCTTAAACAAACAACAAGTTAAACCTAGATTTATGTGTCTCTTGTTTAACTTAGATTTATGTGAATGCATTTTGTTTCTTTAAGATGTTTAAATGTTTCTTTAAAGCAAGGTCAAAGGAAGAGCATTTCTTTATTCTCGAAGACTCAAGGGCTATAAATAAATAAATTTATTTAAAATTATTTAAGAAAACTTTCGCTTGTGGCAGTCGTTGGAAGTGGAAGTGCGCCCAGCTTGCATTGAATTGAGGTGGACTAATGAGATTAGTAGTTCCCCTCTTTTGAAGAGAGGGAAGGTAAGTATCCTTCGCTTTTTTTCATTTCAACCTGCCTTTTTCTTTCAACTCTTCTGGTCTGTGGAAAGGGTTTTAGCTCCGTCCCTTTATTCCTTCCACGTCGGTCTCTCTGCCGACAATGGTCTCCCCCTTATGACTTTCAGCAGGTCGCGTGGTCGAATCTCCCTAACGAAGATTAAAATTCATCAGAAAATTCAGCCCGCTTGTGTAACGGCGAATGTTTGGAATGTTTTCTTCAAGGCGACGTAATTAAAGGGCGTGCCTTTGTGGGATTTGGAAGGTCCTCCCCGGTAAGTAGAACAGCTTAATTTCCTGTAGTCATAGCATTGAACGCTGCTTTGATAGTCAAAGCTTGAATGCAGATGATCAAAGCTTTTTAAAGTAAAACTGCGGGAATTTGTTGGCATTTTTGCAGTGCCCGCGCAAATTATTTTGACATCCCAGGGCCGAATTTTGTGTGAATATATATTTACAAGTAAGCTTATCTGAGTTCAAAGTGCCATTGTAACGTCTTCTGTCCCAAGCAAATTTAAGGCCTCGGCGTGAGATAGGCTCTGCCAAATTAGAAATTAATAATGTGACACCCAGATGCACATTTCTAAGTAAAAATTATCCGATTTATTGGTACATTAAAGTTTGTTTTGGCGGAACATACATTGGCGTTTTGCCTCTGTTGATGAATATATCAGCAACGATGGCCTTATGGCTGGAGATTGTGTTCAGCACATCAGGCATGCGAGTCCTTTCTTTTCTAGAACTTCAATTTATCTTGTTTTGTGAAAACCTTGAATTTTCGATAAAAATATGCGTGTTCTAAAAATTGGAAAATGTAGACTGTTGATTATTACGGCATTTTTATATATCCATTTTACTTTTCAAAAATGTTTTTTTTGAACTGAAGTGTAAATTTGCACAATTGATTCCCCAGGGAATGCTGAATTTGAAACCACTGACAAGTTTTCAGCTTGATAGTTGAGAAAGTTTTGTGCATGTTATTGGATGTGTAGTTGGTGATTGTGTATCAGGGAATCCCGTAAGTTAAAAGCCTGAGTGTTATGCCCCCATCGTGCATTTATAGAGCATTTTCGCTCTGGGTTTGGCATTGCGGGGGTAGAAGCTGGCTCCCAACTTTCGAGCCGGAGTTAGTGGGGTGGGTAGAATTCTCGGTATGTTTAAACAAATACTGGGCAGGCTTCCTCGCAAGTCATCTAAGTCTTCTGAAAGCAACGAGGTGGGAAGTGCTGCGCCAGGAGGAAATGGAGGTTTAATATCAACTGGAGCCATTGGAGGAAGTGGTGCTCCAAGTGGTATTCCGAACAATGGAAGGGGATGGTCACCTACATCCCAAGCAGGAAATTCTGACGCAGCTGTTCAGCGCAATAACAGTGCATCAACATGGGCCAACTCATCCGCACCATCTTTCTCGAATCAATCAAAGAAATTGCCTTCCACTAGCCTTCCCATTGTTGGAAATCAGAATACAGTTTCCTACGAGTCATTGCCGTCATTCAGGGACGTGCCAAGTTCGGAGAAGCAAAATTTATTCATAAAAAAGTTAAATATTTGCCGTTTTTTATTTGACTTCACAGACCCCACCAAAAATATTAAGGAAAAAGATATTAAACGGCAGACGCTGCTTGAACTTGTTGACTACTTAACATCTGGGCCCGGCAAATTTACTGAGCCTGCCATGCAGGAAATCACAAAGATGGTTGCTGTGAATTTGTTCAGAACACTACCCCCCTCTCCTCGGGAAAACAAAGTGCTAGAAGTTTTTGATCAGGAAGAGGAAGAGCCGGTGATGGAGCCAGCTTGGTCACACCTGCAAATAGTTTATGAATTCTTGCTAAGATTTATAGCATCATCCGAGACAGATGCAAAATTGGCAAAGAGGTATATTGATCATTCCTTTGTATTGAAGTTACTGGATCTCTTTGATTCTGAAGACCCAAGAGAGAGGGAATACTTGAAAACGATATTGCACCGCATATATGGGAAGTTCATGGTACACAGGCCTTTCATACGGAAAGCTATCAATAATATCTTTTACCGATTTGTTTTAGAGACTGAAAGATATAGCGGAATAGCTGAACTTCTGGAGATTCTAGGTAGCATAATCAATGGATTTGCATTACCATTGAAGGAGGAACATAAACTTTTTCTTGTACGGGTCTTGATTCCACTGCATAAACCTAAGGGTGTGTCAATGTATCATCAGCAGCTATCCTATTGCATCACACAATTTGTTGAGAAAGATTTCAAGCTGGCAGACACTGTCATCAGAGGGTTGCTGAAATACTGGCCAGTTACAAACAGTCAAAAGGAAGTTATGTTCCTAGGAGAATTAGAAGAAATTTTGGAGGCTACTCAGGAAGCTGAATTTCAGCGGTGTATGGTACCCTTGTTTCGACAAATTGGCCGTTGCTTGAGCAGTTTGCACTTCCAGGTAAGAATTGTCTAGTTTTTGGAACTAATGCATTACATGTTCTTGGCATCCTGAAGCATTAAACAAGTTGGTGATTGCTTAGCATGTAGATGGAGTGGGTATATATATATATATATATTTTGCATGGATGAAAATCTGTTAAATTGTAAGTTATGCTAGATGAAATGGTAGGGCCTACATGCATTTGTAATATTTGATCTCCTAGTCCCATTTTCAAGAATATTCGCATTTAGTTTTCAAACAATTTAAATTTGATATGGTGTAATGGATGGGATATTATTATAAATGTATTTTATGTTGGCATATTGGATCTAGGGACAAGTAGGCAATTTTTATGGATGCTTGTATGTTGAAGAATATGACATTTGCTTGTATGATCATAGTCATTTTTTTATATTACAATTTTAACTTGATACTCTTTGCAAAAGTGAATTTCTGCTTCTGCAAGTGATAGCATTCTTATGAGTATTGGACCCTTTATATGTGATTTCTGTTTGATTTGTTTGATCATATTAATTCTTACACTTGCGAAGATTGATTTGTGAGCTTCTATTTTTAAGATACATACACAAGCTTACTTCAAATGCACTTGGAGTTGCAAATGTTGATACAATAAAGCCTATAGGAGGTAGACAGTACTCAATTGAACAAAGCAGTGTTCCACAGGGACGTGTCCCCCTTGAAAATCCAGGCATCTCCGAGATGAGGACGTCCCCGAGATGCGAGGACGCTTGGGGAATGTTCCCCTGTCGTCCCTTTGCTGCCTCAAAGTTTCCTTTGCCGTTTCCTTAAAAAGGGGATGTTTCTTGGATGTTTCTTCCCAAGAAATGCCAAAAGGGAACTCTGGGATGTCACCGAGACTCCTAGACATCCCTTGACACCTTAGAAAACTCACAGAAGACTCCCACGGTGTAGCATTTATTTTGATGATTTTTTATAAAAAACAAAAGGAAAAAGGTCACTTCAAAGGGTTAACCCTAACCCTAAATTGACCCCAACCCCCAAGGCCTCTCAAAAAAGTTATAACAGAGACATATTGTATCAATCTTATTCACAAATTCATTGCTACAGCCTGAACTTGAAGAGGAAGAGTGAAGTGAAAGTCTGAGTTTGAGGCTTTGAGTTGCAACTTGCAAGGATACTTGACATGGAGCTTGGGGATGATTAGAGGCATCGAGCCATTAGCCGTTGACTCATGAGTCATGAGTCACTAGTATTACTATCTAGTATTTACTATTTTGTTTTTGCAGTTTGAAGTTTGAAGTTTGAACATTGTTGATTGTAATTACTAATTATGAATCATGATTATGAAAATTTCAAACTTCTAGTTCTCATTCCAATGTCTATATTTTGATTTTCAGTGTTCACTATTAAAATTTAATTTTAAAATTCAGAAACTACTACTAGTTCAATGCAATCATTGCAATGTGTTTAAACTTTACTTATTCCTTAGGCTTCTACAGTTATACATCTTTTTATAACTAATTTTTCAAGTACTATATGTATTTTGGCATTGCTCCCTTGCCGCCGTCCCCCCGTCCCCCCATCGCCACGTCAGGAAACTCCGTGAAACATAGGAACAAAGTCAATGATTTGTGATTGCTATGTAAAAGAAGTTCTTGATTAATTACCTTATTTATAGATTCAAGTTTTTGAAATGTAGTTGGAATAAAACATATTATAGTGGAGAATCTTATGAAGAGAATGATTAATTGACATCAGCCACACTAATCAAATTGGTGAAGACTAATCACTTTAGTTTTATTGAAAATACTGAAACTTTGAATTTGTATTTTGTGATCCTAATTTGTAAGATCCATGGATGTTTACAAAATAGGAGAGTTGTTACAAATGCCAAATTCACACACTCAGATATGAGCATATTATATTTAAATTCTACATTGCTGAATTGGCAGATTTACCCACTCATTCCAGGTATGAAACATCCTGGAATCAGAATCTCTCCTAAAATAAAATATACTTTCCCGGATGTATGAAGAGTTTTTTTTTTTTTTGAATTTTTTCAGATTAATAGAGGTTATGCTTTACAAAAAACACTCAGAAAATTTCAGAAATAACAAATAACTTCATTAAATGGAAATACTTGTAAACAGTGACTTTTTTTCTGAATTTTTATTACAATTTATTGCCTTGAGAAACGCCCAGATTTTAAGTGCAGCCTGAGCACATGCATCTGAAATGACCCAGAATGACCAGTCTAACATAGACGCCTAATAAACACCCAGCTACACACAGTATTGCAGAAAATTAACAATATAGCATAGGCAAGCAGAGAACCTGGAGAATACGCAGGTCTGATATTTAGAATATTAGATAATGTGCCTAGAACTACTTTAGGAGCCATGATTTTGTTCTGAGAGCCCCCCAATGTCTGCACCTTCATATATCAGCCTCTAAACTCCATGGGAAACTCAGCAAATACAGATCCTTGATTAAAAAGCCACAACTTATTCACTGGCTGCAGCGATTCAGCTTCAAATTGCTTCCATACGTCCTGAATACCTTTGGCAAACCTTATTCAATGATCTCACACGGCATTTTCAGACGTTCCAGAATATTTCATTCAAAGATTTGGGGTTTTCATCCCATACTGCTTGGGGGTTTCGTCCTGGTAACAGTTGCTTCATGACTGGAGAAGAGAAATAAAATAAAAAACGAGTTTTCTGAATACCTCCCAAAAAATCAAATCGAGCCTTTTTACCTTTCATCGATGCCAATTCTTATCCATACCAAAAGAGCTATTGATTCCTTGAAGAAATCTTATTTTCCATTTTAAACAGTCATCCTTTGCTAAAATATTAGACTTAGGCTTCTCTTTAAATATTTTAACCCCATGTTGAATCGCCTAGAGAATAATAAGTCGTCACTTAAAGTGGCCCCACATTTATTCATATTGAATAATTAAATAAAATTAAAGGGAACTATAGCTTTTTGGCCCCGATTTAATTATTCTCATATTCCCTTATTGATTAATTTATTTCTAACCTCCGGGAATAGAAGAGGTTAGAATATTTCCTCATGATTGATCAACAGGCGAAGAGGGACACTACATAAAATGTTGGCGGAATCGTCCAGGGTACTGCATCTTCACTGCTGAAATGATTCTTCCAAACACCTCCTGCACCTGTGCGATTCTCTCCATATTGTTATGTTTCCAAAGCGATTCTGGGCGTTGGTTGTTTCTTTTTGACTTTTAGAAAATGAAAAAAACCCTAAAACGAAGCATTTCCCAAATGCAAACAAGGACAGGCATGACCAAGGATGGGTTTTCTATTTCCCTACAAATGTACATTTCTGTTACTGAATTTGCAATGGTAGCCTCATTGTCAATGTGTCAAAATTGTTAATAGTGGGGTGGCTGCAAACTGTTTTTCTTCAACAGTTTCGAATCTTCCATTTTTCATCTACAGCTGCAAACTACAAAGTGTTTACTGTTAACAAGTATCAAGTATAAAACAGATAAATTCTTAAAAACCTCAGTTTGTGCTCAGACTCCACACATCATTAATAAATAATATATTATTACTTATTGAAAACCTAATAAATAAGAAGTAGGTCAGGACAGCAGGAAGAAGGAGTTGATACTAACTCAGTTGAAGCAGAGATGGGTGAAAGAAGAGGTGAAAGCCCACCAAGGGATTTGAATAATGAGCTTGATAATTTCTTGACCACCTTTGCCCAGCAGCAGCAGCAAATGCTACAACAATTACAAGTTGTATGATCACAGCCATGGGTCAAATGAGAGTGGATCACGCAAGATCGAGAAGATCAGGAAGTGAACATAGCAGAAGTGATGCTAGACAAGGAAATCAAGGTAGAGCGGCCTCTAATGCTGTTAGAACAGCGAGCACAAGGTCTGATCGGCCTCTTTGTCCTACATTTGTGCTTTGGCAGATTGAAGAAGAAGCAATTCCAAAAGTGGAGGAAGAGACACACATCACTGATAATGTTATGGTGGCCTACGATGAATATAGAGCTCTTCCACTTGAGGTGAGACAACTAATTAATCTGAATTAGTTTATGAACCAGCGGAAAGATAAAGCTAGATTCAGATTGGAAAGGCAAGACAAGGAACTTAGAAGACAAACAAAACACGGCACTCAACCCAAGGGAATACAAGGAAGCATTGAATAAGGTTCCTTTACCGACCTTCGATGGAAACTGGAAGATAAGTGCCAGATCATCAGTGCATAAACTTGACACATTCCTGTCCTTGAAACCTATGGAGGAAGATAAGGCTATATAATTTGCTACAATGCATTTGGAGGGTGTAGCATATGACTGGTGACACCATGGGTTAGTATCACAGGATCATGCCTTGATACGTTCATATGAGGAGTTTGTCAATAAAGTGATAGCACATTTTGACTGGAAGGATGTTGAGGTCAATTACAGGGATTTGGCTCAGCTTAAGTAGGTTGGACATGTTGAGGCCTATATCAATGAGTTTCAGAAAATAGCAGTCATGGTTCTTGATATGACTGAGAGGCAAGTTACTATGTTGTTTTTCAAGGGTTTGAGTGACAAATTGAGGGGTTTAGTGAAGGCTCATAAGCCCAGTACACTACATGATGCCATTGGCCTAACCCTTGTTTTGGAGACTACACCTCCCTTCCAGCCTCAAAGAAAGGCTTTTAGTGGATTTCAGTCAAAACAAAAGGGTTTCAATTAGCAAAAGACCACCCCACTGAAACCTGAATAGGAATTGAAAAATGAACTACGTGGGAAAAAGTTATGCTTCACTTGCAAGGAGCAGTGGGAGCCTGGCCATCGTTGCCTTGGGAAAGGCAAGGTTCATTTGATTGAGGTCAGCTCAAATGATGAGGAGTAGGATGGTCATGAGACCAGTGCTGGAGATGACAATGGACAAGAGGAGTAGCCTCCACAGCTAGAGTTGGATGATTTTGGAGTTAAGGAGACTCCCCAAAGCACCATAGCCTCATTATCTGGAGTTCGTAGTGTCCTCAAGGGACAACGCATGGTTTGTTTGGTGGATAGTGGAGTCACACACAACTTCATCGATGAGGGTCTAGTGATGAAGCATGGGCTACAGGTTGAGGAGTTTTCAAGATTCAATGTGATTGTAGTAGATAGGTTTTAGTTGAGTTGCACTATGTATTGGGTCTTGGTAATATTGATGCAGTTTTGGGGTTGTAGTGCTTGCAGTCACTTGGGAGGTACATTCAGGACTTCGCAGAATGGATTTAAAGTTTATGGTTGATGATAAAAAGATTGTGTTGAAGGCTATGCTTGATGGTGGTCCTCAAGTAGTGTTAGCCAAGAGGATGGAGGCTTTATTCAGAAATGGAGAGGTGGATTGGGCAACACAATGCTTTGTTTCTACCAAGCCCACCTTCAGTAGCAAACCACACTACCATGTTGACATCTAGACAGTGTTGGTTAAGCATGGGGTAGTATATGGAGACATTCCTCCAGGTCGACCTCTTGATTGTGGGTTTGAGCACGTCATTGAGCTTGAGGAAGGGGCTAAACCAGTTATAACTATGCCCTACGACACTTGTGCCATTTTAAGGAGGAGATTGAGAAAACAATCAAGGAGCTCCTGAGCATGGGACACATTCAACCCATTTCTAGTCTATTTGCCTTGTCAGTTGTTTTGGTGAAAAAGAAGAATGGAACTATGCGTATGTGCACAGGCTACAGGGCCTTGAATAAGAAGACAATAAAGAACATATATCCTATTCCCAGGATCGATGAGCTGATTGATGAGTTACATAGGGCCATGTATTTTTCTAAGATTGATCTTCACTCAGGATATCATCAGATACGAGTTTAGGAAGAAGATGCTCATAAAATTGCCTTCTGTTGCCGCTATGGTTATTTTGAATTCCTTGTCATGCCATTCAAACTCACAAATGCCCCAACCACATTTCGGTCGTGCATGAATCACATTCCGTGAGTAGTTACGAAAGTTGTCTTGGTTTTCTTTGACGACATCTTGATATACAATAGGACATGGGATGATCACTTGCATCATTTGGATGTAGTGTTGAGTATCATGGAGGCCCAATTGCTTTACACGAAAGCTTCCAAGTGTGAGTTCGAGATGACTGAGATACTCTATCTTGGTCATGTGATTGGGACTAATGGTGTGAAAGTACACTAAGAGAAAATACAGGCGATTCTGGATTGGCCGCCACTGAAGAACATATCAGCGTTGAGAGGCTTCTTGGGTTTGTGCTCTTACTATAGGAGATTTGTGAGAGGTTTCTCACAGTTGGCGTCATCTTTGACAAACCTTACTAGGAAAGGTGCATTTCTTTGGTTTGAGGAGTCACAGGTTACATTTGACAAGCTCAAGGAGATCATGAGCTCATGTCTAGTGTTAGCATTGCTAGATTTTACACAACCATTTGTCTTGGAGTGTGATGCATTGGGTCAGGGAGTTGGTGTAGTTCTAATGCAAAATCTACATCCAATTGTGTTGTACCCAAAATTAATTTTTGGCATTCTGCTTAAATTGAGCTAAATCATGTAAAAATGCCGTCGAAAGTTAGTTTTAGGTCAAACCAAACATAAGGTCTTTGTGGGTTTCTATCAAGGAACATATGTATGAAATTATGAAAAATTGAAAATTAGGGTTTCGATCCCCTATTTTTAGGGAAACCCCTGAAAATAGGACCTTCCCGGAAATGATTGAAAATGATTTTGATAGGATTAATCAACTTCATGATCACACTGGTCAAGTTAGAATCATCAAAAGACATATTTTACTCTGGTGGGTCTATTTCTATTTTTCAGGAACAAAGTTAGGAGCTTTGCAGCCATTAATGGCAGATTAGCCAGTACCAGGTGTTGAAAGCTAAGCTTCGAAAGCTTCAACGACACAATCATGGCGGAAAAGGATTAAAAAGATGCTGTTTGACGAGGGAGATTCTCGAAACTGAAAAAGGGCCAAAATTTGGCTAACTCTCGAAATGCTACCAAGGAGGATATAGTTTAAAATGCCAAAGGCACCCTTGGATCTCAAGGGCCAAATGCAGTCACTAGATTCATCCAAGGCAGTCATCCTCTTCGCGTTCCTGCTGGCTCAACAACGAAACATTCAACAAGATCATCTGATTCAGTGATCACCGGTGAGCATTGACGAAGTGCGAAGAGGCTGTTATCAAAAGACATTCAAAATGGTTGCCTCGCATGAAAAAGGCACCCTCTCTTTTGGGCCCTCAGATGCTGTCAAATGGGTGAAGGACCCCCAGGATGATCTTCTCCATTTGGATCAACCTTGACAACGAAACCGTCAGCGACGACAAGGCAATTATCTGATGACAGAGATCAAACTGAAGTAGTTTTCAACATAAAATAACTGATCAAAAAGAGCAAAAGCGCCCCTGCTGGAGAAAGGCACCCTTGCTTCTTGAGACCTTAAATTGACTTTCAGGGGCTGAGACACCAACCATCCTTTTCAAGATTGAGCTGGTCACTTGATGAATCATCAAGTGAGATTGTCTGACTCGTTAGCCAATGAGGATATCAAATTAGAGCACGGAAGTTCTAAGTAGAGAAGTTGAAGAACAAACATTGAAAATTGACTAAGGCAAGTGCAAAAGCGCCCTTGCTGAAGAAAGGCACCCAGTCTTCTAGAGCCTCAAACTCAGTTTTCCTGCTTAGCATCTCCCAGGCACATCTCATCAGCACGGATCTATCTCAACAGTGAATCTATCAGTAGTTGTTCAGGATCAACTGATCAATTTGGAGCGAAGATCAAACAGATGTCATTCAACATGGAAAAATGGTGAAAAAGAGTTCAAATCTTGAAAAGGATGCCTAAAATAGTCAAGTCATGTTTTGTTGACCAAGTAAGAGGTTTTGGAGGAAAATTTGTTTCAAACAACCCACAATCAGTGGGATTTAGCTTTGGGAACTCAAGATCAAGTCGATTCCCTCCAAAATCATGAGTTGACATCCATACTTGATGCATTCAAGTATCAATCACTATGTCTCAAGCCTAGGCATTCCATTTCATTATTCTTCTTTTTCAAGTTGAAGGCTAAAGCAACAAATAGCCCTCCAAGGCATCTTTTCAAGATCTGACAGAGGGTTCTGACCATTCTTCATTTATTTTTGAAGATTGGTGGCATAGAAGGGTAAATTCTCAAAGCTTGCATCCAGAGGTAGATTTTTACAAGAGGGCAGCAAATAACTTCCAATCTTCCTCTTGTCTACTTCCTCTCTTCTATCTTAAAATTCTTGCATGTCACAAAAAACAACAGGCTACCAAAGATCTGATCAACTGGGTATGATCAACATAATTTTCTAGTAAAACCCATCTCTTCAAATTTTCTAGAAACAATAGACTTGCTGCCTCTATTTTTAGGGATTTTTTATGAAAAGTCTCAGAATAAAAAATCTAAGGAACTGGGTTTGTTCAGCATTGAAGCACTAACAAAACCCATGTGTTAGATTTTTTTCGGAAAAATACTTCTCGGCGAGTGGCTATTTTTAAGGGTTTTCAGAAATTATCTGAACATATCCGTGTTTATAGTCAACAGTCGAGTTTTTCAATGTATAACCGAATGCGAAAGGTAGTCATTCCAAACACAAAGCCGCCACTGATTACTACCACATTACCTTCCACATCCCATACTAACAAGGTTGGATGACGTGGCTGCACAGAAGACTGGAGCACCGAGAGATAGTCAATGACTAGTCAAAGGAGTTGTTGACTCAAGATGATGAGGTGTTAGACATCTAGTTGAGACGTCCTACCCTCCAAATGGCATTTATGGCACTTAAAGTTGACTTGATGCCTCTTTCCAAGTCAACTCAAAATAGCATTAAATGTGATTGAGTTAGCTTGATGCCCCTTTCCAAGTTGACTCCACATTTGATAGATCATGCATTGTCACATCCCACTAATTGAGGATGTCTAATTGACTTCTATAATTTGTGGATTTCGGATCTCCACTAAACATGGATGTCTATTTTGGAGGCACACTTTGTAATAAAGTTCACCTTTGTTTAGTTTCAGTCAATTGAAGTAGTTTCCAGTTGACTCTTTGTTTAATTTTAGTTAACTGAAGTAGATTTCCAGTTAACTGATTGCTCACCTACTTTTAGACATAGGAATAAATCTTGCTGATTGGCAATAATTGATTGTTAACTCAAGGAGATTTTAGGGTTGCCTACTCCTTTGAGTTCTATAAATAAGAGCCTTGGGCTCATTAGTTGTTTAACCTTTACTTACTATGCAAAATTGCTGCGCCATTGTTGCCAACAAGTTTGAAAGTGATTATTTGTTCACTCTTGGATGAGAGTTAATTGGTTGATCGTAATTGTGCATGATTTCGTGCCTTTGCTGTCCCAATCCTTGTAATTCGTTTGGAAAGCTTGAAGAAGGAAATCAAAGGGAACATGCAATTTGATCTAAAGATTTGAGTTCTTCCAAACATCTTTTGTTTATAGCTTATTGTTTCAATCTCCTCCTCGGACAGGGGTTCCTCCTCCTTGGATATTTTGTCATCAATAGTTATCGTTTGATGTTGTTTAATGGATTGTCTTTCAATCCATACTTCGGATAAGGGTTCCTCCTCCTCAGCAAGTTTCTCGACCAAATCATCATAATTTGTTTCTAGTAAGCTGTTTCCTAGCCTATACCTCGGACAAGGGTTTGTCCTCCTTGGCAAGTCTCAGATCCAACTTACCATAAAGAGTGTTTGCTTGCATAAAACCTTATCCCAACGTATATCTAAGAGTTTAGAGCCTTGACCATATTCTAAGGAGACGACGGATTCAAGTGATCCAATCAATCCATTCTTGCTCCTATACCCTCATGCTTTGTTTATCTTGGGGAGATAGGATAGATTAAAAGCTAGTTTAGTCGTAGTTAAGACTTGCAGAAACCAGAGAAAAGCTTAGCTACGACACATTGTGTTTGTGCACCCTTGTGTCCTGCCGCTAAGTATAAAAAGATAGGAACCTTAGTCTACTCTACCCTTTCTTACACATTACATCAGCAAAGAGAGATCTTCCTCTCTATAATCCGAAGGAGTAGTACTATAACAATTGCAATCGCTGATCGTTTCCAATAAGCACTCCAGAGGTGCTAATTGAAACGCCAATAGATTGCATGCGAGAGCAGAAAGTTGAGGGACACTGAGAGGTTGTACTCCACTTACGAAAGGAGATGCTAGCGATTATGCATGTGCTAGTGAAGTTCAGGTAGTACTTAGTGGGGACTAAATTTGTGGTCAGGACTGATCACAACAGTCTCAAATATTTTCTAGAACAGAAGGACTTGAACGAACGACAACAAAAGTGGGTGAGCAAGATTCAAGCATACAACTTCGATGTGGAATATATTAAGGGGAAGAAGAATATTTTTGCCGATGCTCTTTCTAGAAAACCAACACTTTACTCTCTCACTAAGATTTCAGCTGATTGGTAATCTCAATTAGTGGCCAAATACACCAAAAATACTTTTGCTTGTGATTTGATTGATGGCTGGGTACAGGATGATAGATATTTAGTAGTTGATGACATCATTTATTATAAGAACAAAATTTATCTTGTACCAGGGTTGAAGTTGAAGGCTATGATTTTGAGGGCTATGCATGATGCCCTTCTAATAGGTCATCCAGGTTTCTTCAAAACTTATCGTCAAATTTGTGAGATGTTCACCTGGAAGGGATTGAAGGATGATGTGTTGCAACATGTTAGAGAGTGCCTGACTTGTTAGCAGAACAAGTCAAAACACACATTCCCTGTAGGTCTTCTATAGCCATTGCCGATACCTGAATAGAAGTGGGAAGGAATATCCATGGACTTTATCACAAGACTTCCACATGTTCAGGGGAGAGATTGCATATATGTAGTTGTGGATAGATTGACAAAATATGCCCATTTCTTTGCTATATCTACCAATTACACCGCACTTCAGGTGGCCAAAATATTCTTCAGAGAGGTGTTCAAGTTGCATGGAGTTCCCAAAACGATCGTCAGTGATCATGACAACAGATTTCTAAGTATGTTTTGGCAGGAGTTGTTCCGTTTGGTAGGTATAGAGTTGACATCGAGTGCGAGCTACTATCCTCAAACTGATGGTTAGACAGAGATAATAAATAAATGGATTGAGGGATATTTGTGAAGTTATGTTTCGGGGCAGCAACGTGCTTGGATTAGGTGGTTGTATTTAGGGGAGTATTGCTACAATACCACCTACCACATGTCGATTGGCATGTCCCCCTTCAAGGCCTTGTATGGGTATGATGCCTTATCATTTGTAGATTTGGCCTTTGATGATAGCAGGGTCCCTTGGGCCAAGGAGACAATGCAGAACCATCAGGATATTCTCAAGGCATTGAAGGACAATCTGCAACATGCACAGAATTAGCAGAAAATGTATGCATATAGGCACCGAGTTGAGAGACCATTTGAGGTTGGAGACTTATTTTTCCTGCACTTGCAGCCATACGAGCAATCCTCATTGAAGAAAAGTGGTGCAAAAAAACTCAAGCCACGTTTTTTATGGGCCTAATAGGATAGTGAGGGGAATTGGCGAGGTTTTATACGAATTGGAGCTTCTCAAGGGTAGTAAAATCCACGACGTCTTCCATGTCTCTTGCCTCAAGAAGGCATTGGGTCAGCAGGTTGTGACATCTCCAGAGCTTCCTCCATTTGATGAAGAAGGGAATTTGGTATTAGTTCCTGAAGGTATTGCTGATTGGAGAGAGAGGAAGCTGAGAAACAAAGTGATTCGAGAATATCTGATCAAATGGAAAGATTTACCAGTTGAGGATGCAACTTGGGAAGGTGAAGAGATTTTGTAGCATCCTAATTTGTGATTGCTAGAGGACCAGCAATCCGGGAAGGGAGGACTGTAATAAATAATCATGAAGAAATTTTCTAACCTTTTCTATTCTCGGAGGTTAGAAATAAAATTAACAATAAGGGGATAATGAGAATAATTAAATTGGAGCCAAAAGGCTATAGTTTCAGTTTAATAATATTTAATTATTCATTATGATTAATAGTTGGGCCACTTTAAGTGACGATTTCTCTTTTACTAGGCGACTTAACATGGTGGTCAATAAATTAAAAAGAAACCTAAGTCTATTGTGATGGAAAAGGATGATTTATTAAATTGGGAATAAGATCTCTTAAAAAGGAATTGATGGCTTTTTTTGAAGGAAAGAATAAGGGCATCAATTGGTTTGGAAAAGGCATTTGGAAATCATTTTGATATTTTTCTCTCAGCCGAACTATGAAGAAGGACTCTCCAGGATGAAACCCCTGGTCATGATCTGAGTGGGATGGAAACCCCAATCATTGGATGTTTGCAAGCATTCACAGTGCAGAATACAGAAAGAAGAAATCAGTTAGTTTGAGTAAGGAAATTGCAGTGATAATTAGGAGCTGTTCTGTCAAATTCATAGTCAATTTCACTGAGACTTTTAGGAGCTATGCATGCAAGTCATGGACTGTGCTAAGAAGGAAAACTGTCAACAAAATCGCAGCCATTTCTAAGTTTACTGATTTGCATAAATAAATCTGGTATATCATTTGAACTTGAAGTTTCTGGGCTCAATAAAGTTATCTGAAATTCGACAATTCGTTGAATGTGTTGTTCTGAAAATTCATTGTGAATTGATACTGTTCTTGAATCAAATTAACCTTGCTTTAAACAAACCATTTGAAAACACTTAAACATCATGCAAACATTTAATCACTATGCAATGAAATCGAGCTAAGGATATTTCAGAAGGTAAGTTGGTATCAACATGAGGATTAATTGTTTCCTCAAAAATGTATTTGTTTTTCTCAAATGCATCCACCTTTGTTGCTCTTTCCTATTGAGCAATATCTTCATTAGTAATCAAGATATTATAATGTTATTTTTCAACAATTTTATTAGCAAAAGGATTGGTGTCATCCAAGTTGAAGGCATCAATAGAAGTACCTTCCACCTTTTTGGTTTGAAGGTGAGGGTTGTATTGGACAAAGACCAAGGTCATTGAGGCGCTTATGGTGGGTCAACTTGTTTCTCTTTTTCGTTTGAATGCTCTCAAATAGGCTCCAATTGCATTCACACTTTGAAGCACTACAAAGTTGAGACAAAACATGGATAGTTAGCCTTTGAAGATTTGGCATGCTGGCATTGTAATTCTCCCGCAACAAATCTACAAATAAAACATTAGGAAAAAAATTTAGAACTTGTTTACACTTTCAAGTTTCTAGTTTCTAGTATTAAACTAAAACTTAAGGATTTTTTTTACTTAGCTGCTGTTGTTCCCTCCTTTGAATTGCTTAAGTTGAAGAAAAGAGCCTCCCCTTTGCACCATTGTATACCTCCAACTCATCAAGAGCTATGTCTCTAATCTCATTATTTGGTAGTATCTTATCAATGCATGAAACAATGCATGCCATGACTTTGTTAGCCTCAAATGTATAAGAGAAGTATAACTTTGGGTTTAGATAGTAGGCTAAGGTATGTATCGATTGGTGGAGTTGGTTCGTCCATTTGTGATCAATGATGCACCAAATAATTTCATATTTTCTTTTGTTTTCCACCATGGTAATGCAAAATGATTTCTTTGACTCTATCCATGTCTTCATAGAGGTAATCAATTGGCATGCCATTCCATCCACCAAATCCACAACTTTGGCCAAAGGTTTTGTCACCTAACAAATTGAAAATAAATTTTAATTATTACAAAACTAACCAAAGAAAATAAAGGAAATATATAATTTCATATAAAATTAATGTTTGTAATTGTTACTTACCTTGAATATTTTCTTTGCTTTTTGATGAATGACTCATCAAAAATTGTTCTTGCAACCTTTGCTTGTTTGATTTTTTTGGCATATGGAGACTCCATCTAGGCATTGCTTACAAATATTTGCTCAAGAGAAGGAATTGTGGCTGTAGTGCACTGTAAAGTAAGGAAGTGGGTCGTAAATCTTGTCACTGTTGGTCGCAAAACTCCTTGTCAGTTGTGTGATCTATCATCAAAGAAAGGACCCAAGTATGGTTGAATAAATTTAGTAACTTGTTTCGAATCCTCAACTACACTTTTGACTAGTAAAATCTTTTCAATGTTCCTAGATCAAATCCAAGCAATGTGCAATACAAGTAGTCCAAGAAATAGTAGGACGCCTCTCCATAATAAGGCTCCTTGCATGTAATGTCCCCTTTGGGGATATACCTGTTTGTTGCCCAAAAATAACAATTCCAACAATATAATTTATTTCACAAATAGTATTCTAAAATTAAATCATATAAAAGTTATTGGACTGAAGAGAAAATGAGCAATTAAGATACATAACATCTCCTAGTTGAAGCTAAATAACAAACCGTAATAAGGATTGAAGAGGAAAGCATGATAGGGCGCTTAGAGATTGTTCATCACAATTAAGCCCAAGAGCGTGGTATAACATCCCCTGGCCCACAAGTGGCAGGAACTCCCGTCCATCCAACATGGTGTGGCCTACTGGAACCAGTTTGCTGCCTCTCCCAACTGTGTTTCCTTACTAATCCCTGCCTGATTGCTTATAGGGAAACAAATAGATTAAGATAAATGACATCACTTGATTGAATCTAATCTACAGCTTCATTTCCAATAACCAATCATAGCAAGGATTGGAGAGGAAGGCATGATAGGGTGCCTGAAGACTATTCATCACAATTAAGCCCAAGAGACTTACATTGTGGAACCGGTCTACTGCCTCTCCCAACCGTGTTTCCTTACTAATCTATGCTTGATTGCTTATAGAGAAACAAATAGATTAAATCAATAGATTAGCAATTCCCATTAGTAATTATATTAAAGATACATAAGATATTATATATATTATATTATACTCCATCATGATGCATACCACTCACTTACTAAATCCAAAGGCTGCTGCTCTTCTGAATGCAGATATTTATATATTATCTGATCTCCTTTGATGATTGATGTCTTAGTGATTGATATTTGAATGATTGTCTTAATGATTGATATTTCAATGATTCAGGGTTAGAATTGTTGATGCTTGAATAGTTGAAGTTTGAATGATGGATGTTTGTATGTTTGATTGATTGAATGAATTGATAATTTATGATGATGATTTGCTGATTGATTGTTTGCTTGATTTGATAATTGATGATTGATATGATGGATCATGAGTGATGATTGAATGAGTGCTGATTTGATGCATTGGTGAGTGATGATTGATTAGTGATCCTTGAATGCTTGGAATGATTTCTCCTTTATACTTTATTGGTGAAGAGTCACCACTTTTCATAAGAATTGAGTCACCGCCCTTCATTGCTGCCCTTTTGAGAATAATAAATCATTTTTTTCCCAAATTGATCTCTCTTGAATGTCCTCCTCAAATGAAACCTTCTCCCCTTTATATCTTCCAATGGAAGGGAGAGGTCACACCTCTTCATCATGTCTACCCTTTGCAAGAGTCACAACCTTTCACAATTACCACCCTTTGAAAGAGTACAACGTTTTATAATTTCTGCCCTTTGCAAGTGTCACTTCCTTATTTTCTTCCCATTACAAGTACTGACATCTTTTTGACTATTTTCAGCCTTCTTTTCCTATGCTGTTACAACATAAACACTCAGCTGCTACAAAATATACAGTCTGTTACATGCTGCTCTATTCTTTTTACATCCTTTTTCAGTGAAACAAAACTTTAACTTTTTCCTTCAATGCATTTGCTGCTGTTGCAGTGTCTTTGGAATTTCATTAATTCCTCTTTGAAGGGGGTGTTGTGCTTGGTGTTGAACGGCCACTGGTCAATGATGATTTCTTCTTTATTGCTGCTTTCCATCTTTTTGTCCTTTATTTTTGCTGTCCAGATTACCTGCATAGAAATATGAAAATACGTTAGTCTTCTATAAGACTTAGTAAGTGCTCTCTTCTTCTCTTCTTCTCCTCATTTCTAGCTTTCCAAATGTACCATAATATTTTGTTAGTCAAAATTAACCAAAATATATTATCAATTTTATCTATTTCATCAATCTGACTAGAAACAATCTCCAATTTGTTGATGGAGTTACATTTCCCCAATCCTTCTAGATCTGCGAGAAATAACAACCAGATTTCTTTAGTGAAGAAACATTCAAAGAAAATATGTTCTATTGTTTCATGTTTTTTACACACTTCGCATATTTCAATATTGCTGCTGTTTATATTAAAAGGGGATGATTTATTTTTAACTTTATTAAGTTTAATTTTAAGCTATTTTTTGATTGAATAATGAGGGTTCTATTGGGGACCTCACCTGAAAATTATTATGATAGGTAGATACAAAATGGCACCATTGCTGTGGAAGCTACAAGGCATAACCCTTAGAGGTTTGACGTCAGGAAAGCTGAAATTCAAGAGATTTATACAAAAAGCCAAAGAGGTATACAAAGACCCAAATCAAAAAATTCCTTGGCATATTTGAAATCTAAAGCTATGTAGGTAGAAGAAAACACACAGTCAAGTGCCTTGGTAGTATCCCCGAACCTTAGCCACATTAAATTGTTCAAAAATCCATCTAGACCAAGTTCTCAATGTCAACACAACCTCCTCATGAGGAGAACCGCCACCCTCCCAAAACTATTACTAATATTTAGTATATTTATTTTTAGGTTAGATTTTATTTTTTTAAATTTATATTTTTAAATTTTTTTAATTTATATAAGTATGAATATTTTTAATTCTAAAAAATGATATTATATATTATTCAAATTTTAATAGTTTAAAATTAAAATAATAAATTAAAATTGTTTGAATTTAATCACAATTTTTTTCCCAAATTTTATTAATCATCGAATTTGATCTGAATTTTACCTTCATTGAATGTGAACACAAATATGAACCTTGTGACTTAGCTCTTTATAATATTTTGAGGTTATCCAGAATCACCTCATCAACATTAATATAATTGAAGAAAAATCTGGGGTTCAAGTTGAGTGCCATTTCATGTATGTTTTGGTTAAGCTGCTTGTTCCACCTATGATCAATTGTGCACTAGATGGGTTCAAACTTTATTTTATTTTTCCCATAATAATGTTGGATGTTCTCATTGTCCATGGATTCATATGGATAATCTGTTGGGTATTTTTAAAATTAAATTTAATAGAAATTTGAGTGATAACAACAAATAAAAAGCAAATGATAAATCTTAAAATTAAAAATTTAGAAGTTGTACAATCTTACAAAGTAATGAAGTTTTACTTTGTATGTTCGTAATTGTTAAGTTTTAAGTTATTTTGAGGATATCATTTGTGCTCTTCATAAACACATCATCTAAAATTGTCTTCACAACTTTTCCGCTTTGGCCTTCTTGGAATATGTAGATGCCAATCACAAAGTGGATGCAAACTGTTGGAAACGTTATTGTCATTGATGTCAAAAGTGATATCAAAACAGAACGAATCCCTTCATTCAAGGGCAGATCACATTATTTCAAGGTGATAAAATACATGTTTATTATTCCTAAGTGCTGTCCGACCTTACTCCACCTTGGTGCTCACTTTGCAAATTGCAAATAATAATAAAAAAGATACTTATGTTGCTGGCCAACATGCTTCTCTTTGGCTCCTTTCTTGGGTGAATTTAAGTGTTTAAAATAAACTTTATTAATTAAACTCTTGGCTGACCTCCTTTTGGTGAAGTGTGTGATTTGGATATTAATACAAGTTATTTTGGAGGTTAGAAAGCAAGTTCTCAAATAAAAAATCATTTCTTTTAAGAGCAGAAATTAGGAGAAGAAGAGCAGATTTAAGAAGAAGAGGAGCAGATTTATGGACCTTATTTGAAGAAGGTTTTAATCAGATTTATGACAAATTGTAGCAGATTTATATGAAGAATATATGCAGATCTTCAAAGGAGATTTATAGCAGGCTTTTGGAGGTGATTTAAAGCAGACTTGGAGCAGACCTAAGAGCAAATTTGCAGGAGACTTGGAATAGACCTAAGAGCAGATTTATAGCAGACCTAAGAGCAGATTTTATGAAGTAGATTATCTTGCTTTAAAGAAGCAATACCCAAAAGACAAAAACTTTGTTGTGTTAGAGGTTGGTGCTTCATATTGAAAGAGATTGGTGTCTCTTATTGAGTTGGTGCTCAAGTGTTGAGGATTGGTGTCTCCAGTAGGTTGGTGCCTACAAAGTTTGTAAGAGAATTTTATATAAGCAATATTTTGCCGTGGTCTTCTCCTGAAAAGGTTTCCATGTAAATCTTGTGTTTTTCTTGTGTTCTTAATTGTTGAAGTTGTGTGATTGGTATTATTGTGATTATTAATTTGAAAAGGAAAATGATTTCCTTATATTGATTCAACCCCCCACCCTCCTTAGTATAAGCCTTTGCTCATTACAAACATCTACTTAAGTGACATTAGTGAGGCTGCAATGCTTTGCAATGTGATGAAGTTTGTGGTGAATAGTGACTTTTGATTGCATAGACTCCTTTCCTTTGGTGTGCTCTATCATCGAGTTAATCATTTAGGGGCGACTATAGATGTAGTATTAAAATAATGTTTATTATTTATTTATTAATGCGCAATAGTGTAAATTATTGTAATTTAGTGACAAGATCGTCTTTGATCTTATCTGGAGTTTCTTTTTAGAAACTTCCCGGTTTTTGTAAATCTTGTAAACTATTTATTGAGCACATTGCTCATTGTTAATACATCGAATATTTGAAATTTTTGGGCTCCATGTTCGAGCTCCTTTTCTTGAGTTTTTTCATCCTGTCTGGGTTCCTGCAAATTCATGGGCATTTTGTTTGAAGAAATCGTAGGAATTTTATTTTTTAATCCCTCTGATCATGTTTTCCTTGAGGTCGCGATTTTTTCCAGAAGGTGATGGGATTACCTCGTGCTGTGTGCACGATTTCTTCTTTGGCAGCGTGTGTTTGTTTTTCTTGTTTTTGAGATGCGAAATCATGAAATCTTTGAGACGCGTTTTTCATGCCTCTATTTGTTTTGGCGCAAATTTGCTCATTTCCTTTGCGCACAACTCTGTTCTTGCATGTGTTTTTGTTCACACGCCATCATCTGCTGTGTAATGCGTTTTTTTGAAGGGTTTTTGGGCGTTATTTGAAGAAGTTTTTGGCCGCGATCTGTCAAGTTCTGAAAACACGTTTTTTGAATTCCTATTTGGCCGCGGATCTCCTCACTGTTGGACGCGCTTTTCTCCTCGTTCTGGTGGCCACACGTATCTTTCCAGATTTCTAGAATTTCGAGCTGGTTTTCTACAATTTTGCTGGTCTTCAATGGCGGCCTAGGGTTCCAGCACTTTCGGCTAGGGTTTTGACCCTTTAGATCAAGTCAATTTTTTTTTCTAATTGCAGATTCTTGGGTGGGTTTTTCGAAAGCTCAACTGGGTTGGTCTTCGAATTTTCTACGTGCATCGATTTCTGTGCCTCGAATTTTGTGCCATTCGTACATTGCACTTTCTGTAGAATGAACCTGAATTTTCCTGAATTTTCCTTTTGTTTTTGCATTGGAATTCATGCCTCAAGTTTCATGCATCAACCTCTTCTCAGTACCTCGTTTTTCGTGCCTCAAAAAGTGTGAAGATGGCCAGTTTAAATAATCTGATGCTGGAGGGCAGTCAAAGATTCAATGGCAAAAATTACAACTCTTGGAAGCAGCGGATGATGACAATCTTTGAATACTGTTGCCTTGATCAGATGATCCTCGACAATGCTACTCGTCCCACAACGACGGGTAAGGATCAAGAGAAGTTTGATGAGCAGAATCGTGAAGCGGTGATGCTTATTAAGCTTTCAATTATTGATGATCAGCTCCCTCAGATTCCACTTGCAAAATCGGCTAAGGAGATTTGGGATCACTTGAAGGGTTTGCATGAAACTTCCGACAAAAGCCGTGCGTTTTTTTGAAGAATATGCTGTTTTCTATCATGATGGATGAGAAAACAACTCTGCAAGCGCACCTGAATAAAATCGAGGAGATCAAAGATCAATTGGAGGCGATTGGCCGGAAAATGGAGGAGGAAGACATGGTCGTGATCACCCTAAAAAGTCTACCGAAGTCCTATGAACACTTCATAGAGACTCTCAACATTACGTCTGCTAATGTTGATCTCAAGTTTCCAAATCTGTGCACTATCCTCTTGCAGCAGGATCGCTGGAGACAATAGTTCGGTAGCAGTACATCATCATCCTCCACGGAGCAGGCCTTTGCAGCTAAAACCCAACCCAAGCAAAAAGGGAAAGGTCAGCCTTCACAGTAGAAAGGCTCAAGTCAGACCTCCACTAGCCTGAAGAAGAAAAATGTGCAATGCAACTATTGTCATAAATTTGGCCACATCAAGAAGGATTGTCGTGCTCGTTTGGCTTTTGAGCAAAAGAAGCAGGGAGGGTCTCAGCAGAAAGTGAATGTCGCTGAGTACTCTGAGTAGAAGGAATTTGCCTTTTATGCACTCATGGAAAAAAGGCCAGTAGACCATGTCAAATCCTCTGCTTGGTACATAGATTCTGGTGCCTTGCGTCATTTCTCACATAGGTGTGACTGGTTCACAGACTTTTCCCCTTGCACTGACTCGGTGATTTTTGAAGGTGAGGAATACACAGTTGTCGGCACAGGCACTGTTCAGGTTTAGTCTAGCGGGAGGGATCTCATATTCCTCAACGTGTATTATGTACCTGATATCGAGCTCAATCTTCTCTCAGTTAGTCAGATAATGCGACATTCTCCCCAAATGGATGTGGTGTTCAACTTGCACAAATGTTCGATTGTAGATCGCGAGACTCGCACAATGGTGGCCTTTGGGATAGAGGATCATGGCCTCTACAGGGTTGTGGACACTGGTGATTCTCTGGAGTTAGCCTTGGCAGCCAAAAATTCAACTGTCACCAGTCTTTGGCACCAGCGGTACGGGCACTTGAATGTGCACTATATCTCTCAGCTTGCTTGGGAGGGACTTGTAGATGGCTTACCTAACATTCAGACTCAACATTAGGGTGTTTGTGGTGCTTGTTAGGCCAGGAAGCAGCATCGCATACTGTTCAAAGATGGCGACTCTTGGCGGGCTTCTAAGGTACTTCAATTAGTTCATGCTGATATTTGTGGGCCTATGTCTACTTCTGTAATTGGTTGCAAGTACTTTCTAATCTTTGTTGACGATTATAGTAGGAAAATATGGGTGTACTTTCTTAAGCAGAAATCAGAAGTTTTTAATGTATTTCAGAAGTTTAAGGCCTTGGTAGAAAAAGAGTCCAGTTCTTGTATCATAACTCTTAGGTCAAATAATGGGGGGGAATTTTGTTCTAGTGCATTCTCCAACTTCTGTGATACCCATGGGATAAAATGTCAGTTGACCACACCCTACACTCCTTAGCAAAACGGTGTTGTAGAGCGGTGCAATTGTACGATTGTTGAGATGGCTCGCTCCATGTTGCAACACAGGAGTGTTCCTACCAAGTTTTGGGCAGAAGCAGTCAATACTTTAGTCTATCTCCTTAATCGATCACCCACTCATGCTGTTAAGGGGAAGACTCCTGAGGAAGTTTGGATTGGTTGCAAACCTAGGATCAGTCATTTGAAGGTTTTCGGCTCTTTAGCATATGTTTGGATTCCAGAGGCCAAGCACTCTAAGCTGGATTCCAAGAGCCAGAAACTAATGTTCATAGGGTACAGTGACAACCACAAGGCATACAAGATGATTGATATAGACACTGATCGTCTTATCTTTAGTCGAGATGTTGTCTTTGATGAGGAACGAGGACCGTTTCACCTTTCCTCACCTGTTCAACATTCAGAGGATCAGCCCCTACAGGCTCCTGATGTGGGCATCCGACTTCCGTTAGGTTCACCTAATGGGAGGGATGATGAAGACCTAGTCTTTGATGATGCTCAACCCGAGTTTCCTCCAAATAATAGTGAAAATCCCCTTGTTAAACCTGTTCCAGATCCACAACCAGATCCAACTCCTCCTCTTACATCTGATGTTGGCACTTCTTCTCTCCGGCTGAAATGGTGGGTTAAGACTATTAGTGATCATCGTGTTGATGAGCTCATTGAGGGTAGATCATCCAGAAACAAGAGCAAACAATATTCTATAGTGAATTTTGCTCTCATGGCCAACATCCACAGTGTTTATGAGCCTCAAACATATTCAGAGGCAAAAGGGATACCTGAGTGGGAAAAGGCGATGGAATCTGAATACCAGAGTCTTTAGAAGAATCACACTTGGTTCCTTTCTGATCTTCCTCCAGGGAAGAAGCGCATTAGTTGCAAATGAGTGTACAAGGTGAAGTATAAAGCTGACAGAACCCTTGACAAGTACAAAGCTTGTTTGGTTGCACGAGGGTTCTCATAGAAAGAAGGCATCGACTACGAGGAGACCTTTGCTCCTACAGCCAAAATGAGTACCATATGGCTCATCCTTGCCTTAGCAGCCCAATTTGGTTGGAAGGTCCATCAGATGGATGTGAAGAGTGCTTTCCTCAACGGTGAGTTGAAGGAAGAAGTGTACATGACGCAGCCTCCAGGTTTCAAAGTTGTTGGTCAAGAACAAAAGGTGTGTAGATTGGTCAAGACACTCTGCGACTTGAAGCAGGCTTCTCGGGCTTGGTACATAAAAATTGATAAGTACCTCACAGATCATGGCTTTCAGAGGAGTCCATCTGACTTGAACCTGTATGTCAAGAATACTGGTAATGAGATCCTGATTGTTGTTGTCTATGTGGATGACTTTATCATTACTGGCAGTTCAACACATTTGATCGCTGAGATCAAATAGGACTTGTGCACAACTTTTGAGTTCAACTTTTGAGATCAAATAGGATTTGGGCCTCCTGCATTATTGTTTAGGTGTTGAGGTTTGGCAGACAGAGAGCAGCATTTTCATCTCCTAGTCCAAGTATGCTCGAAGTCTTCTGGATAAGTTCCGAATGTAGGATTGCAAACCTGCCTCCACACCCATGGAAAAAGGGCTTAAGTTGTCAGCTAAGTCCGATTCACCTGTGGTAGATGAAACATTGTTCAGGCAACTAGTGGGCAGCCTCATCTATCTCACTGCCACTAGACCTGACTTGAGTTTTGCAGTGAGCTACATATACCGCTTCATGACAGCCCCTAGGCTGATCATTGGGTAGTAGCGAAGAGTGTGCTGCGTTATGTGAAGGGCACTACTAATTTTGGACTCTTGTACACTCGGAGTCACGATCCTAAACTCAGTGGGTTCACAGATTCATATTGGGCAGTTTTAGTTGATGATAGGAAATCAACATTTGGGTATGTGTTCAATTTGGGATCCGGTGCAGTCACATGGACTAGTAAGAAGCAGCAGGCAGTGGCTCTCTCCTCGACAGAAGCAGAGTATTGGGGAGCAGTAAAAGCAACATGTGAGGCAGTTTGGCTTCATTGGATGCTTGCAGATATGCAAATATCTTAAGCAGGTTCGACTCCCTTGTTCTGTGATAATCAGGGAGTTCTCAAACTTGCCAAGAATCTGGTCTTCCATGAGAGAACCAAGCATGTGGAAACTCATTGTCACTCCATTTGGAAACTGGTTGAAGACGAATCAGTTCAGTTGCTGTATGTTTCGACAGAGGACCAGACAGCAGACATTCTCACCAAGTCGCTCAGTTCAGATAAGTTTGTAAAAGTCAGGGGGCATCTTGGTGTAGTTGATAGATTGAGCATTAAGGGAGGGTATTAAAATAATGTTTATTATTTATTTATTAATGCTCAATATTGTAAATTATTGTAATTTAGTGACAAGATCATCTTTGATCTTATCTGGAGTTTCTTTTTAGAAACTTCCCGTTTTTTGTAAATCTTGTAAACTATTTATTGAGCACATTGCTCATTGTTAATACATCGAATATTTTACCAATTACTTGTGTAATATGTAGTGGGTAATATATTTGGTTTTTTCAACCACAATTTTCACCCATATATTTTCCATTCTCTTCTAGTAGGAGATCAATAAAGTGGACAGTGCAAGGGCTCAAAAAATGGTATGGTGTCTCTCCTCAAGAATTCTCCTTGTTGATACATATGTTACTGTATTTCCAATTACAATTTGGACTATATTTTGAACACCCATTTCCATGATCACCTCCTCCAATACATTGCTGAAAGGCTATGCACTCTTCACTTTGTGGGAGGCATTAATGGATTTCAAGAACATCAACTAGCCACTTAAAATTATTACTAAGTTTATCAATGTGCAATTCTTTCCATCTGTCTACCCATCAGGTAGAATATTGCAGCAAATTCTTTTATGGCCTTATACTCTCACCTTCATATTTTCACATCTTCCTTTAGAAAGGGACTACTCAAAGCATGAGGATTATATGCGTTGAATTCTTTCTCTACAATGGTCAGTGCATTGAACAATGACTCCTAGCATGAGCTTCTTGCCACATGGAATGGTATTTTAATATAATTTCACAAATTTTTAGTGTTCCACGGGGACGCGTCCCCCCCAAAAATCCTCGCGTTTCCTAGAGGGGGACGTCTCAGAGACTTGGGGACTTGGGGGGGACGTCCCCCCATCAGCCCACCACCAGCGCCACCATCCCACCACCAATGTCGCTGTCTCCAAGATGCTGCTAGGACTTTGAGGATGCTGGGGTGTCCTCAAGACATCTAGGGGACTCCTAGTTGTCTCCAAGATGTATAATTCTTATACTTATACATCTTTTTATAACTATTTTTTCAAGTACTATATGTATTTCAGCACTCTACCGCCATCCCCCCGCCGTCCCCTTGCTGCCCCCAAACTTAGATCCCCTGTCCCCGCATCCCCGAAACGCGTCCCCTACCGTCCCCCCGTCCTCGTCCCCGAAACCCCGTGGAACACTGCAAATTTTTGCCAACTGTTTTTGCTTCACAATGCTTCTTATGGTTCCAAGCAGTACCTTATAGTGAAGGTTGCACCTAGGAGTTTTGTAAGGAACAAAAAAGCCTTGTTAATGTAATTGGATACAACTTGTTCTTTGGATGGGCCAGACAAGGGTCTACCAAGTTAGTTTCTGAATATGCAGAGAACTCATCATAACTGCAATTGCCCCCTTCTTTTCTATATTTTTTCTCCTCATAGTGAGCAAGGAGAGTACTCAACTCTCATTAATTTCAGGTTCCATTGCAAAATTATACATCTCAACCAAGGTTTCATGCAAGGTGGAATTTGAGGCAATTAATGCCTCCTCTTGTGTGAAAATCATTATAGTTTCATATTACAATTCTTGACCTCAAACCTAGTTTGATATGCTTCAACTCATGGTCCCTATACTTGTTAGTACAACTATTGGAGGATGCCATTCTCTATATCATTGAAAAGCCTAGCAAAAAAGAAAAAGACCATAAGTTCTTTGAAATCCTAGCAAAGAAAGAAGGAAAATGCTAAAAGAAGCTTAGAAACTCAAGATTAGTCTTCAAATGGAAGACACAAACTTAAAATCTAAAATAAAAAAACCAAAAAACTCAGCGCATGCCTCTCAAATCTTTTGAAATCCCTTTAAAAGCTTCAAATATGATAATAATCACTTAGTAGAAACTTAAAAGTGGGCAAATGTGTGTAAGCATGAAGCAATATGGCATGATAGAGCAAAAAGGTGATTCAATGAAGGGCAAAAACCATGTTTCAATTTTAGATATATTTTTTTTCACATAGTGGCCTTGTTTTTTATGTGGACTCGTGAGTTTTTAGGTGAGGTACTTGCTAGTTATTTTTGGTGTGTGAGTATTGGAGAGTAAGTCAAGCACTCGGCAAGTTTTAAATCTATGGTTCAAAGGACTTTTTCATGGTAAGTTTACAGAAGCTTGTGCAAATTGAAGGTGGGGAGAGTGGAATCTTTGAGATCTAATCACGTTGTTGGATCGTTAGAAAATCTTCAAGGTTTCTATGGCTTGTCGAAAAGTTCCTTTGTAAAGCTTTTAAATTAGCATTGGAAGATTTTGTGGACTTAGGGGCTAAGCAGATAACTGCAGCAGCAATTAAATTGGTTATGACTCGAAGTAGAAAGAAAGAAAAGAGACTATATTAATGTCCATGGATGACCAAAAATAGGTTGATGGGACTCAAGAGTACACCAGTTTACAATAGAAAGTTCCTAGAAGAGAAACCTAGAGAGACCCCACAAAGGGGAAGAACCAAATATGAAAATATATAACAGCTAGGGACCACCAACACAACTGTTGTAGAAACCAATAGAAATGGCTGAGGGGAAACAAGAACCCCTAAGAGCATAAGCTGAGGATTACTTGAGAGTGGTGGTTTTGTAGGTGACTATGTAGATCATGAGTAGTTTGTTGGGAAGTTAAGGGTAATGGGCTCTTGTGTGGGAATCCCATATTCTCACAGGATTGAGAATTTGCACTAGCCCTTCTATAAAAGTAGGAAATGCATGTTAGGGGGTTTGTGTAAGGTTTATTCCACTTGGTTAAGGCATTGGCTTTGTGGAAAGTGGGTTGGGGGTTTGAGACCATGGAGATTGCATTATTTTTTGTGGTGATGAGGCGGACTCTAACATGCACTTGTGGTGATGTACATTCTTAAGGTGACACGTGGCATACAATGGTGATGTGGTGACACAAGAGGGTGACATGTGGCTCAAAACTAGTTGACATCACATTTTTATAGGTGATTTACTAAGTACTACAAGCAATTCTATACAATTTACATGTTATATGGTAAGCTATATAGGTATTATGACATCTTTTGGTAGTGCCATGTGATCGATGAAATTTGTTTTGTTGAGGTGGTGGGTTTATGTAGGCCAACTTAGCAAAATATTTTCTACTGGGTAAAAGTTTCCTACCTATGTCTAAGTGTCATTGTGCAACATTTTTTGTCACTTACAAGCAATTCGTTTAGCAAAAATCAGATTATCACAAAATGACAAATGGTGAGTGGAGTATATCAGAAGTAGACATTTGTAGTGTAGAGTTCTTACAAAATTTACAGTTTTGAATTTCATTTTCATTCTGTAAAAAAATCTAGATTTTTTTAGCAGCATTGGAGGTCAAACTTCAATGGGGCATAATTTCATTAAATAGAATTTGTTTGATTCTATTTGTAAAGTGTTGAATAAAGGTTTTTGAGCTCATTTCATTGGTATATAGCATTCATGTATCATGCCAAATTTGGAAAAAGAAAATTCTCTTAAGATTTGTAAGATGAACATAATTATTGAGAAAGAGCAAAACCAATACAAATTGTTTGCATGGTTTGATGTGTATGGTGCATTATCAATGGGATAAAGATATCTCCAAAGAGAAGAATTGTAGGTGGCATTCTTTGTTAGGGCAGATTAGGTAGCATGTTGCGCAAGAGCTTTGACATTATTTGCACGAGAAGATTTACTAAGACGTGGAAGGCACTGAAGGTCTTTGATCTATTAGATCAAGAACATGCATCGAAATTGCAGTGAGAGTTATTCCAGATTGAGCTTGTGGACATTGAGAGGGTTGATGATTATTTGGCAAATATCAAGGATTTGCAATGTTATATTGCTAAGTGTATGTAGGATATTTGATCAAATGTTATTGCAAATGTGAAGAAACCATCTGATGTATACTTGTCTATACTCCAGACTTATGAGATCGTGAAGGTAGATGGAGGAGAAAATCATCTGTGACGACCCTTGTAAAATGCTGCTTGAAGAACAAGACAATCTCATCAAAATTGGCATGATATGCTACCTGAAGGAACAAGTGTGCAAAGGTGAGAAGTCTAAGGGGAAAAACATCAAGCAAAGGCATCCAAGGGTGTACAAAGGTGCCATTGAAGGTAAAACTAGGCAGGGATCTTACCGAAATGATTCCAAAGCCACTAGAGGAGTAAATATCATGTAGACAAGAAGAAAGGATGCTGGTAGTGGTACTACAACAAAACCAAACACCAAGAAAGAAAGAAAGAAGTTCCATAACCAATTGGATTCAAAAATACAACTAGAGATAATAGCAAGAGGGACACAAAAATGAGGTTTCAAAGAAGCCAAAGACTAAAAGATATCTAAAAGCAAAACAAAATTGAAAGGTAATTTGACGAAACACAAGAACACTAGTCCTATTAGAAGGGAAAGAATTTGTGAGACCTACAAATAGTTCAAAAAATTTGAGAGAGGACTGAGAACTCATTGTTAAAGAAGATAGAGCTGAGGATGCTAAACTATTGGATGAATTAGGTCTAACTTGTACCACTAGAAGATGAGCCTATACCCTCATTGATAACAATGAAGATGCCTTGCAAGATCCAATGATGTCCCTTGTATAATTCCCCAAGCAAAGAGGCTTGGGATTGAAAATCCTCGGGGGGCATGAATAACATTGTTTGTAACCTCTTTTTATCCCTCAAGGATCTCAAACAATTATCAACAGATTGAAACTGAATGAGAAGAGTACCTTCCTGACTCATCCATACCCTGTCAAGAGTATTGTCCTTGAGGTATAAGATTTTGTGCTCAAAAACATGGCCAACCTGTGAAGGATTTGTGGGCTTTGGAAGGCAACAAATCTGCAAGTTGAGTTCCTTGGCTTGGTTGCCCTCAACTTTTTGTTTATTTCTTTTGTTGTCAATAAGCACAACGATAGGAGGGGTTTTCTCACCCTCGACAGCTTGCACGTTAAGTCCCCTGGCTTGTTTGCCCTTAATTCCTTTTCTTGTCTTGACAACAACCATGATGGTAGGAGGGTTTTTTCACCCTTGTGCATCCAAGAGCTGTTTTTTATTCACCATTTTCCGAATGGATTGCTGATAGGTGATATGCAATAGTGTCTTTCCTCAAAGTTTAATGTTGTGGATTTCAGAGACAATCTCCTGAACGTGTTGAACGCCTTCAGTTGGGGAGACTTTGGAGTACTCAAGCATGGCGTTCCTTGCCTTTTTTGATTGTAGTGGTTTTTAAATCTGACAATGATAAAAGCTGTGTCCTGCAATTTGGTTTAGAACCCCAGGAAAAGATCACAGAATTCATTCTCTCTTCTCAAGATCAGATACTTGTGTGATATCATCTTGTATTGTACCTTTGGCATCTTACATGAGGGCATTTTGACCTTTTGAGCAAATGGATTTGATATTTCCATGAGGAGAGGAACTGAGGGATTATGATGATAAACAAGGCTTCTCTTTTGCAACATTTAATTGGCACCCATTAAGAGTTTTGCTCTGCCCTCATGATCTGCACAAGTCTGCACTTGTGTTCCTGCCCTTAATTATGCTCTGTATGGCCAGCCTAGTTGCTTGCTTTGTAAGGCCAGCTCTGTAAATGGCTGACTGAGCAGCTTGTTTATTGTGCAGCCGACTCTGTAACAGAGGCTGACTTTGTTTCTTGTGCTTAGTGATGTCCTGCACATTCCTACAACTGCTTCTGTATGATGCCTGGAATTGTTTAGCCTGGTTAGCCTGGTTTTGTAACTGTAATCTGCGACAATAAGAATTATTAGAGATGAAAAATCCAACAGCTGAACTCTAATCTTAACAGACATACCACAAAACTGGTTCTCGTATTCTCCAAAATCACTTACAGCCTTGGCTGGCAGGAATTGTTGGACTGGAATACTGTTACACAACAACGAGTTGATGGAGGAGAAGAGGAAGTACAACTGTACAGAGCAAACAGAAAATTAAGCATAATGTTCAAACTTCCCAAAGAAGACTTAGGATCTCATTGAAGAGAATGAGAGACATAAGGCTTAGCATGAAAAGGGAACTAATGATTTTGTATTTATTGTTAGAGTAGAAAACCCAACTTGATGGATCCTTTTGAGCTACAAACACTTGTGGTATATTTCAGGTTATGCCTATAATTTAGGTGTAACTTGCATAGGTAGAATTTGCAAAGTAGCTGGTTTTGGTACTGGTTCGGGTTCGGGTTTGGGGGTTCAGTTCACAGGTTCTGCTAATTTTTTTGTTTTGTTTTGTGTTTTGGGTTCGTTATAGTACAAAAAACATGGAAAAATAATATATATATATATATAGGCTGCACACACACACACACACACACGCACATATATATATGTGCAGCCTAGAAGCATGAATTAGGATTAGAATATCACATAACATCTTATAAACAACAAAACTGCCATAATCTTGAATGTCATTTAAAACATGCATGATAAATAGTCATCGTTCAAATTTCAAGTTCAATATTACAACACTTTTAAAGTTTTAATCATCATAAGGATTATCTAAATCATCAATATCAATGTCAACATTGACATTAAATGATGTAGGAAGACTATATGAATCACAAGTAGTGCCAATGGAACTGTCACTAGCACTACTATTGTGCCCATGCTGCTGCTGGATATCAGACTCCTCATATGCAATATTGTGGGAAGTGGAAGCATCCAAGTTAGTATGCTCTGGCTCTATATCCCACAACTTCGTCTCCCCTTCCTTGTAGTCACGTTGTTTGTGTGAAAGGAGACACAAGTTGGAATGCACATATACTAAGTTCTCCGCTCTTTTTGAGAGCAATTTATTGTGCTTTACTGAGCAGATGAAAAAATATGTGCTCCAATTGTTCTTAGATGCAGATGAACTAGCAACCTATGAAGACAAAGTAAACAATTAAAGTTATATTTTATAAAAAAATAAAAATTATAAATGAAACTTTTAAAGTAAAATATGAAAATTTATTAAACTTGTGATAACATTTTGATTGCAAGAGGCTGCAAATGTTTGAAGTATTGGCCATCGAAGTATCACCAATTGTGAGCATCCTTTAAGAACCTATCATGAAGAGCATCAACACCTTGACCATTTGAGTGCACAAAATCAATGAACTCATTTGTGACTACACCTCCCATTTCAGGATCAGGGAATAGTCTTATGAATGCTGCCTTGTACCCTTAAGCCACTTCAAAATCTCTATATGGAGGAAGCCTTCTTGGCACTGAAAGAATTTGACTATTGTAGTATTTTGGAGTCAATGCAAAGGCAAGATGTAATGGAGTTGTCATTTTGTTCCATCTTTCTTCAACAATTGTTTGCACTTGTTTGAAGAAAGTCTCTTCAGGGTCTTGCTCTTTTGCATTTATGGTGCACTTGATCTTCTCAAGCATTGAGTCTATACCATCATATATCTCTTCAATGCATGGCTTGTCCATGTTAGGATAGCGAATCATATTGAAAATGGGCTCGGTGAAACTAAGGAGATACTCCAGACGATCCCACCATGAGTCATCTAATATGATCCTCTTAATTTTTGTTGCCCTTTCAATTCTACATTTTTTCCATACAGACCAATTTTGGCTAGTCACCATGCTAGAAAGTGGCTGTCTAACTTTCACAAGTCTTCTCAAGACGATTGTGTTAGAGGCAAAACGGGTCTTTGCTATTATGTGACTTTTTCCCCAAGAGAAGAGAAAGTTATGAAATAACCCTTTATAATTAAAAGGGAGATAGTAAAATAAAGGATATTTAATATTATGAAGAATAGAAATATTCAATGTTAGTACCATCAATTATTGATCATGTGCTTCTTTGAGTGGTGATGCAAATGCATCTTTCACTACTGAGGACAGTAGTTAATTTACAGGGGGAGAAATGTTATGTGAGTTTTTCCCCAAGAGAAGAGAAAGTTATGAAATAACCCTTTATAATTAGAAGGGAGATAGAAAAAAATAGGATATTATGATCTTTTTGGTTAAAAGAGAGATTAATAAAGAATATGTATAAAAACTCTTTAAAAAAGGGAATATAATTATTTATTTAAATAATTATTAAAAAACAACCTTTGTGAAAGGGTGTGATGGTTTGGAAACCACACCTTAAGCCTTATATAAAGCATTTATGTGAGAGTTGGAAATTCATGGGAAAAATATTCAAGGATGGAGAACATTCTAGGAAGAAGAAAGTGGTTTGGTGAGCTATGGGCATTAGAGAAGGGGGCACATAGAGTGTGTCCAACTCGGGGTACATAGTGCACTCAAGATTGTCTTGGCTAGGGCTGTTATGCATGTTGAGTAGTTATTATAAGACATGTTGTATACATGAGAAGTAATTACTTTGGAGCATGGTGTGCACTTGTGTTGAGCATTGTTCTGTTGAACCAACACTTGTGTGGAGTGCATAGTGCGCTGTGTTCCGAAAGGAACTATTTCCTCCTAGATTGTTCCATAGCAAGAGCCAATACTATTGACATCTTCCTAGGGTGAGAGTGGCTTTTCCAAGTGTTGTTATTTAGATAAGTATTAAAAACCATTGATGCTATTATATATATATTGGGAATATTGGCTGTATGATATATGGAGATAATGTATAATCTTTGAACTGAATTAATAACACTAATAAATCTGCTGCCAAATATAGGTTAACCTTATCTAAATTTAATATTTGAGGAAAAGTATTGTTACATCTGCAACCTATTACAAATTAAAAATAATAATTAGAATTTAAAGGAAAACTTTAAAGAAGAATTTCAATTAGAATACACAATCAAAATATGAAACATAAAATGTAAATATTACTTCACTTACCTTCAATAGCTCCAATTTTGAAAATGATCTAAAGATCTCTTGAGACAAGTGGTGGTTGGTGATGAACATCTGAATGCCCTTAGCCTCTCCATACAGTTCTTTGATCCAAGCAATTTTATTCCCAATCTTTTGCAGCATAAGATTGAGTGAGTGGACCGCACAAGGTGTCCAAAAGATATGTGAATATCGTTCCTCAACCAACAACCCTGCAGCTCTACAATTCTTGGTGTTGTCTGTTACAACTTGAACAACGTTGTGGGGTCCCACTTCCCAATGGTTGCAATGAGAATATTAGCAATAAATTGTCCATATTTTACTTGCCCCTCACAATCCACAACTTTTAAAAACATTGCCCCTTTAGGGGACACTTCTATGACATTGATCAAGGGCCGATTTTTTGAATCTTTCCAACCATCCAAAACAATGGACACACTTGTCTCAACCCATGAATCCTTTATGGGCTTCAATGAATCTTCAACCAACGTAACCTCTTTTTCCAATAAGGTGCCACACACCTTCTCATAACCTGAGCCCTTGTACCCTTTTGGAGCTTCATTAATTGTCATGGAGAATGAACATTAAAAGCTTTATAGACATCTTGCTACATTTTGGTTGGCAATGGCTCTACTCTCATTTTGCAATGCAAGTTCCAAAGGCCCCTTTGTTCTTTTGTTTGCAACGGGTTGTACACTTTGAGCTTGAGGATCCGAAGTGGCCAAAAATGGGTGGTCTTCTACCACAATATTGGAATTAGATGGGGGTAGCATTCCCTTTGACTTTTTTTTTAATAAGCAATGATTTGATTTACGGGCTTCTCGTTCATCTGTTGCTTCTTGCTCCATAATGTATCCTATGACTGTCTCAGATGGAATAGGTACATTGTCTTTCTAGGGAAAGCTTTGATGCCTTTTCCAGGTATTCCATACTAATGTGCTTTCACCCTAAAAAGTAAAATATGAACTAGAATATTGAACATCACATCCATTGCATTTCCAAATGTAACCACCATCACCTAGAACCGGTTGTATCATTTCAACATACTTCCATAAAGGAGAATTTGGATTTGTTTTGAACTTTGATTTAGTTGCAAAGCCGGAGGTAGAACCAATTGACATGGTGATTCCTATGGCAATTTTTTTTGCAAACAACACATTCAAAGCAAAAACAAAAAACTTGAAAACAAAATATTGATTTATAAAACCTAGCTCTTTTGAATCGTTCATACATTCATAGAAGAATGGAAAAACATAGATGAAATAAAACAAAACAAAGTTTCATGTTTGTAAAACAAAAAAATGGAAGAAAAAACTAAAAAAAAAGAAAAAACTTACCTCTTTCAAAAAATATCCTTCAACAATCTTTGTGGCAGCCAATGAACACTTGCAAATGTGTAGGGATGGCAATGCAATCGTTTGTAGAAGCTTCAATGATCAATCTTCAACTCCTTTTGTCAATCCAACAAGTAAAAATGAATGCTCAACCTGTTGGAATGAAAATGCTTGTTTGTAAGACAAATGAATAAGAATGAGGTAGTTTAGGTGTTTAGAGTGATTTAGAGGTCACTTTTAGGCTTCCCTTGGGTGTGGGTCAAAGTGAAACCCCAAAAAATGTTAAAAAAATGCAAAAAAAGTGCCTTTTTGGCTGGCTGGGAGTGTGAGTTTTGTCTTGGTTCTCTTTGGTTCATTTGGGTTCTGCTCGGGTTCGTCTGGGTTCCTCCTAGGAAAACTGGACCACTTTTTGCACAATCCTGGCCGAACCCACAGGCGGACCGGCCCAGGACCAACATCGGAATTGAACCGAACCCGAACCTAGGGCTGGCAGGGGTGAACCCAGTAACACAGTAAATTGATAACCATCTTAAATGATGTATAAATAAAGGCTATGCCTCGCACCATATCAAGGAGATTAATTTGTGTACTATCATTCTTCATATTCCATGTTGAATGATTTTTTTTGGTGTATCTTGACATTGCCAACATATTGGTATTTTCTTTTCTTATTTTTTTTAGACTGTAGGAATTAGTTAGGTATCTATCCCCCTATAAATTGCAGTGCACTTGGTAAACTTTTTTCATGTGACTAGTGGTGCTGGCGTGACATGCCCTTTGGTACCACGGGGACGGTGGGGAGACTAGACCTCATGACTTCTTGCTTGCAACAAGATGCTTTAGCCAATTGAGCTAGGCCCACCACCCCACCATATTGGTATTTTCATCTTTGCTTGTGGAATTCATTTTATTTTCAATTTTTGATCTTTGTGAATAATCACGTATGGTATCTGTTGGTTGTTTTCAACGAACCAATCAGATCTCGCTAGGTACCTATGAGTTTGCCAAACTCAATTCTCGAACACTTGCAAGATAAGTGGCCAACAAACGAGATTTAGCACTAATTGCTTTATCTCTTGCACTTTGGGCTCTGTAAAACCCAGGAGGGTAGTCCCACAATGCAAATTATATGACTCTTCTAAACAATAAACGAATACATTGCATAGCTAAGTAGATATATTTTCATCAAAGGCTAGAAAGATGAAATCCTTCAAGAAATTGGCATTTCCTTGAAAGAATTACACATCTAAAGCCGAGAATACGAAACAACACCAACCACAACAAATTAAAGATTGATCTAAAGATTATTTAAAATGTTGTTCTCAAGTTGGGTGACTGAAATCATAAGAAGTGCTTACAAAGATTGAGATCAGTGCCATTATCTACGGGCTAGGAGTTGAAGCAAATTGAAATGCAAGGTACATTTAATCCTGAACACCTATGATCTATGTGAAGTTACTTTGCAATTCACAAATCCATAATCAGGTTCTAAGACTACTTATCAGATCCAATTATCTTGCACATGAATTTACGATTTGATCTAAGCATTTTAACTGATACTTTGAACCAAAGCTAAAATCAAAGCATACACCAAAGCACAACAACGATGACAATTAATGAAATGATCTTTGATCAAAATTTTCATTAATAACTCAAGTACAGATTAAAATTGGAGAGACTACAAACTCTGGAAACTTGCATTATCATTTAGATATGCTCAAGAACCATACATTTGGCAAAACTTACTATCTAGACTCAAAGCATTAGACAAGGACTTCTTACATATTCGCTCTGTGTTCTTCAATTACACAATTCAATACCAAAATTCAACAAAAGACCTGCACTAATGGCCTTGAATTCCCTTTTATGGAAACAAGGGAGCAAAACAAGCTTCGGGCCGATAGTACACATGTCACATCCTAATTGGACCGCTACAAGACAATATTCCCTTTACAATTATATTTATATTTTCAATTGGAGGGAATACATATGAGACAAAGATTATTTCCATATGCTGCGAAGAACAAACCCGCCTTCCAAAAGGCACATGTTGAAAATAATATCCTTTAAATTGTTGTAGCACGTCCATTCCATTGGGCAAGATGACAAAATTTGCAAAGGTAGGAAAAGTAAACAAAATTCCCACTCAGCATCCACATCATTGATGATCAGTATTTACCTGTGGTACCTTTAATTAGGAGACACATACTTTATACATTATAACCTCAAAGGCCAGATCTGTACAATACTTGACCGAGTATATGTGTTCCATTTTGTATCCACTAATCCAATCCATCCATAAATATCCTTTTCCATTGTTCGTATTCCTCCTCAGATGGCCAATTGAAATCAATGATTTCATCCATTTTCTTTTTGTAAGGAGAATACTTTGTCATCACTGAATTAGGTTCCTTGTCAAAGTCTTCAAGAAAGCTAATGATGAAAGATAACTTCTCCAAAGTATATCTTTCAGCATGTCAATATTAACATCCTCACAGATTAGTCTTGCTTGAGAAACAATTGTGGTGTCCACCTGATTCTACCACATCTGCAAGGGCTTCACTTCATCATGGGCTTGCTGAATGGTAGGTAACAGTGTCAAATCAGCTTGATCATATTTGACCTTTAACTCTCTTATTTTATGCTTGAATGGAGCAACATACCCATGGAATGGTTGTTCCCTAACATCATTGACAAACTTGTAAGTCGGGACCACCTTTGGATATCTATCCTCTCGTTGCTTTGCCCCAGCTGCCATTAACTTCAAATCACTGACCCTGGGAATCCATCTAAGAGTGGGGTTCCCAATTCTCCATCTTCAAAGAGTAATTAGCATGGACACTATTCAATTTACCCTGAATTTTCCTATTAAGGTGCTTGAAAATAGTATGAACAACCTTGACATTGTTCTCATACATCATGTCCTGTGTTTTCTCGAGCAATTTCTTATATACCTCAACTTGCTGAAGTAGTCCTTTTGTGGGTTCATTAGATGGAGCTACCTCTGAAGTACTCAGCTTCTCTACTGCAATGGGCTCCTGACCCATGTTGTAAGGCACAATTGACAATGATTGTTCAGGTGGAGGAGACCGAGGATGAGTCATAGGAGAAATGGGAGCAGTATGGCCTGAGCTAGTTGGCCCTTGAGACCTCATCACTTCCACTTGTTGTTTCCAAAATTCTTGCTCTGTTTCAAGCTCAGCTACTCTCTGTTGACTCTTATTGTATTCATTCAAAAGCTCATGGTACTTGCTTCTAAACATATCCCTGTCATTTGTGAGATGTTCAACCGTTGCTTTTGTGAACTTAGCAACATTTATAGTCATGTCAGCGGCTTCTAGTGTTGGAGTATCTGCAACTCTTTTTACAATCAATCTGGCATTGAAGTCTGATAGCTCTGCAACTTTGGGCTTCCTAGAACTAAGAGACAATGACCATATTGCCAGAGCATCCCATTCTTGATTGAATGCAGATCCTTGAAGTGCCATCCTAGCCTCTTCTTTAGCTTGAAATAAAGGCTTATCAACCCTTCTTATTGTATCTTATACCACTGCATCAACAATATCCCATTCAGGCAATAGAAAAACACCACTCTTTTGCACAAGTACTCTCTCTTCCTTAGGTGTAATATTCTTAAACTGTTTCTTCATCTCTTGCATCACATTGGCTTGGATAACGACCTCAGGCAATTCAGGATGTAAGCTTCTTTCAACAACAACCCTCTTTGCATATTCTCCAGCTTTCGCTCTCCATACAAAATCCTTGAATGTTGGTGCCTCAATAAATGAATCATCCTCCATAAACTCTTTGCAAGCCTCCACCCTCATGTCATCATTATTACTCACACCACTCAATTCAGCGTTTCCCAATCCCAAGATACTTGTCCTAGAGCTTGATGCAACTTCCCTTGGAGGAGAAGGCATCCCTTGTTGCATATCTTCAGGGGTTATCATAATATCATCTTCATCACTGTCAGGGTAATCCACTACCGTGCTCTTCTCAACCCTTTGTTTCTTAATTGGTGGCTGCTTTGTGGGAGAACTTCTCGGAGGGGAATCAATATCAATTATAACAAGCGAGGATTGCCTAGGAGGCAATGAGATTGGTCCAATTGACAGGCTGGCCTTGAATCCTGTAATGCAATAAAGGTTGGCTCTATCTGCTCCTTTTTAATTGTTTCCTTTTTCCTAGTATATACTTGAATATTTTTGGGTGGCTGATAGGAAGGCCTCTCCAATTCTACAGACGGTCCTTCTTTGGTTGCCACAACTTTTCCCTTATCCTTGGTTATTTCTTCTCTTCTCAACACACCAACAATACTTTCAAAATTCTCCAGTACATACCTTATCTGGTTCAATTCCCCTTGAATGTTAGGCAGAGGGTCATAACCCGGATTTGACCTCCTAATCCTTGTTACCGTCTTGTTGAAGGCAAGATGCATTGCTTTCTTTTCCTCTTGCACTTGTAGGTTAAGAATGTTTCTGATAACATCCTTAGGATAGTAGAAATTATGAACACACCCAATGACCTTTTTGCTTTTACTACATGAATGAATCCCTTTAGGTCATGGGTTCTAGGGTGAGCTGTCATCAATTTGTAGGGCTTGAGAACCTTCCCCAAAGCCTTCCAGCTCCCTTTTATCAACACAAAATCTGCAAATGCTGTGTACTCAGGGAAGAATGAACCCTTCTTATTTTCTGGCAAGTGGCAATCTTGGGATCCGGCCAACTGTCTCATGACTTCTATAAATCCAATTCTAAGGGACACATCTCTTTATAGCACAAAAGGATAAATAGTAGTCCCATACACCTTGAATATAGTTCTATCTGGATTTGCAATGATATCTCCCCAGTTATGGGTTATATTTAGCTTGGGCCTCCTTTCCATAGGCCTTAGGAAGTCATGAATCTCGTTAGGGATCCTTGGCCGATCAACAACCAGAAGTCTCCTCAGCTTAGATGCAAAAACATTATGAAAGACCACATAATCAAACTTCTGGTCATCCATATCCAACATTTGGGTCCAACACTAGACTGGTAGCTCAACATCACCTTCTACCTTCTTCAAAGACATGTCTTCACCAAAATACTTCTCTTGCTCATATAAAATCATATGCGTCAGAAGTGAATACCACCAAAATTTCACCCAATGCTTTCCTCCCTTAAGTTCAAGCAAGCGCCTGTGCATGTTTTTTGCTAGATAAGTGGCAAAATCATAGACCACATTAAAGGCTGCATACTGAATATTGCCTGCCATGTATAGATATTCATTGGTATAGTTTCACGTGCATCAAAGCCAATAATTTGATACAAGGAGCAGATAGTCTTCCTAAAGTGGTGGGTAAAGTAGTTCACAGGAAGAGGTTCCTTCTCATCTTTTCCAATTTTAATTTGCTTTCTATTCTTTCCATGTCTAGTTGAAGTAGTGTGCATTGGCAACATTGTAGTTCAGAACAAGACTTTGGTATTCTCATATTCCTTTTTGAAGGTATCACTGTCAATGGGGACCATATCCTCGTTCCACTCTTGCAGTTTAAAAACTTTTGCAATCTCCTCCCTGGTAATCTTGACCACCTTAGCACCATTGCATGCCCTAACAATTTTGGACATAGGGTCATACCTTGCTGCAATATCTTTGAGTAGGTCCACATCCACATACACATTTGGGACTACAAGTTTCCCCATGTCTAATCTCGAAGTATGGAAAATGGGATACTCACAATTCCTGTTCCCAAACTAGTTTCTAAACATTTGCCAACCAGTATAAGGTAATTTAGCATCCTTGATCCAAGCCTTCTTGTCCTGTAATCCTTCATAAATTCTAGGGCCATAGTATATCGCTATTCCTTGACTTCTTTTGTTGGTCGAGGGTTTAAGCTGGTCGACAATGTCATAAGAGAGTAACCTAGTTGGGGTTTCAGAACGAGATTTTTGTGTTTTGGGAGCCATGGATACTTAGGCGGGTTTACAACAGACTAGGGTTCTAACAGATTGGAGCTCAAAAACCTAATTCCTTCAATTAGCAGCTTACGGTGGAATTAGAAGACGTAGACTTGAACAAAATTGACCGAGGGCAACCATTTTAGACACAATTTTAATGCAAAAAAGCAATTAAATCACGCAAGCTAAATTAGTTGGAAGAAAACAATCACAACTTGCCATAATTCAAGATAGTTCGAATAAAGCACAAAGTTTAGTTTTAATTGTACTCACAACTTTTTGTGTTTACAAGAACCCTAATTTGTTCACGTCTTAGCTTGAACACTTTGATCAATCTTCCAGCTGCTCTGCACCAGCTTGTAATCTTCAACCAGGTGAGGAAATCAATTTTATGTATTTTTATGACCCAATTACACTAACTGCTAATTCCTTTCAGCCATTACTGCTCACTCACGTGAAGCAAAACAGCTCTAATGCCCGTGTTTTTAATTTCAAATAGTAGCCGTTGATTTCCTTCTGAGGTGGTACAATGAATGGTTGAGATTGAGTCAACACAGTTTGAATTTACTTTGTAACAGTTTGCCAACTCGTTAACCAATGAGAATGTGCTGATTGGAAGCCACATCATTCCTTCTCGTGGGCTCCACTTCTTTTCCTAGCGGACGGAACAACACATGTGTTGCCTGATCGTGGACCTCGCACATCTTGTGACAAGCATTAATTTAATGCTGCGAGGTGTGCGGTGGGCCGTTAAGATTTAACCTTGCCAATGCACGTGGACCATTGATCTTAAAACTATTGGGTGTCGGGTGTGATGCAAATAGACTGCTATGACAAGGACACGCGTCACGCAATCGCGAACCTCACACACCTTCTGGCGGTCATTCCTTTTTTCTTGTGCGGTGTGCGATAGATGGCTAGGATCTTGCCTTCAAATCCAACATTTGAGATTTCTGCACATGCCGATAAAGTTAGTTTAAAATGGGGCCACAACTAGGCCGATGGGTTTTGACCCTCAAGGTAGACATTTTCCTAAGGCAATTTTATAAAGATATTTCAGCCCAACTTTAGGCATTATTGAAGTGACGACATAAAACCATACGTGATGACCGACTGACTTAGGACTTGGGGCTAGTAATAAGAATGATTTCAATGGCTCAACTCATGACTTATACGACCGACAACCAGATGCAGCAGGTCAACATGAAATTATAAGGGTGGAGCTTTTAAGGTTGATTGCTATGAAGTGAGGGTTTTTGAACTAAAACCTTAAACCCTACTCATGGTCACGAGCCCAAAATTCCAAAAATTTTAGGAGCTCTATCAATATCAATGTAAGGGGCTAAAAAATTTCTGTTGGTCCCTTGTTGCTATGAGGAATGGTTATATATCATTCTATGTTGGGTTGCTTTTTCTATTTTCCAGGATCCATTTTTTTAAAAATGAAAATCCAAAAAGAGTTGTGGATAAAAGACAATGTTTGGCTCTAGATTTTCATTCTTTTTTTATATTTGGAGGCTATAAGAGTTTGTTTGAATAAAATTGAACTTATAAGGCTCTCTCGATTCAAGATTTTATTTCTATAGGAAAATAAGGGCTTCTACAAGAACCCCTATTCAAGTATATTAATTTTTTTTGACTCATTTCTATTTTAATTCTTTCTAAAGTTTCTTTTGGGATCCGGTTCTGGTTTTCTGAAAAATTTGTCTCTGTAGCCCCTCAAATCAGTGCTGGAAGGATGCAGTCCCCTAGATCTAGGTGACAGGTCTTGTGGAGCAACCAGTGGTAGATGAAGGGCAGCTTGATGGGCTTTTCTATGCCTGACAATGATTTTCAATTGGATGGGTATAGTACTTGTTGGTGATTGCAGTTACTTGGGCTTGCACGCCTACTCACTTGGTCAACTACATTGCATAACAGTACTTGGTCTGTAAGGTCATGGGTCGACCCCTTGCTTGTATTTTGTGATGATGTTTGATTGGTTCATATGGTTAGGGGAAAATAGGGAAAAATTCAAAAATACCCAGGAATTTTAGGTTGAGTGGCTTTGGGCAATTTTTTTATATTTATACCAAAGTAGCACATTGTCAGCAATTACAATCCAATCAGTGCACAATCAATAATTAGTAGGGGCAGTCTAGTCATTGCAGAATTAGTGGGAGTCGTCTAGTCAGTAGTAGTAGTCAATTTATTTTTTCTACTTTTTTGAATCTAAATGTTTTTGACATGGTTAAATTTGACGGTCATTGGACTATCATCTAACATTTTTTACATCCAATTTTCCTGAGGTCATAACTTGTCTTATTTATACAGTCTATTTGAGCTTGTTTTTGAACAATTAGAAAGCTCACGTGGAGCTCTTTGCAATGGTATACTATTCATGAGCACGTGCTTTCTTTTTTGTTGTTTACTTTTCTCAACATGGAGGCGGTTCTAGGTGTTCCTATATTGGTAAGGCAGTTAGTAGTCATGGCTTTCATGTATTGAGGTTGCTTTGAGATCCAAGGGCTTGCAGCAAATTGTTTGTGGATTTGAAAAGGTTCTTGCTACCAAAGGGAAGTAGGATGCTCATCTCAATAATCTATATCGAGTTACTAGGATTGTGTTGATCCATCTAAAGCTAATATTTTATCTCAAAGAATCAAGAAATCCAATGGGGATGTTAAGATCTTGAAGAATTTACAACAGTAATGCATCAAAGGTTTGTAGATTGGTGTACCCCAAAATTAAATTTTTGCCACATTTAGACATTTTGAAGAAATGAGTAAAAGTCTTGTTAAATTTGTCAAAAGGTCAAAATTTGGGTGTGCGTGTCTTGCATGAGGGGTAAAAACATGAAATTTCCAAAATTTGACGATCTGGACCTGCTCAGAGTGACCTAATCTGCAAAACCTAGATCTTAGTTTTTCATCTGTATTTTTTAGGAAAACTGCTATTTTTAGAAATTTTCTAAAAAAAGTAACTTTTTTTGGGTTTCTTTTGAAATAGATACTGGTAAAACTTTCTAAAAATAGAAAGTTGGTCCGTTAGGGTTCAAATTGATTTTGATTGGCTCAAAATACTTCCTCATTAGGCTGGTGTAGTCAGATTCAAGAAACAACTAGTTTTTCCCTAACGGGTCTATTTTGCTTTTTCAATTTTAGAAAGTATTTCGGGAGCTTCAAAAGTCATCAATGGAGGTCAGTTAGCTGCCAAGCGCTAGATTCAACACACAAGCGTTGAGCAGAAGATGGAATGGAAAACAAGTATGAAGACAAGGAAGATGGTGAAAACAGAGAAAATATTCTAATTATGGATGACTTGGGCGCCCCTAGAGGAAAAAGGCGCCCATCTTTTTAGGGCACCAAATGATGAAATTAGGGTTTGAGACTCCTAGCAAAGTTGCTCAGTTTTCTTCCAGCTCCACAACGAATCCAACGGTCCAGTCATCGGATCATCCAGTCGTCCGGGCTTCGAGATCAAATAGGGAAGATCCAAATAGAAGTCATAATGCAAAACATGAAAATCACCAAAATTTGACCAAGTCTTGGAACTTTAGGCGCCCCAGGTGCCTAGGGGCGTCCAACTTTTTAAGGGTCCTAATCTAGTAGTTAGGGTTTGCTAAAATGCTCAATCTCTCCAGAATTTAGTCTGGTTCGCAACAGATATCTTCATCAGGGCATCCTATTGGCCAATCTTCAGCGAATTCAAATCAAAGTTAAAGGTACAAAATGAAGGTTTGAATCTGAAGATAAAATCTAATGAAAAAATTTCTAAGTTTGGAGCAAATGGGCGCCCCAGAAGGAGATAGGTGCCCTTGATTTTGAGGGCTTAAACAGGAAAATTCGCCAATAGAATCTCCAACGTGACTTCTACAGATTTGAAGAGGCTTTCCAATGAGATCATCAACATGACAATTGGAGTTGATAGTCGTCAGATGTAGAAGGCTGAACAAAGGGTTTGACGAGAGTGAAAATTTGAAAATCAAAAGCAAGGTGAAAATGCAAGAAAATGCAAGGGGTTGGGCGCCCCCAGCCAAGAAGGGCGCCCAAGCTTTTGAAGGCCCAAATTCAACTTTTTGGAAAAAGTGTTCCTAGGAGACCCCCCTTGATTTCTCCCCAGCTTCGTAACGAGCCCAACCATTAGCCAATCCGAGCTCCGAGTCATCAAAGCTGATGAGATCATTTGTAGAAGAGAATTGATGAAGAAATGCTGAAAATGGCCAAGTCTGGTCAAGTTGGGCGCCCCTGAAGAGAAAGGGCGCCCAAGGTTTTGAGCTCTAAAACAATAGAATTCGCAAATGCAGCCTCCAAGATCACTTCTTTGGATTCAGCCAAGCTATCTAGTGAACTTGTGAGCTAGTCAGTCGGATCAGTGTAGCTTCTGGAACAAAGATTTCATCAGAAGATCAGAGGGAAATGAATAACTTGAAAATTACTAAAAAATGGCTAACACTGGTTAACATGGGCGCCACTGGAGGAAATAGGCTCCCATGATTTTGAAGACTCAAATGAAGTTTTCCGTTAGAGACGCCCCCAGAACAATCTTCTCAGAATCAGTCAGGCTACGCGATGAATCATCCAGCCCGTTCATCAGATCAATCTAGAAGCTGGAGATCGAGGTCAAAGTAGGGGGTCAAAATTGTGAAAAAGTTGAAAAACTCAAAAAAATGGCTAAGTTTGAAGCAAGTAGGCACCTCTAGCCAAGAAGGGCACCCAACTTTCAATGCCTTAGTGAAATTTTTTGAAATTTTCAAAAGTTTCAAAATTGTGAGATGAAGAGAATGTTTAGGTTCATTGAACAGGCCAATTTTAGGGTTTTTGGAGATTAAAGCAAAAGAAAGCAGACCTATTTCAAACCCTAAGTCTATTTAATACACCTCTTCAATGCAATTTTCATCATTATTGCAGGTAGCATTCCAAGGAGAAAGTTGGAGCAGCAAGTTTGGAGAAAATTTTCAAGATTCAAGAACTCAAGTTTGCTGATTCTTCATCAAATTTTTCAAACCAGCAGCATAAGGCCTTGCTTTTTCATGCTTTTTTCATCCAGAAGATCAAATTTTTGAAGAAGGCCAAGATTTTCAATTTTCAGCCATTTGGGTCTTGTCATCTCATTCTTCTGAAGAATTTTCAAGAAATTTTGTCAAGTTGCAGCAGCTGCTTTTTATTTGCATGTCAGTGAAATCCTCAGTATATTCAATTTTTGATCATCTGGGTCCTCTCAAATCAGTCTTCTGAAGAAAACCCATATCACAATTGTTTTTAAACAAATTTCAAATTCTAGGGTTGGCTGCTTTTTCAATCAGCCCTTAGTGTTTTTCAAATCTGATCAATTGGGTCCATTTCTAATTGCATTCTGAACAAAATCCAGGTGCCAACTTTTTTCGTGAAAAATTGAAGAAATTAGGGTTTGTTGCTTCTTCAGTCTAAAATCAAAATTTTTAAAAATGGACGATCTGGGTTGTCTTGCAACGAAATTTTGAGCAAAACCCATATCTCAAGAAAGTTTTTGAAAAATCTGTCCATTGGAGGAAGAAAGATCAGCATTCTAAAAATAGTAAGTTGCTCAAAACTTGTCTGAACCTAGGCGAGTTTACAGTCATTCTTCAAGGTTTTCGAAATGGAGTACACTCCCAATGATTTCAAGACCAAATCAGCTCTCTATCATGATTTCATCAAAATAGCTGAGACGGACTTGCATCATATCAAGCCGGTGTTTGATCTACACGCTTTGGACAGTGCAGGCAACACTACCATCAGAAACTTGGGGCACTATGGACTTCTTGCAGCAGCATCTATTCCTATATCAGTTTAGAGTCTCGAGTTCGTAATCACTTGCATCAAGCATTACAACCCGGTTACAAGGGAGATTCAATCAGTTGATGGCAGGTTGATTTGCAGTTTGAAACCTGACATGATCGAAAAATGTTTCTCCATTCCCCCTTGGCTTGAAAGTGTCACTATCTCAAAGGGTGAATGTGAGAGGATATGGGAAATGCACAAGGAAAAGTACAGTAAGAAGATTGCATAAAGGTGGATGAAGGAAAAAAATAAGACTCTACCTAAGAACGTCGGGTGAGGAGAGTTCAAAAATGAGATTGCTATCATAATCACCTTGCTCAACAGGGTCATTGGATCAGAAGATGCTACCAAGTTTCAGCCTTGGATGTTTTATGCTATACCCCATATCATGAAGAAGACTGAGTTCTATGATTGGCCCACCTTGATCAGTGACAGCCTTCATCAGCAGATAACAGAGTATTTCCAGATTCATGAGTTCCATATGGTTTCTCACCGAGTCTACTTGGTGGCCTACCAAGGTCAATTCAGAGGGTTGAACACCGAGGGATCACTGAGCGTACAACATATCTACAACTACTATCCTCAGTTGGAATTCACGAAGTCATTGCATCACTACAAGAGGGTGAATGAGGCTTTCCTGATGTACACGGTGCGGGACCTGGACAATGAATTGCATGTCTGTATCTCTTCAACTGCTAGGGCAATGATGGCGGAATGGGCAGATTGGTTCATACAATTTCCTACTTTCACCTATCTTAGAGTCTATGGCTATGCAGGTGCCCCACTCATGCTACCAAGGTACCCATCAGACAAAGTTGTCTTCATGGAGTTCTTAAGGCAGGCACATGATGTTCATGCATTCTTGAGGAATAGAAAGAAACCCGCCCTCAATTTTCCATTGGGACTAGGAATCTATACATGCAGGACAACAACAGATGCTAAAACCATGGGAGATGAGTTAGACAAACTTGGTCTCAAGCCTTACAAAGAGAGACGATCTTATGACCCTCATGGCGTCTATGCTGGCCGACTTGAGAGAAACTATGCTCACATATCCACCCTTGAAGATTTTTGGGCCAATTGTACAGATGAGTTCGAGGTGTGGAGGCGTAGTTATAGCAGGCTCACTCTTCACCAGATGAAAAACTTCCTATCAGAGGATTTCGAAGGATTGTCAGATGATGATGAGGATGTGTTACCCCCAATGTATGCCCGAAAGAGAATTGAAGATCAGCTCCTTCCTCAAGTCAACTAGGCTAATAAGGAATCCCTCTCAATTGAAGAAAGGACGAGACAAGTCCTCGAACATAGCAAGGTCTTCCTAGGTCTCAAAAGGAAGAAATCCATACCAGCGACAGAGCTGTCAAGGGTACAACCATCACTTCCCTCCTCTTCTAGAGCACAATCAAAAGGGAAAGGCGTAAGTCAGCCTCAAGATGGTGTGAAGGGCAGTAGGTCAACCAAAAATGTAAGGCGGCTAGACTTCTTAGGTATAGTCATACATGAGCCATCAACGGTTGAAGCAGAAGCTCCTCCAAAAGAGCCTATACCTCAGAAGGAGACAGAAGAAGCGCTCGTAGCACACAATTCTATACCACTGATAGGGTTTTCACCAATCCACATTGACCTAGATATTGAAGATGATGAAGAAATTGCAATTGTACCTCCTAAGGAAGTTAGTAAAGATACTACTATGTCTTGTCTTCAGAGCTCCTTGGGAAGGGTAAGAAGAAGACCTTCATATCAGGTGAATTTTGATGACCTTGATAACATCTATCAAGAATCTCCCAAGAAGAAAGCAAAGAAACATGTTCACTTTGATAGGAATCCTGATGGTGAGATAGTCATGGAGACTGCATTACCCCCAGAGGACAAGAATAGAGATGAAGTTGAGATGGACAACTTCGTGATGGTCAAGGCTAATCTTGGTAAAAACACCAGACATGCAGATGTTAGTTTATTCAAAGTTGTGTCTGAAAGCCTTCAGGAAAGAGTGCTCAAGGATGGGGAAGACAAAGCAACCCTCAAGGCTGAAATACAACAGCTCAGGCTTTTCATTTCAAACCTTGTCCAGGGTACTTCACAGGATACCCAGTTGCTGCCCCAAGTTTTAGAGACACCAGCTGATCATCATCAGTTAAGACATTTGGTTATTTGTGGGAAAATTACTCAAGAGTGGATCAAGAGTTTCATTGTCAGAGGAAAGGAGATCTTGGCACAAATGTTTTAGTTGAGAGAAAATGCTCATGAGCTACGTCAAGGTATCCAAGGATTTGAACAATTAGTGGCTGAAGTAAAACCAAGGCATGAAATCATCATTGCTGATTTGGATACAACCTATGGTTCAACGGCTTCAAAAGAACACAAGAGGCAGATCCTTGCTTGGAGAGAGCGTCATGTCTTCAAGGTTAAAACCTACGAGAGGATATCCGAGGAGTTTATTGCCTACAGACAAAGGGTGATCGAAAATCTTCTTTTCATACAAGAGTTTGTCATTGAGATTCCTTCTCGGTACAGTCTTGAAGATGGTTCTTACGTCAGGCTTGATGAAGTACAAACTCAATTTTAGAGTGTTGTTCGCAACTGTGATAGCAACAATACAGTTGGTGGCAGAATGAATCACCTTGCTATGATGTCAGCAAAATTTGAAAAAGCAGCCAATGAGGTCGAAGATTTCCTAAGATCAATTGCAAATGGAGAAGATATCTTGGAAAAATGCAACTTTGCTATTGATGGGATAGATGCACCGAATCGGGACATAGTTTCCTGCTTTTTAGCAGATGTGATTGAGATTTGAAATGGCTTTCATCTAGAAGCTTTCTTTCTATTCTTGGAGCAATTCTTATCCATTATTTGAAGAAGAGAAAGAAGATAAATGTAATAGTTGGCGTTTCACGCTTTTCCTGCTTTCTTAGGTGTTAGATGCTATCTTCTTTCTAGATTTAGAAATAAAGCATGTTTGCTGAGCAAGCCCTAGATTGTAAAAGCAAGGAGATTTTAGGGTTCCCTACTGCTTTGCTTTCCTATAAATAAGAGCCTTTGCTCATTAGTTTTCAACTATGCTAGTGATAACAAAATGCTAAGCCTAAGTGCCTTCTATTTGTTATTCAGTGTTGTTCAAGTGTGTTTATGATAGAAAATTGTTGAGTCTCTTTTAGCCAACAAGGAGTTGTTGTAATTGCTGTTCTCTTTGTGTAAGAACAAGTTTTGCAAGCCTCTTCAGCTGCAAGCTCTTGTTCCAGGCATGTGTTTAGTAGATTTTGTTCCAAAAGTTTGAGAAATAAAATCATGAGCCTCTTTTGCCTTGGTATAATGTCTCAAATTTCCGTTTATTGTGTTATGCTTTTATGAACTTAATTTCAGCTCACATTGAAAGTAAGTAGGTGTATGTTGGGAAAGAGTTTATTGAAGCATTTTGTCAGAGAATCAACCTTGTCCATTTCTAATTTCTCTTGCTTTGCGTGTTACTTGAGAAGTTAGAAATGTTTTTAGCTTAAGTTAGTCGTAGTTGAAGTTCTTAATTAGAAAATCTTAGCTGCGGCGTTTGTGTTTTATAAACCTTGTGCTCTAGCTGATCAAAAAGATAGGCAACTTAGTTTTTAGTTTACTTTCTTTCAACACCATCAGCAAGAGGGAGCTTACCCTCCTAATTTGAAGAGCAGTTTTACTGTGCATAGCTGTCCGTTTCAAATTCACATTCCAGAGTTGCAAATTTAAACGCCAACACAGATTGATCTTGAAGTAGTTTAAGTAGAGAAATGCTATCTTCAATTGATCATTCGTCATTTGGGAGGATTAAGGGCTACATAGCTTGTGTGAAGGATCTTTGATTCTAATCAGGTGTGTTTACTGAAGAGCATTAGGACAATGGCATCATTTAGATTTTCTTTGTTCATGAATGCCATATGATGTTTTCCTATCCACTATTTTCTCTACTAGGTCTTTTATGGACCTTGATGTGTGATATGGAGCAGGAGTTGAAGGAACTCAAACTGGGCCAAAGCAAGCATAGTGAAAAAGGAGGGAATATTGTCTTGATAGCTCAACCTTCTCATGCCTTTCATGTTCAGACACCTAGATGTGAGCTTTTTTTGGGGTTTGGTTGTACCAGTCACATTGCCAAGGGTGGTAGTTTGTTCCATGGGCTTAGCAAGGCTAGTGATGATAAGGTATGCATGGTAGATGACTTAGCTTTCCTTAAAGTTGGTGGTAGTGATCTTATGTAGATGATTTTCATGATTAAGAATGTCTACAATCTATGATTTGAGTGTGAATGCACTACCAATATATTAGATAATTCAATGGGGAAATAAAGTTGAGTTTTGATCTGATTTTGTTGCAAAGAGTATGAGTGACAAATTTAGGGTGATTGCTAGTGGTAAACATGATAAGATTGCTGATGCTTATAAATTTATAGGGTGCAGCAAGTACTGTAAAGTTTTGAATTCAAATATGGATGCTCGAAGGAGGCATTTGTTCTTTTCAGACAAGTGAAACAAATTAGAGGGCATCTTGATTTAGCAGGAAGTGTCCTTCATTTGTGTAGTTGAGGGCTTTTAGGACTTGGCATTTTTTTAGGAGATGCATCAATTGAGTGGAATGTCCCCTAAGGATATATCCAACCTCACCACATTAACTCCTCATAATGGCCCTTGATAAGCTACGATGCAACATGAATTAAAGAGGGGCAATCATGAAGGAGAATGCTACCTAAGTACTTGAAGCACTCCCTGGATGGCAAGATGGTATGCTATTACATTTGTTCTCAATAGCAATGAGATATAGATACATTTCCAAAATTTCACAATCATTAACATCTTTACTTTCAATGGAGGAAAAATGTACTTGAAGCACTCCCAGGTTGGCAAGATAGTATGCTATTACATTTGTTCTCAATAGCAATGAGATATAGATACATTTCCAAAATTTCACAATCATTAACATCATTACTTTCAATGGAGGAAAAATGTACTTGAAGCACTCCCTAGTTGGCAAGATAGTATGCTATTACATTTGTTCTCAATAGCAATGAGATATAGATACATTTCCAAAATTCTCTAACCAACGTAAAATTTCTTCTAAGATAGCTATTAGTCTCCAATTGCAATAGAATTTCTTTTTGATTACCTTCACCACAAGTTTGGAGTCTCCTCAAATCTCTAATTTCATGTATCCCACCACATATGCTGCTTGAATGCCCACTCAAAAGTGCTTCCCATCCCACATCATTGTTTGTTTTCAAACGAAGATGTTTGGATCCTCCCAACACCATTACATTATATGAGTTATGAATAACATTACCTGCTCTTGCAACACTAGGGTTACCTTTTGACACTACATCAAAGTTCATTTTAACTCTTTCAGAAGGCGAATTCCACTTTGTATTTCTATTATTACTATTGGCTATTATCCTATAAATGGAATCAATTAAAACATTATATTAAATAAACTAGAAGCCAAAGAAGGTCTATGATTATTATAAAAAAATGAGATTGCTGAAAATGTGTATGCCATTTTACTGATTCTGGTGGGTTTCTTTGCAATGAGATTATTATGATATCACGAGATTGTTGAGTAGCTCCCAACAACAATTGTTAATAACTTAATATTAATGTTATTGAAGATATTAGATTTTCACAGTTAAGACATAGTATCATTTATCTGGATACCACTGTAGTGTTTCAAATTCCAGGCAATTACATATCAATAATGTGGTTTTTTGAATTGTCCTCATTGCTCCTTAAATACAAGAAGATAGGATAATAATTGTACTTTGAGGAAGGCTGGCCCTTTAATTGTTTTTATTCTTCTTGTTATGCTCACATTTTTAACATGTGAACATAGATGCAAACCCACAATTTTTTCTTAAAACACTGAACTTTCTCCTTATATCATGCTTGACCTGGTAAACAAACGTGCATAGTCGTTGACAATGCTCGTGCAATGCCATCACAAGCATGCTGCCTCAAAGGCAAGGGGGGAAGATAGTGCAAATTGGGTGCAGTGGAACCCATTCTGTACACCTTATGATGGAGGCTGTCCTAATAGGGTTAGGTGTCTTGTGGAAGACTCCTTGAGAGATATCCATCCCAGGATCACTCCCATTAGGGTTTTCTATATGGAAGGATGGAGGTCTAGTCTTCGAAATGAGACCTAAAACCTGAAGTTAACTAAATCTTCCAATTTGATTGCATTAAATAATGATCACTTTAATGATTAATTTATCACCTTAATATTTAATATTTAATCAATTTTAGCTTGATGTTCATCAAGCCAATCCATACCCAAAACTATATCATAAGACCACAAAGGTGCGATAGTAGAGATTACAGGGATTTAGAGACCTATTTCTCTTCATATCGTATCCGCTATGCAGCTTAAGTGGTGCATGCGGAAGGGATGCCAGATGTTTGCCATCATTATTAGTGTTTATGAATTTATTTTTGTGGGTTTGTGTCTACATTCACATGTTAAAATGTGGGCATGACACTTACTAATTTTCATAAAAGCAAGTTTGGATTTGTGTTAATATCATGTTTATAAAGATATAATTATAGAGTGAATGCCTGAAATAAGAAAGAAAATCTAGGCATTCAAATTTCTGCAGTTGTTGCTGAGATGTTGATGCCTGATGCTTTTGAATGTTTCTTTTGAGTAGCCTTCAGCTTGACCCTATTACAATAGACATAACTAAAATACTAATAATATTGCCAACAAGGAGATTTCGGATTTGGTATTGAGTGGAAAAGTAGTATGAGGCTGAGCAGTATAACAGATCTAGTGACAATGAACATAACTATAGCTACAAAATATTTACCATTTGCAGCTGGAGGCTCTTTGGGAATCACTTTAATGCAACTAACATGTTATAATTTGACTGCTGTGACATTTTTTTTCTGAGTGTATTTACATGAACAGGATGAGATGGAAGGCTTTACTCATTTGCATTTCTAGTGGACTGAGCTGTTTGTAGTTGCAATATTCTGGTGTTGTAAAAGAGGTTTCCTCCAGGCAGATCCTCCCTTAGTTGTTTCTATAGAACTTTGAGCACAAGAGGTTTGTCTTTCAAGAAATGGAACCAACTCAGCTTGCTCTTAACAATCTTGCTATCATCCTTTCATTCTCAGAAATCAGCAGTGTTGATGGCTTGCATTGGTCGTTCATTCTCAGTGATCAATTTCATATGGTCAACACATTTGTGTATAGGATCAATATGCATTTTGGATTACTTTCTCAGCATTATTCTGATTATGGCTTTTGACTGCATTAGCGATTTCATAGATAGCAGCATGTAAATTAGGATATTTTTTGTATGCTCAGCATTAGTAGTGAGAAAGTTTTTTTTTTTCTTGAGACCCTTTAGAAGGTTCCTGGGGATTATCTCTTTTGGGGGCTTTGCCATGTTACAATGGAGAAGGTGAGGTTAGCATTAGGGGAAGGACCAATGCTAGGAGAGACAGTATATGGTTCCTAGATTGTTTATGCTAAAAGAAATAACAAACTGTGTAAATGTAGGAGTCAAAGAGGTATGAGCCCTGGCATTTATGCTATGTATCTCAAAAACAGAATAAACTTGAGTGATATTATGAGGACTTGAATAAATGGGAGACAAAAGCTTTCTAGTTCTTTTATCAGAATTTAGGATGCTTTACTTTGGTTAGATTTAACTCCTTTAGAGGATTCAAACTTTCTGGAGAAGGTTTGGAGGGAGGTTCTATAGTTGTAGCTTTCTCATCACCAGTTCTGTTATACTTATCCTCGATGGGAGTGGTTTGATGTAGATCAGCATTCTCTCTTTGATCCATCTTCATATTTGTAGCGTACCTTGCAGCATAATTTTCTTCTCCTTATTTTTTGTGTATTTCCTTTGATAAAAGTGAAATTTTTCTACTTCTTTGTTCACTTTCATTGCATTTAACCTTTATCCTTTCTCTAATTATGTAGGAACCCTTAAGTCTGGAGCTCCTTTAAAGAATTAGAACTCCAGAGAATTCAATTATTAATTTATTATTTAATGGCTCAGGTTTGCATGTTACTGACAAATCTTGTGTAGTCTTTCACATATTAAGGATATTGGTTAAACTGGTTGGTGAGAGTGAAGTGCAGCTGCTAAAATCATTTAATAATCGAGTGTGGCACACTTAAAATCTTTAAGATATTGTCAAAATCTGTTTTGTGCCATTGTTTGTTTTTTTCTTTTGAAGCACTCAAAATTTTGAGCAAATTTATGTATTGTATAGCCTGGAATTAATGGGGCCTCAGTCTACCATTTAGCATCATTTTTAATGAAATCATGATGATTGAGCCATATTTTTTTCAAATCTGAAATGGGGGTTTGTTTTCTGTGGGAATTTGAGAGATTTCTAGGAAAATTGACCAATGATCTAGAAGAACGGTGCCGCTTAAATTTTTGCTTCTATCTTTCTATTTGGTTTAAGCCATTGGTTTTAAAATGAAAACTCTGTCTAAGTTTTCTGCTGTGTGGCATTTTCCTTTTCTACAAATACTCCAAGTAAAAATCCCTCACATAATTTATGGCTTCTGAGATTGAAACTCCCTCATTTTTTCCCTATGGGTCCAGAATAACATTATACTCTCCAATTATAATGAGATGTGGAGTAGAGGCGTTGAATACTCACATTGGGAGGTAATTTAATTATAATTATTCTATTGTTTCCATAAGGGGAATCTATGGGTTTGATGATATGGAGTATATCTTGAAATAAGTAGTAGGAAGACCTCAATTGAAAAGTTGAGAAGATTTAAGATCGTACCTCGCAGCTTCCTGATGTATGACAGTTCTAGTGTCTTTACATAAAATGACTTGTCCGCTGCTCCAAATTCCTCCAAATTTGGTGGGCTTGAGCACTCTAGATCTGATAAGTTCTTTGAGAAGAGTCTCGAGTTTCTGGATTCTTTCTCTCCCCTTACATACATGTATCTGCATATCAAAAAAAAGAAATTATACTATACATCTTGATACAGTATGGGTACTGCATCAAGACATATCCATATATGAGTCCATATTTGCCATGCCATCTGGTTCCCAATCCAGTGTAGGGTTATGTAAAAACATCCAAAAATCTCAAAATGATTAGAACATTAAAAACAAAATTTTCACATATAAGTATTTAAATCACTAAAGGCAGAATTATAATTTAAAAAAGTAAATATTATAAACTAAAAGTCCAAAAATCAAACATAAACATAAATAAATATTTTTATTTCAGTAAATAGCTTTTGGAAAAGCTGTGCACTGTGCAGTAATGGAAAAAAAGATTTTGCATCTACTCTACAGTTTTTTCCAAGAACTCTTTAAGTTTTTACTGAATATCTTGGATTTTGGAAACCTTATCTTCATTAAATATTTTTAATTCTTACCATTGTGCCTTCAGATTTATATATAATTGAATATACCTGTATTTTTATAATTGTCCTATCCAGCTGTATCTCTATTAGGGGATTCTTGAAAATTCATTGTATCACAATCTGATATTGTATTTGTATCTGTTTCCATACAACTCTGGAAGAATCATATCAAGATGTTTTATGTTAATCATACCCTAGAAAAAAGGCATTTATTGGCACCACTAATCGTCTTATATTCCAAGATAGGATCCACATTAAGGGTAACACAAAGGGATAGTGATTCCTTGGATTTCTTAGAATGGGGCTCCCAAATTTGCATAATCTGCTCTGCAATTTTATTTATGCTTTTATCTCATCTCATTCAGTATAAACCCTTATTAATTTTTCTCTTTCCCTTTGTAGCTTGTATGAATTTGTTTTCCCGGACTTGAATATTTACAGGGATGAGATCCTTTTCTTTTGGGTACCTTGTGGGTTGTCTCTTTCCCTTAAATTCTGTCTCTTGGGCATTGAGACCTTATAAGTGAACTGTAGCAAATTTTGAGCTGGCTTATTATGTTTGGTTTGTAACAGTTTGATGGGATCTTCCTGTGTTTTAACCGTAGATCCACTGATTCTGCCTGGATTTTTATATTGACTGGTAGGATATTTTCCATAACCCCCATATCAGTTTTAGCGAGAGCAGCAAAGGCATTTTCAAGTGATAATTGTGGTGTTTGGCTAACCGATCCTTTCCCTTTTCTGGTGTATTCCTCTGGAAATTTTCCTCAGGAAGTTTTACTTTTCAGTGTTTTGTTGATTTCATATTTGTGTTGCTGTTTTGAAATTGCAGGAGCAATGTATCATGAGGTTCCTGATGAATGGACTTTCCCTTCATCCTAGCTTGTGGTTGGGTGGCATGTTGCTCATGTTGGACTTACCCTGGCTAAATGTTTATTTTCATGGCAGATTGTGCATGTGAAAAAGACGTTTCTGTAGTCTAAGAATTCCTCTCATCAATATTAATCTATCTGGCAGTGGTTTGTTAAAACTTCAAATATTTCTCAATGCAGATTCTGGCATAGTTCAACACTCTAGGATTTGGAGTGAACTCCAAGGCCATGATATTGGTGTTCCTATCTTCACCAGCAAGATTCATGCCAATGTTCACTTGAGAGTAGTAGAAGCCTTACCCATACTGTCACTCTACTAGGTTGATCAGCCTAAGATTGAAAGTAGGTGATTAATGTTCCATTTAAACAAGCTCGAGTTCTTCATGAACCTAGGCTTTGCTTGGAAGGCATTATCCCACTCTTACTCTGAAGAGGAAACAACCACAAATATCCTTTTGGCATCATCAAGATTTCCACTGAGTCTGACAGGGTGCAATTTTCTTGCACTCAGATCTTAGTAGTCACATGTCTTGGCTAGGCATCCGTGAATCCATAAACCAAACTTCAAGCATCGTCCTTAAAAAGTTATCATGTGTTCCATCTCATCAATGGAGAAAGACTTGGGAGGCACATCCAGTTGGAGATGCCATGCATTTTCGTAATCTGTGAGAAAGTTGATAAATTTAAGGAACTGTTTTGTTAAGCAGAGATGCTCATTGATTTGTTATTTCTTATATTTTTTGAACTTTACTAATTCTAATTGTTAAAGAATAAATTACCAGATGTTGAATTTGCATTTTTGCTCTGAGTAATCAGTGCCGTTCTTATCAAAGTTCCACAGAGTTTCGGGGACGGGGACGGGGGGACGGGTTTCCGGGATGGGAGACGGGGGGCCTAAATTGGGGGACGTGAGGGGGACGGCGGCAGAGGGGCGGCGCTTAAATACATATAGGACTTGAAAATTTAGTTATAAAAAGATGTATAACACATAAAAACAAAACTTAAAACTTAAAAGATTAATAATTTAATTGTCTAAACTCTAAAGTTTTAAGAATCTAAACACAATAACACATTGCAATAATATATCATTTCATTGACATTGGAAAATGCGACAAGAACTATATGTTTCATAAATTGAGTTTCATAATCATGATTCATAAATCATAATTTGATAATTACAATCAAGTATCACTGTATCATCAATGTTCAAACTTCAACCTTCAAAAATAGAGTACAAGTAACAAAATAGTAAATACTAATACTAATAGTAAATGGCTCTAGGCTAATGGCCTGATGGCGCTAATGATCTAATCATCTCCAAGCTCCATGCCAATCTCCTCATCACTGGAACTGTTGGACTCCGCATGCTGAAGCTCATCTAAACCAATACCAACCAGCCCTGTCTCTGTAGGATCATCATCTATCTGTGCTGGCTCTTCTGGCTCTACATCCCATCTGGCTGCTGGACTCTCCTTGTATGTAGCCGTGTTGCAGTCAACTAGACGTAAGGCACTATGTATAGCCACAAGCTTCTTTGCCCTCCTAGAAGTAAGCCTGTTCCTCTTAACGGAGTGGATGAAGCTATAAGTGGACCAATTCCTCTTAGCAGCAGAAGAACTAGAAACTTGGGACAACAAACGAATGGCTAGAGTAGTAATTAAAGATCTATCCCATGCATAGTCCACCACAACTTGGGGTCCTCCTCTGACATAGTCTCCAAATCTACCTTGGCCGCCTCTGAATATCCCCAAAGAGTGGCAAATTTTGTCCACTTGGTACGAAGCAAGCTGGCTTCTATAGGATCATACATTCTGTCAATGGCCTTCATGAACCGTTCCTTCACCTCAACATCCTCTATAGGTGTTATTCTGCTGGGACGTGGCACATACCATTTTGGGTTCAATGCATAGGTAGCCATGTGTAAGGGAGTGTTGAGCTTCTCCCATCTACGCTGAATGATTGGATAAATGTGTTCGGTGTAGAATTGTATTGTGGGGTCCTTCTCTCGCACTTTAGCCTTCATTTGATCAAGCATGGAATCAATGCACTTGTATACCTCTCCAAGGGAAGGTGCATTAGAGTCCCCAAATCTAATAACTTTGAAGACTGGATCAATGATGGAGACAATATATGTGGCATCAGCCCAAAAGACATCATTCTTCACCACCTCCTTAACCCTCAACCCCTGCTGTGTCTTCGACTCAGGCCATCGGTTCCATTCTGCTGTCATTACCATTAGTTGCAATGGTTCTTGCTACTCAAGCATCCTCTCCAAGAGAATAAAGTATGATGCATACTGAGTCTCTGTAGGTTTTAGGAATTCCTTCTTGGAGAAGGTCCTGAAAAGTGCATGTGAAGTATGGTGGTTGTAGATAAACATCTGCACATCTCTAGCATCACTCACAATTGATTTGATCCAGCTGATTTTACCCATGTCCTTAAGTGCATTATTCATAGCATGCACACAGCAAGGAGTCCACCAAATGTGTCTATAGGTTGCCTCAACCAACTTCCCTGCAACTCTACACACATGGGCCGCATCTGTCACTACCTGCACCACATTCTGTGGCCCAACCTCCTCTATAGCATCCTTGAGGATCTGGAATTGATAATGAGCATCCTTGCTATGCCCTGAACAATCAATAGCCCTAAGGAAATAAGGGCCCGCTGTAGATGTGACCATGATGTTGATGAGTGGACGATGCCTAATGTCCGACCACCCATCCATGACTATGCTGCATCCACTTGAGACCCAGGTTCTCTTCATCTTCTCCATCAAAATATTAATCTTGGAATAGTTCTGATCCAAGATTGTTGTCCTCAATTTAGTTTCCGCTGGTGGCACATATGATGGTCCCGCCCTTATTACCTTTGACATAGCTTGCTTGTAATAAGGAGAGCGAGCCACATGGAATGGAATGCCATTGGCAAAGAAGAATTTGCCAATAGCATCATCTGCCTCATCCTTTGCTTTTGCATTGAATAAATCTGCCAATGGTTGTGAACTTGAAGATGCCACTTTACGTTTCCCCTTAGGCTCTCCTGCACCTGAACTGAATGGGTCTGGTGGCCTTTGAATCTGCAAACTAGAAGTAGAAACTGCTGCAATCTGATCACCCTTGCTCCTATGTGCCAATGTAGCTGTCATAGGTGTTGCTTCCTCATTAGAACCCCATAATTTTAAAAATTCAGCTTTATACTTTGCATTTTTTTCCACCTTCCTACAAACATCTACACCTTTTCCTCGAATAAGAAGAAAGTGAGCATTAGTTATAGTAATGCTCCCAAACCAGTCAAGATGACAAAGGTGGCACTCCCACTTTTTGGTGCCGCCACGTGTCCCAGGCTGTGCCAGCATCTTAGTTGCAAATTGTTTTAATGGTGATTTTGGATCGAAGGGGCCCTTGGCATATCTTTGGAGGATTTTTGAAGGGCATTTATCTTTTCTACTCTCAATAGAACCTGTTTCAGCTTGAGTTTGAGTGTTTGAGTCATGTTCATCCTCTTCTATTTGAAAATCTGAATCATTAGATTCATTTTCACGTCTACTTCCACTTCCAATTTCTGCTTCAACCTCATCACCCTCAACCTCATTGTCACTTCTATTGACTGAATTCATTATGCCTTATGGTAATGTCAAATGATGCTGCAAAAACAATTTAAAAACAAAATCAGACCTTTATAAATTTTAAATTTATAATTTCAAATTTATTGCAAAAAAATGAAAAAAACAGTATCAAATATTCATATCTTAAAATCAGATTATCAGAAAATTCAAAATAGATTTGCTAAAGAGGATTTAGAAAGTAGAAACTTAAAGTCTAAAGTCTTAAACTTCCAGTTTCAAGAAAAAAAAAAAAAAAATGAAAACAGAAAATGCAACTGGCAGGTGTAGAGACAAATTGAAATTGCACAACATAACTTTGTGTATGAAGTGTGAATTTAACAGTGTGAATTTAACAATAGATATTCACTGTAAGTTTTAAAGCCATTTAGATTGTGGTATTTGGGTGAGATCTCACATATAACCACAGATATGGCAATATATGCAGATAAATATTCTTGTACGCTATTTTTAATTCCTCCCACACCTTGTCTAAGTAGCTCTTTTAGTCTGTAACTGTGTATGCAAATTTTGCAAATTGAAATGCCAAAATGTGGAAGCATAGACAAGGCATGTGAACTTTTTGACAAAATGCCTCAAAGAGATGTCATCTCATGGAATGCAACGCACAGAAATTCTGAAATTGTGAATAAAAATAAAAATTGAAAATTTAAATGTCTTTTAAATTTAATAATTTATAAACTTATAATAAAAATAAAAATTGTTATTTTTTTTACTTTGAGGGAATGCCTCAAAGAAGTGCGGGCTCCTGGAACAGTGCTCGCGTGCTTTGGGGAAGCCCATGGGCTTCTGCAAAGCCCGTGATCACTGTATTCCATGAGTCGTAGCTCATGGAATACAGTGATCGTGGGCTTTGCAGAAGCCCGCGGGCTTCTCCAAAGCACGCGAGTCTATTCCAGGAGCCCGCTAAAATCTACGGCTGCCTCTTTGCAGCTGATCAGAGTTCAATGGAAGGCAAGGCGGAGGGTAGGGCACACGGCCACGGGCCAAAAAATAATAAACACAGAAAATAACAAAATAAAACAAAGAATGCAAAAATCTAACCTTGTAATGCAGTCACCAGGAAAATAAAAAAACCCTCCTCTAGCTTTTAGCTCAGTCACCACTTCAATCGCCAGGGAGAAGCTCGAAGTCTTAGCTTAGTCGCATGCCAAAGTTCAAAAAAATGAAATGAGAAAATATAAAACATTATACTTGTTAAACTTAAAACTTAACATTTTATTTTTTCACTAAGTTTCCCAGGCGTCTCCCAGTGAGAAACTTGAGGAAACGTCTCCCTCAAGGGTGGAGACGGCGGGGGTGCGTGGAGACAGCAGGGGGACGGTGGAGGGACGTTTCCCAGGGGTCTTCCCGTCTCGGAAACTTGATGTTTTTTGTGGGGGACGCGTCCCCGTGGAACACTGGTTCTTATGCAAGGCATTGACCCTAGCTAGATTCATGGCTTTTTAAGGGTTAGGAGTTTTTGAAACGTTTGGGTGGCATAAATATGGAATGCAAATTTCCTTTTAAACACTTTTCATGCATCATTGAAGTAGGCCATAAGCATTTTCTTAAAGGTCACAAAAGGTAGAGATTTGGCATGTTTAATTGCATTCAGACCAATGAGGCTGGAAATTAAAACAACGTTTTCAATGTGGGTGGTGTAGGTTAGTTTTAGTTCAGTGCTGTACAATATCCTTTAAATATAATTTATAAAAAGTATAATCAATACTAATATCCAGAATAGTTGTGGAAATCAAAGAAATATTGTTTTTTACAGATTATAAACTTGGAATGTTTCTACAGTTGATTATTGTTCCATAAAGTTTATTGTATCTAGTATATATTTTGTGTTTTCAATTTTGAGCTAACTGTTCTATTGAGCAACATTTGAAATGCGATCCATTGCAAGCTTGTATAACATTTGCAAAGCATAACTTACATAAACAGGTGGAATGCAATGCTTTATTGAAGTCAGACATTTATAAATGATTATTGATTTAGTATCTGGCGTAATACTTTATGTTACTAAAAAATGAGACATACTCATTAAGACATGGACAAATGGAAGTCTATAGTTTAGTAAATTGTTTTTAGGTAACAGACATATGTAAAATACAATGTGCCCTATTACACCTATCCATATGACATTGCAACATCCTTACCATAGTTTACAGGACTTGTCCAGTATAGGAGGGATAAATCTTGACATGCAGCAGATAAGATTTCCTTTGGATGTGCTTTGATCACAGGAGTGAATGAACACATTAGGAGAATGCTATTCTGGTTTAGAACTTTAATAGCTTTGACTTTATGCCATTCTCTAGCATAGAGTTGGACCTCTACGTGTTACATAAAATGAGGAAAAGCATGGTACCAGTTAACTTCTAAGAATAACATAAAACATATATCACGATGATGGAAATTGTTATTAACATGAAATAGATTGAAAGTCTCTGATAGTCCTATGCATGGCCCATTTAGCATAGACATGGAGTAAAAATCCATATTCTGGTAAGAAGACCCTCCAAGCAGATCAGGTTGGGAGAAATGAGCTAATGAGGAAGGCTCCTGTTCATGAAAAGAGGACAGTTGTACACCCTTCCCTTTCCTCCTATACTCTAATGGAAAATATAATTTGTTTGGACTTTGGATATGTCTAAGGGCAAATCATAATATTACTTCTGCAGACTTAATCAAAGCTGTGATTAGGTTACTACAGAACTTTCAGTTTGGTTGGCATAAATTTGTTTATGAGAACAACTACTGTAATTGGAATGCTTCCTTCCTTTTTTGGTGAAATGCTTACATGATTGACATAAGAACATAGAAAGAAAGAAATCATAGTAATCATAATACTAATAAGTGACCAAAATAGGTCAATGAGACATCTAACTACATCTAAATAAAGGTACTACGGTAAGAAAGAACCATAGATGGAAGATTCAATCTTGATCTCCAACTACTTAAGGATTTACTTTTCTATGAATATTTAGCGTAGAGGTATTTGAATTTTCATTCTAAGCATCTAGTTATACATGTGATATTCCCGATTGCTTTAAATTACTTATACAAGAGTGGTGCTCTTATAGTTGACATAGGAAACTACAATGGTTGACACAACTAATGAACCGAAAATTAAACTGATGAAAAGACAACTAGCACAAGAGAATATAGATCAGCTCTGCCTGAAGGAAATTAGCTGCATAAAAGATCTCTTAAGAGGTAAGAACATCAACTGCAAAACAAAAAGAACAATAAAGCTTTGTTTTGACAGTTAAAAGCCAAACTGGCCAAAAGGCCAGCTATGGTTCAAAATCAAGCATCATGGTCATTCAAGCATAGATGAACCAGGCAAAATGGCACTGGCACTGGCTGGTAACAAGTATCATAGATATCAAAACACAGCTGATTATAATCTGAATGTGTCAATATGCATCCATAATGGAGTGCATCTAACACAATTATTGTCAGCTTGAACTAGATAAACACAAAAGTCGTCAGGCTTCCATAGAGAAAAAATTAAAATGAAACAAAATAAAACAGAGAGCTAGAGGGCTGATACAGAATCAGCTTGTCATATGTCGAGCTCTTCTCTCGGTACAATCTTCTTGTGGGCCTTGCTTTTGCTGATTTATCCAAAGTACCACCCTCATTTGCAATTTACATGAGATCTTTTGCTTGCTCTGCACTAGTTGGATTTTTCATGGCATGTGGATAGAACACTGGAAGGGAACTGCGTGGGGTTGCAAAGCATGCCATTTGTGCCTTCTAGAAGTCTCCTGAGGGGTCCTTCTAGTACCCGTGCCAGCTGCTGTCTCCTGCAGAGTCTGCTCCAACACTTGTGCAGGACATCTGACAGGGGTGTGCTGAGCCAATTTGACCACAGTTGTTTTAGTCCTAGGCTCAGAGCTATTGCTGCAGGAATCTGCTTCCATGGCCACACACTGTTTGACTCCTCACTGACCACCTCTTTCCCTCATTAGCAAGGGAATTTTGGAAATGTCATTATTAGCAGAACAATTCTGTCTTAACATCCAAAAGAGAATCTGCATCATATGAGGTATTACCAATGATTATATCAAGTTTGCTCAATGCTTCTGGTCATGCAGAATGCAAATCGATGCCAAGGCTCTAGAATCTACATCCTGGTATCCAACAAAAAGATAAAACCTAAAAGGCCCTTTCTCGAAGATATTTTTAAGCGGCCGATTTTTCATTTTGTGGCTTGTGCTTTTGTTGCTCAAATTTGTTTGCATTGAAGGTTGTGCCTACTTTATTTATATGTGCCTATTAGACTTTCATTTGAAACTTGAAGACATCCGTAAGTTATCCAGTGCTCTTGAGATTAGAAGATTGGTGGTCAACATGTACTCTGCACATCTTAGGATTGCTTGATTTGTTTGAATTACATTTTTGTGATTGTGTTGTAGTTTTTATTTGGATAGTTATCTATTAAACATACCTAGTTGAATTAAATTTCTTTTCAAGGTGTAAAGAAATTTTGACTATCTTTTAATATTTTGCTGCTGATTTTATTTGATAGGTGGCTGAACGGGCTTTATTTCTTTGGAACAATGATCATATTATAAGCTTGATTGCAAAAAATTGTCATTCAATTTTACCAATTATTTTCCCTGCTTTGGAGAGAAATACAAGGAACCACTGGAATCAAGCTGTCAACAGTCTGACTTTAAATGTGAGAAAGATCTTTATGGAGATGGATCAAGATCTCTTTCAAGACTGTCAAGACAAGTTTCATGAAGATGAAGCAAAGGAGAAAGATGTACAAGGGAAACGCGAACTGACATGGAAGCGTTTAGAAGATACTGCTGTCTCAAAATCTGTAAGTAATGAGCTTGTGCTTGTTGATCAGGTGGCAGCAGCCAACAAGTAACGCCATTACCAATCCGAAAGCTATGGTGGGGAGTTGGTGATCAAAGACAACCTAGTCAAATGCCACTGTTTTAGCCTTTTTCAAAGACTTTTTCTATAGCCCTGGCTTGTTAGTTTGACATGAGATTGCCATTAGTGTTGAAAATTTCCTTTGGTGTGGGTTTACTGACGAGTTGACTTCTGCAGTCTTAATGAGAGTTGCATGCTGGTTTTGTACCGAATCGACTTGAAACTCACAAAGAACCAGGCAGTTTTTTGACATGGTATTTCATTTCACTGTCTGTTTCTGAGCTCTGATAAAAGGAGGATAGAAAAAGATCTTTCAGTGTCCCTTCATGAGCAGTGAGTGTGTAATGTCTTCAAGGAAGGTCCACCTCAAGTTTGTACTTGTGTTGATGCCCAGCTACTTTCCTATCATTGTTTCTATAAATCTGGACATCATCAGTTCTTGTTATAACATGGTTGGTTGTGTTCATACCATATTGAATTTGACATCAGATTGCTTTGCTCCATAATATTGTGAGTGAGGCACTGCTTATGTAGGTTATTTTCTGTAAACACCATTTAGAACTAGTGGTTGTAGAACTAGTTTTAGCACGGTTTATAAATTTTCAAACTATAGGAGCTGATCAATGGCTGTGCTTCTAGCATTGTTGTGGTCGAGAAGAATTTGTGCCGGTATCCCAAGAGATATTGTACTTGGAAAAACAAAAAATGACGTGTAAAAAATCAGATGAAGTTTCCCCTTTTGAATGTTATTATTGCATTTATTTAAAACAAAAGAGGTTCATAGTGTGTTTTCATGATATTTCTTGTTTTGGCCACATATTGTAGATGGAGGCATCACGTTTCACTTATTCAATTTCGAACTTTATAGATTTGGGGGATCTTGATATGTGACATTTGATTGCATTGTTAGTTTCAGGTAACCTTTTCTTTCAATGTTCTCACTTCCTTTTACAGTGGGTATATCTATTTTTACTTCAACATGGTTAAATGTATTGTGAAAAATATTTGATTTCATTGCCTAGATTTTAGTGGAATTGGTCAATGTCAAGATTGATGGTTGGTTTGAAAATTCTAGTTCCTATGTTTGTGGAGTATTTTATCAAATAAATTAAGTGAATATTGCTGTGTAAACATAAAATGTTACATGGAGACAAAGTCCCTTTGTAATTTCGACACAGTGACAATTGTGAATATTAAAACCATTGATAGTAATAACTGACGTAATCATGGCAAACAACATTGTGACGATAAATAACAGTTGGTGCAGTTGTAAACAACGTTGATGAAAATTCCATTGCTGTCATTGTTTCCTTTATACATCATGGGGTAATATGATAAAAATTGACTGTGAGAGATCCCGCCTTTTCATGATCCTGTTCAATCCATGTGTCGTCGATGATATCATCCTTTTTAGTTTGATCAGTCATATGTTTCTATGATTGAACATTATGTGGGAGTTATCATGTGTTATGTTCCAGATTTACTCTATGTTCCTTGATGTTATTATGATTCATACTGGATATTTTTGTGTACTACAGGATCTTTATGGATGACACTTGTTTCCTATGCATAGATGCTTTTCTTATAGTCTTATGGTTGTTTTGATTATCATAGATATTATTAGATGATGGGTTGTATTATTTTTTAAATGAACTTATTAATTGATTATTATTTTTAAAATGTTATGTTAATTATGACAGTTGCTTTGGGTATTTGTATTCATGGGATGTACAGACATCTTTTGTTGAGTGGACAGATTAATTTTGCCAAAGGTGGTGGGGGTCACATAGCTACTTCCATTATTTTATCCTTGTGAAATATCGACCTTGTCTTGTATGGAGAAGTAAGATCATGTAAAATGTTGTGAAACATTGTTTTGTATTATGTGGTCATGTGTATATGTGTGTTTATTTTATTAATCTTTTGAGTTATTTTTTAGTATGATTAATTCTTTTATGATTTATATGGTTCTTTATGTGGTTTAAATTATGTTTTAATAGTTTAAAAAGCTCCCTAGGTGATAGACTTATAGGTTAGGGGTTATTTTATCTTAGAAAATATGAGTATTAGTGTTTAGTATCCACTTCAAATTCCCATTTCTTCTTAAAAGTGATGAAAATTGGAGTTGGATTGGTTTAGGTGGTTAAGAGAGGTAGTTTCTTTCTTGCTTTCTATTTATTCTTTCTCCTTGAGTGGAGAAGGGGCTTTTCCCTTTTGGATGGTTTTTGACTTTCTTTAGAATTTTCATTTTGATAGAAGCAAATTCTAGGTGGAGGCAGGAAGAGAAGAAAGATAGAGAAAGGAAAAATATTAGAGAGAACTTGGAGAGTCTTCATCAATTTGGATATCTTAGGTCCATGCCGACATGGTGTAACATGTTGTGATATGGTGAATAATTTTTGAAGATAGTGAGATTTTAATGAGGCAGTTGTGAATGTGAAGGTGAAGAAGAGCGAAAATGATGAAGTGTGTTAAGTCTGTCTATTGAGCATCACCGAAATTGCATCAACACTTGTTAGGTGCACTCTTTTCAGTTCATTTTGGCTGTGAAGACCAATTTTGTCTTGTAAATATTTTTTTAGGCAGTGAGCCTCCTTGTAAGCAATGAGCTTTTGTATTTGGACAGTGAGTCTTATATATTCGGTTTTAGAACTACTTTATATTGTGACTTAATCCTCACCATGGTTTTTCCCTCATTAGGTTTTCCATGTAAAATCTGGTGTTCAGTGTGTTGATTTTACTTTTTGTTATCTGCAGTTCACGATCATACTCAATAACAGAATAGTGTGATTGTGAAATCGGTTAGTGTTGAAGTTTTGAGTTTAAATTTGGTGACAACTGATTCACCCCCCTTAGTTGTCTTGTGCCTTTTAACAATTGGTATCAGAGCTTTGGTTCCTTGGTATAAAGTTTAACCACTTGAGGAAGATCCTAAAGATTGATTAAATGGATGATAAATAAGAACTCCGGGCTGCACTTGAGGATCTTGACAAAGTTGAAAATGAAAACAAAGATCTGAAAGAAAATCTTGATGATGCAAATGAATGTGTTCGAAAGCTGAACTAATAGTTGAAGAAATTCAAGGAAAGACAAAGAAGTGAGCAGCAGAAACAAGAGATAATTGGACTGAAAGTGCTTGTAAAAGAAAAGAAGAGAATTGAAGAATGTCCGAATTCAATGGTGCAGAACAAGTTTGATGAATGCTTTAAACTTGAACAAGAGGTAGTAAACTTGAGAATAGAATTGGAGAAGGCAAAACTATGAGAATAATTTCAGATCTAGCTCCGACAAGCTTGAAGAATTGTTTGCAAGACAAAAACCAAGTAAAGACAAAGGTGGCTTGGGAAATGAAGCAGGTGAAAGTTCAAAGGACAATCAAATGACTCAAGACAAAGGGAAGCAAAAAATAAATTCAAGAAATTTTGCAAGGAGACCGTCTGTGAGATAACCCAATGCACAAATGTATCCATCTTTCAATGCTATTTGTTTTTCCTGTAATAATTATGGTCACAAGGCAACAAAATGCAAGAGTAGGGTGAATCAGTTTCCTAGTTCCTTCTCTGGACAATGTTTTTCATGCAAGGAGGTTGGATATAAAACTATTGAATGCAAATCTCAGGTGAGAATGATCAGTCAGGTAATGATGAATAGGTTTAATGGAGGTAGAATGAATCAATATTTTGATGGCTACTACTATACATATAATAAATTTGGACACAAAGCAAGTCAATGTAGATTGAGGAGTAATGGAGGTTAGACTAATCAAAAAAGTGTTGTCTGCTATAATTGTAACAAACCTAAACATTTCTCAAAGGTTTGTAGAAGTAAGAAGGGAAAGTAGTTTGCTCTGATAGAGAAGAATGAACCAGTAAAGAAGATTGACAAAGAAGAAAGAAGACCCTAAAACTACTGATGTGTCTGTGCCCTCATCTAGTATGGACAATTCCTTCGGGAATTAGACCTAGCATGGTCTTAGAGGGAGCATTATCAAAAAATTGTAAAAACCGCCTAGATGAATGGAGTGTCAGAGGCTGGCATGAGGATGTAATGTGAAAGATGGAAAAACAGAGGTCTTGGAAAAGGAATCGGAAGAAAACATGTTAACATGTTGATTTGTAGATTGAATTAGGGTTTTATGTGTTGAGAAAAATGCTTTTAGCAGCTTTTTGATGTTTGTCGCATTTAATGCGAGTTAGGGCAAATCGATGGTGTATAAGGAAAAACTTTGGTAGCCTATTTGATCACTTGAGCACTTGAAGAGTTTGAAAGGCGTCTAAGAGCAATCTTGAAGCTATCTAAAGCATTTTTGAAGTAATTTGAAGAAATTATTATGGTTATTCAGGAATTATTTCTTAGTTTGTGAAGGAAAAAGAAGTCTTGACTAAACAATAATGAATTCAAGAAAGTAAGCACAACAATGGATAGAGGATCGAGTAGCGATGTTGCACCAAAATTGAAAGGAGTTGAATTGGAAGAATTTGATCATAGGAAGATGAAGGAAATGAAACTAGGGCTAAAGGAAAATGCATTACAAAGCATCAAAACCCTAGGTATGGATTTATGGGAAGAATTTCCTTGGTTTGTTGATAAAGATTTCATCTTGTTATTGTTGAGTAGATTCAATAATGACAGTATTATGTTGGACAAACCCTACCTAATCATGAAGGAAGCGATAACTAGGTTATGCAATATTGGGGATCTCCTTGGAAGGAAAGTAGTGAAATACAAAGATGTGGAGGAACTCACTGGCATTGATAAAGACCCTTGAGCTCTATTGATAAACACTTTTGCAAATTCCGTTGTAAGGTATGTTGCGTACGACATTTCTTACAAAATCTATTTCAGAAATCGTGAAGGTTTGACATCGGCTATTGTTGTATATCTTGCACATATGATGGTTAAGGAAAATAGGCAGTTTGATTTGTGTAGCCTATTACTTGAAAATCTAACTGAGAATGCCTGAATGTCATTGGTTGAGGGTTATCCCTTTTGGTTTGGATCTTTGCTAGCGTGCTTGGCTTTTTACTTTTTGAACTCCCTATCGGGAAGAGAAAATGTTGTGTGGAAATCCGATATTCCTATTGGGAAACAAGTCTACAGATACTTGGAATTGTTGGTGGATAATGTAACTAATTGCCGATCATATTTCACATTGTTAAAAACAAATCTGTGCTCTAGTATGTCAGTACCTAGTTAGTTTGAAGTGGGTTCATCCTCTGGTAAGAGAGAGTTGGAAGTTATCATTGGCGAGTCTCCTTCAAAACTGAAAGAGGAAAACTATTGTAACAGATGTCTTCGAAAAAAAGAAGAATGAAGAAGAATTTATGTTTGGATATGACTCCTTTGATCTAGAGGATATACAAATGCTGTTGGACAAGGGCGAGATGAAGAAGATTGGTGAAATGTGGAATGTGTGCTCTTCGATTGAGAAACTTAAAACTAATTATGTGTTGGTTGACTACTTTTTGAATAAGGGTATTTCAGTTTCAGATGTATTAGATTCTTTACCAGATGATCTAGTAGAGATTGTTGAAGAGAGAACATTGTTGGAAGGACCTGAAGGTCATAAGTTCAAAGCTATGCTTGAAATAAGATGTAACAAAGCAAAGCAAGTGCTGTCTAAACATATGAATGGGACAAAGGAATGCATCAAAGAAATACCTAACATCTACAGGTATTGTCTCTGGTGGTCGACAACTGTTGACAATTTCAGAAGCAAAATTGAAGCCATTGAATCTTAGATGAACAGTATTGGAAAGAACTTTGATTACTTCAAAGACGGATGAAAAGTAGAGAATAAGGGTTGGAGAATTGCAGGTGGAATTGCTGACTACTCAAAGGCAAAGAGAAGATATGGTTA